>OW240922.1:81947339-82037179 GCA_933207985.1 Pelobates cultripes
AAGATACACTCAGGTTTTCCCTGAGTCATTGTTTACTAAAAGAAACATTTTACACAACAAGCTTACACGGTTTAAATATTGGGATACTGAGAAAGAGCTACCTAAAGGCAACACTCCAGGTGTATTAGCATTTTACAGATCACTGGTCTTAAAGTTCCCTGGATTTTCATTTTGTTGATTTAGCCCTGTATTTAAATAAAATAATATAATGTAGAAATCCACACCCTTTATCCTGCAGTTGGGCGCCTCCATCTTAGCTCCCTATCAATCATTGTTATACGTTCTGTCCTTTGCACCTGACAGACAGCACAGAGAAAGAATACAGATAATTAATAAACTGTTTGTATCTTTCCTTTTCATTTGCGATGTTTGCCCTGGCTTCATCGTCAGAACTGCATTATGTCACTTGTTAAATGTTTTAGACAATTTTATAAAGTTATAGGAGATTTTCAACGTTCTAGAGAAGTGAAATTTGATTTTATTAAATCCTTCATTACAGACGAGCCAGAAATGTCATATCATCATGATGGTATTTGCCTCCTTTTCCTAAAGGAGCTTATGTTTAGTGGGCTATCTCTGGAAAGCCTTGTTCAAGGTGTGATACATCTATACCCTTGCTAAAAAGTATTTGAAACCATAGTAAAAAAAAACAAACAAAAAAAAACAATAGGACAAGCTATTAAGATGTTGTCAATTACAGATGGGACGGTCACGCAGTTCCCAGACAGGATAGCGTCGGAGTTTCGCTTGTTTTACACTTCTCTGTATAACATTCCGAGGCTGACACTGCCGGAGGGGATAGCTGACAGACATGACAAGATACGTTGAATCCCACGTGGGGGCACGACTACAATGAGGGGTGTCGGAGATCCTGGATACATCGATCACGGAAGCAGAGGTAGCGGGAGCAATCAAGGCCGCCAAAACGGGCCGTGCACCAGGCCCTGACTGCTTTACTCTTGACTACTATAAGAAATTCCAAACCATGTTGCTCCCGAAACTCACCAACGCGTTCAACGCCCTAGTGGAAGGCGCCCAGTTCCGTCACGAGTCCCTAGCGGCTACTATAACAGTCCTCCCGAAACCGGGGAAGAATCTCGAACTTTGCAGCAACTATAGACCAATCTCCCTTCTGAATGTGGATGTGAAGCTTTTCACCAAGATACTATCCACTAGAATTGGGCGGAATACTCCCAAAATTGGTCCACCTAGACCAGACGGGGTTCATTCCCGGGAGGGAGGCAAGGGACAGCACTCTTAGGGTACAGTCCATCCATCACCTGGCGAAACGGTCAAAAGACTTCCTATTATCAACGGATGTGGGAAAAAAAGCTTTCGTCCGGGTGGACTGGACATTCCTTATGGCCACGCTTCAAGAATTGGGCTTAGGGGAGAACATGATGAAGTGGATTGGTGCACTGTACCAATGCCTCAATGCGAAGGTGAGAGTGAATGGAGCGCTCACTGACTCTTTTCCGATCCACAATGGGACGAGACAGGGATGCCCACTCTCCCCCATGCTCTTTGCCCTGGCCCTTGAACCATTCCTAGAGGGTGTATACAAATCGGATGAAACCCCCGGGCTTCAAAAGCGGTAATACAGCACACAAAGTGGCTGCATACACAGATAATCTTTTATTCGTTATTACAAATCCGGAGACAACAATGTCCACCTGGTTACTTTGCTCGAAGACTATGGGGAGGTCTCGGGATTCAAACTGAACATGAACAGATGCAAAGTACTTAACGTTACTGTCCCGACGGCCCAAGCAGACGCATTAAAAAACCAATTCCCATTCGGATGGTGCGCAAATCACATGCAATACCTGGGAATAGCACTCACTAGAGACCTGCGAGACATGTACCGAACAAACTTCTTACCACTGCTACAATGACTACAACAGGATCTGAAGACATGGGCATACCCGCACATATCGTGGTTCACCTGGATTGCAATCCTCAAAATGAATGTACTACCACGGATTCTATATTTATACCAGACGATCCCCTCAAGCCCTGCCGACAGCATACTTCACATCACTCAGATCCGCAATGGTGAAATTCGTTTGGAATGGGAAACAGGCAAGGCTCCGACAGGACATCATATGTCTGCCGTGAGCATGGGGGGGACTAGCGCTCCCTGATTTGTGCAAATACCATCATGCGACAGTACTACAGCGGGTACTGGAGTGGCATACAAACAATGGATTGACCTAGATAAACGACATATCGGCCCTTCCTTTCTGGCGTCAGTGTGGAACTCAAAGAGACTGTCACGGGTGTTCCTTGAACCAACCTCTACCGTAGTGCAGACACTGAAAACATGGGATGCTGTCAGAATAGCTCTGCACGTATCTCAAACACCAAGCCCGATGATTCAGATACAACATAACCCTCAGATAGGAGGGGGACTGCCACTGACATCGGGGACTTTCCTTGGAGAGGGGAATTCATTCCCCATCCACAGGATACTAAACAACACGGGCATGTCCACCCTGAGAGAACTGCTAGAGGGCAACCAACCTACTAGCCTACAATGCTTTCGCTATATGCAACTAAGGTCCTACTATCGGACACTCCCGAGCAAAGAAGCACTACATCGGGACTTATCGTGGTTCGAAATGCTCTGCGACAACAAGACTACCCTAGATAAGACAATATCCCTTCTGTATCAACACCTGCTAGTGGGACATCTCACCAACAACGACCAATGGGACGCTGGGAACGCATGCTGGATACATCCTTCACCGCAGCCCAATGGGATAAGGTCCTTATTCTTCACCATAAATGCTCATCGAGTTCCCAATACCAAGAAACAAATTACAAACTTCTCTCATTTTGGTACAGAACACCTGATAGCCTGCACAGAATCTTTCCAAATGTACCTGACACATGTTGGAGATGTGGGGAAGAGCGGGGTACACCACTGCATATATGGTGGGAATACCCACTCATTACGCTGTTTTGGGAAGAAGTAAAACAGAAAACTGAGGAAATCTTGGGGACGGACGGAAATTGTGACGCAGAGGCAGCTCTCCTACACTCCACACCAGACACCATTGGGACGTACCGCAAAAATATTCTTAGACACCTATTGAATTCTGCCAAAACACTTATTCCGCTGCACCGGAAACAGACGGCTACCCCAACAATAGCACAATGGATGGAGCGGGTGGAAGAGATATACAGAGCAGAATCAACACAGGCCACCCTTATGGGTCTTGAGGAAAAACATGTGGAGAGATGGCGCCCGTGGCTGATCTATATAGCGGACCGGAACACGGACGGGAGCAAACGCCTGCATGCCTGAAGAAACTCCTATATGGAGAACGAGACCCGATACAACACACACAGGAACCACAGGCACAGGCAATGGGCTCCCCTACCCCTCTATACACCCCTCCTTCATCCCGCTCTCCCCTTCTCCCCCATCTTCTTCTCTTAACTCTCACTCGTCTTTCATCTAAGTTCTCCAACAATGATACTTAAGCTGACTGAATAGCAGAAGCAGTATAATTCAACCCGAGGTTACCAACGGACACACCATATATCCACGCCCATACATCTGGCTAGTGACGAACACCTCAACCACAACATCACGAAATACAAACAGGGAATACACATAAACAGCTAATGATATCCAGCCTAGGTCCGATAGCCTTCACCATCAAATATGGGATGAGACCCACGGGTGCAAAGGAATACCAAACGTAGCTACACAGCTGACACAGCCAAGGCATCTAATTACCTGGGGAGCGATATGGGGACATTCACCCCAGAGACATAAAACGATACTCCCATGACAAACAGACCCCAGAGGTGGACCGTCCCGAAGTGACCAGATTAGCACACATCACCCAATATGCCAGGGCAGAGACACCCCCTGAAAACTCTACCAGACATAATAGGCGCATTTGGCCAACAAGGTCACACACCTAAGCACACTTGAAAGCACGGGTACCCACGACCTCAAATAATCTGCACATCTCCCATGAGGCAAAGTCTGATGCCCAAAAAGTCATGATGAACACCTCAAATGTGCCGAATTCAGCATACCGCTTATAGTTTAACAATCTATGAGTCGCAACCTTGTCGTCCACCTGACTAATTTCGCTTGTTGTACACATTTACTCTAAATACTTGTATAATTACCTACTATTGTTCAAACTGTTGATTATTCTAATGACACTGGGACTGCGAGTCCGTTCTACTGTATTTGACTATTGCATCCAATAAACAGCTTTGAGAACCAAGATGCTGTCAATTCTCTTTTTCTACTCTGGTTTGCAAATAGGAAAAAGTGAATGAAGTCTGCCGTAATACACACTGCATGGGCTGGGTTTAACTGTAGCCCTGTCCCCACAGTGTTGCATGTATGAAGGCAGTGGTCATTCAATTTAACCCAGCAATGAAATATTTTCTAAACAGAGTTATTTAGTTATTTACTAAAGTATTAATTGATGGGAATTCCAAATGAGTTTAAAATTTCGGGCCACAAAAGCGACTTAAAAAATAAACAGTCAAATTTACGATTTTGGGGCTTGGTGTTTTTTTTTTTTGCCATTCAGCAATCCTGGCCCACATTATAAAATTCACTTTCAATTCTGATCAATTAATACTTGAATCAATCAATTAATAGTGAATAACTGAAAGTATAAAAAAAGGGAAACCGCTTTATAGTTTTCTCTATGGCTGGTCCTCTATCAGGTGTCAAACAACCTTTTATCTCACTCGTGTCATTAGAGGGATCCTAGTAATATAACTGTATGTACACTTTATAATTTTCTCCTGTTCCACAAATAAAACCAGAAAGTGAGGAAACAAGACCATGTCAATCAAGCATTTGAGTTGGATAATAGCCACAGTTTGCCCTTAAAAGGTCACCATCCTTCCTTTCTGCTCCTTAATATACAAAGTTTGACTGATCTAGTATGGTTCTTCCTGTAACCATAGCAGTAATTTACTCTTATACAACACACGCACACATAAAAACACACTCTTAGACATGCTTATTAAGAAGATGTGAGGTTTATTGGTGTTTTGTAGCATTTCACAATATGGTGGACCTGCCTATTCTCAATGAACCTCCTGCCAAAAAGTTAAATTTCATTCCTCTGCAGAAAGAAAGATATAAAAATATAAGAGGACACAATAGGGTTTTTGTTCTAAGAGATTTAAAGTCAAAAAAGGTAACCTGTATATTCTAAGAATGTGCCTATTAGAAAACAAAGTGCAACGGTTAAGTTTTAATAACATTTATGTCTAAGAAATAAAATATTCAGCTACTGACTTTATAAAAACAAGAAATGTTACATCTCTAACCCCATCACATCAGTAGTTCGACTCGTTTTGATCTATACTTGGTACAAGTTGCCATTTGTTTAATACACATAGTATATACATAGTATAATCATTTCATAGGAATTGATATGCTTTACAAAAAGTTTGTTGCCTGACCCCTTGCAAGACGCTAGGGATGTGAGAAGGAGCCAGTCAATATACAAAAACAACTGAACGTAAGAACAAAGCAGTCGGATTTTCTGCTTAGTATTCAACGTTCGTCCATGTGTAGTGTAATCAGTCACTTCTTTCTAATTAGACACAAGGGTTTCACTTTTTGTGATGGAAGATTTTTAGGTACAGAAAGGGCTTTTTCAATAATTATAGCAGCTAATTAAAAATATATATATATATTTTTTAAATATTTTAGTAAATCATATTCATGATCATAGGCAGCAAATGAAATTACTATCCCTAAGAGTGCAGTATTCATACGTGGAAGATGGGAATTGATCCATCAGTTCTTTGAAAATCTCACCTTGACTCATTAATAGACAACTAGCTAGATCTATTTAAATGATATGTATGAATAGTGTTGTTAGAAGACTGAAGGGTAATATGTTTCATTTGTTGCCCATCACCATGAAAAAGTTAAACATGTTCAGAAAACATTGTAAAATCTAGCAAACCTAGGTATAGCCAACCATTAAGATCACAAATTAATGTATTGGGAAGGGCTGGTACAAAATTTCTGGGCTGCTCAAAATATTTGGACTTTATTAACCAAACAGTGAGTTATCAATACTGTTGCAAAATGTAGGCCTTAAAAAACTTAAACTATGCACCACATTTCGGCCCAGATTTCGCAACACTATTGTTTGCTGCATAAACATACAATTAAATAAAAAATGGTCTATGAAAGAAATACTGTTGGGTTTTCTGATCAGCAGCACACATAGAAGTAATAAGAATGACAAGTAGAAGGAAATGTCCTGGATAAACATATTACTTGAATTAATAGCATTGTTGATTTAAGCTTCAGTAATGGCTATTGGCATAATGACAATAAAGGAAACCACAAAATTTAACAAACCCCTCCCCCCAAAAAAAATTAAAATTTAATGTTGCTGAGCAAATGTTTTGCGAAAAACCCAATCAGTTTAATGTTATGGCAACTAAAAATATTAAGTTAATTTTAACAAGCAGAATAAAAATATTATTCTACAGCACGTCACTTGCCATTCCAAAGTTTAGATGTGTAAGACTGCTATTTAGATCTCCCAAGGGTGAGCAGAGAACGCTTTGTCCAGAAAGTGAAACACTAATTTTAAACATTGATACTCTTTTTAAAAATAAAAAGGGGGGAAAGCCTCAGAGGAATGCCTCATCTTACTGACCAAATTTATCAACATTCCATGTTTTGCTTCTCTATTTCATAATAAAGCAGAACAAATCAGTCCCCTTGTCATTATTATTTTATTAGGATACAGGTCCACCAGTACAAAATTCAATGTGGTCAACAACCCACCCAATGAAAGAGTTGGACCAAACTAAGAACATCCATAGTGCTATAATGTGCCTTAACAATGTGCCCAACCCAAAACTGCACGAAACCTCAAAATACTCTCAGATTCAGCATGGGCATACAAGCTGCCTGATCTAAGTCTGCTTGCTTAAAGACTCATCCATCATAAATATTGTTCGTTATTTCAGCAGAAATTTAAAGAAAATTCATCCCAGAAAAGGCACAAAAGTGTTTCCATTCCAAACAAAGGAATAAAAATGTCCAGGGCCTGTATTTAATTTCACGTGTACTCTGTTTTACGGATGTAGCTTGATGGCACGTAGCCTCTTTTTCCTCCTGCTTCAGCCAACCACCATTCAGAGTTCCCATTCATGTCTCTGAATTCCAGAATTTTAAGTTTCTGATTAGCTGAAACTGAAAGTTCATTGGGAGAGCGGGCTTCAAATGTATATACGGCATAATACACCTGCAACGGAAAAAAAATAGACTTAAAGTCTGCCAGACTCCCGGTAAAATGTATTTAATAAATAAGACCATAGACAAGGAAGGTGTACAAATGGACCTTGTCTTACAATTTTTATCAGAAAAATGTTTACAAATGGGAAGGAGGATGGATAAAGGAGAGAGGCAGGAAATAAGAGTGATCAGGATTCGACAAGAAGATACTCAATTTGACATAGGTGAGGATTTGGGAGAAAACAAGGATTATGGCAAAGTTAAGAAAATATATAAAATGGACTTTCTAAACACCCAAAATACTACAGCTCATTGCAATAGTTATGTTGCTAATATTCTGTGGCTGCAGTCCTATCAGTCTGTTTCTGCCCAACCAATATGAAAGTGGACCTCAACATTCATGTGTCCAACTATGATATTCTGAGAGTGCTAGATTTAGCCACATCAACTAAATCATTCTATCTTGGCACCATAACCACTGCAGTGAGAAGTAGTGGTACTGGAACAGAGAACCACCATGGTCTAGATAAGAGTGAAGTGAACACTCTTCTGCTTGTGTGTCTATCCCAATTCAAAGAAAATAAACATGAAAGCGAAAATACATATCCATTCTACAGCCTCAAAACCACCATATTGATTCTGTGTTACACGAAAGTTCACACGCAGTATTGATTATTTAATTAACTAGTGTATGGCAGTGATGTTTATCCTTGGGATGTAAGTTCCATGTGAACTACATTTCCCTATGAGACAGAGCCAGCCTTCCGAAGTGCCAAGGTAGCAATAGTTGCTCTTAGGGTATTCTAGAACTAGTTTTATAGAATGCTTGTGGAAATTCTGTTTTGAATTATATTCATGTTGGACTGCCAATCAAGAATCAATTATTCTGTGTCTTACCTGGTTTCCTTCACCGCTATCTTCCTCCGAATCAACAGACAGGGGGTAGTTGGCTTTCTTTCGATAAATGTTAGAACCATCTGATACACGACCTTTTTCTCCATTGTTTTGTAATGTAGCATTATTCCCATTTTCAGGCTGGCTGCCTCGGCGACTGGCCTCTGTGTGCTTCATCTGTTTAACAGTCTCCGTGGCAACCATGTTTTCTCTAGAACTGCTTGGTCCCTGGTCACTTGTTGGTAGCGGAAGGGCACAGTCTGTTTCACAGCTCCTTGTAGACAAATTGAAGTCAGCTTGAGCGGGTTTGGACAAAGGTAGGATACTACCTGGGGGAGAGGAATCTGTATTGGATTTTGCACTGAAGCTCACTGAGGAGTTGTTCTGGTTGAATGTTAAAGTGCTATTGCTATTCTGTCTGGAGAAGTTTGGAGAGGAGCCACCGTAGCCAGATTCAGTGGAAGATTGGCTGCCGATGGATGCATCTGAGTGACTGCGCCGGGGATTATATGGCTTCAAAAAAGAGCTGTAAACGAAACCTTTCGTGACTGGAGAAAAGAAAAAAATAACTGGTTATGGATGGAATGATCACAATCAGTTTATACGTTTGCTGTGTACTGTGGGGACACTTTAGTTGGGATCTACTACTGGTCCAGTCGTTTTCAAAATGGAGCCCTTTGCATACACAATAAACCCCTATCCAGGAGATTTTACATTATGGGTGATGCTGTAAATGGCAGTATTGCAAAACAGATCCAACTGGTCTATTTTATTTACATTTTTTTTTAACAACATCTGTAAATACAAAAACACTTTGAATAGTGCAGACTATATGGACCAGAAAATATGTAATATGAGGGTGTGGGGGGGAGAACTCACATTTACCAGAGCCCTATCACCCCTGGCTCTGGGTTTGCAATGCTCCTCTTGAGTGGGAAGACCCACACTGAATAGACTCCAAGTGGTGTGCTCACTTGAAGCTGGTAGTACAATATAGGACATAGAGAAGCAGGTCCTACAGTACTACCAGCTTCCAGTGAGCACTCTACTTGGAGTCTATTCAGTGTGGGAGTCTTCCCTTTCAAGTGGAGCAATGCAAACCCAGAGCCAGGGGTGATATGGCTCTGCTAAATGTGAGTTTTTTCTCCCACACCCCCATATTACATATTTTCTGGTCCAGATAGTCTGCACTATTCTATGTGTTTTTGTATTTACAGATCTGTTTTGTCAGTTTAGCGCACTCTTTTTGGTAAACATTTGTCTGTATTCTGTGTATACTTTTGTATCACTGTGGTTGAGTGCCTCCATACTGAACGCGTTCTATTCTATAGCGCTCACATATTGTTGGTTCTTTTGGTTATCAACATCATTTATGCATAATAATAAAAAAATATGTAAATAAATCTTACCTCCATTGTCTATGAGCCATCGGTTCTGGCTGCCCATTGGATCTTGCTGTTTAATTACTCCAACAAGGTCACCTTCCAAGACTGACACATCCAAATCCTGAGCAGCATTAAAGTTGCGATCTGCCTGGTAGAGTTTTTCTGGAGGGTATCTTGCAAGCAGAGCTACTCTATGTTCATCCAACTGAGGTATGTACTTGGACTAGAGAGTAGGGAAGAAAATAAATTTTTATTATGAGGAATATTTCTCTTCTACTCAATGGCCAGCACCTTTAACTCTCTCATCCTTTTTTATCTGATAAAGGAACACTATACCATGCATTTTTGTAAACATAGTTTAAACTTGCCTTTATTCCAGTGCCGTGTGGGTCTGCCAGCGCTGGCTCCACCCACTTGGATGAGATCATCAGAACTGATGCTCTCAGCCAATCCAATGCTTTCCCATACTAAAGCATTAGGAGGATACCTCACATACACTTAAAAATGTCGCTCTGCACCAATCAGCATCTCCTCACAGAGATGCACTGACTCAATGCATCTCACTTTGGAGCATTCAGCACCTCCATGCAGAGCACGGAGACGCTGAACATCAGTGCTGAAAAAGCAGTGTTTACATGAAAATGCCTGCAGGGGCTATACATTAAGCTGTAGTTGTTCGGGTGACTATAGTGTCCCTTTAAAGTTGATAAATCTTAACACTTGTAGTCAAGTCAAAGCAAAAAAAAAAAAAATGCATGTCCAGTCTCCAGAAAGTGTTGGTTATATGTTGATCAAAATATTACAAGTAAACATAATAAGGACAACTAGGCACTAGTTTGAGGCTGTCCATCTATCCAAGTTATCTGTCCTCTTTCTGGTTAAATTAAATAGAATATTATTGGATGTATCACTCACATAGAAAACATGCAACTTACTGGGCTTGGGACAGTCTTCCTCGCAGACTGACGTTCTATTGTTTTCCTTTCAAATGGTTTTTTGGCAGGGGGAGGATTTTCAGGGAAGAAGGTAAAGAGCTGAAGCTGTTGTAGAACCTTGCCGTGTTCCTCCTGGAAGATGGAAACGATATTCCCCTCTCTGCTGCCTATTCCTAGAAGCTGAAATCAGAAATACATTACTCAGACCTGATTGTGCTGGGGAAAACAGATTGATTTTATGTGTAACTATTTTTGATCATTATAAAAATATTTTTCTGATTATTTTAATAACCATTGTAACCACCGCCCAGGCAAATAATATTAAAAGTAACACAACAGGGTTGCACTAACAAACCTTTAAAACATACAAAAACACAAGCAAAAAAAAAATGTAAAAAATATTCTGAAATACTAATCTCATTTTAGGTTCCTCACACAAACACCTATGATTTAAAGCGATGTCTGCAGTGACTACAGAATAGCCTAGACTGGCCAACAAATGATCACTTATAAATAGAGATCAACACAAGTCCCATGAAACTCTGCTTGCCGCTGGAACTTCTGAGATATATTCAGCAGCCTTAGAAAAGTCACAATATGCAGAATGTGTCTGTACACCGCTGCGATGACCAATTGCGCATGCATTTGTGGTCTGTTTCTACTCTATTAGAAAGGCATTTCCATTATTTTGCATAAGTACTTCTGAATTATTTTTATTTACCCAAAATTTTTTGTTTTTGCAGACAACATTGGGCTTGCTGCAAGATTTCCCCCCCCCCACCCCCATGAATATAACAATTATATACATTTATTTATTTTGTAGCTCACCATAAGGAGAGGTTTCAACTCTTCCAAAGCAAGTTTCACAAAATCACAGTGAGCGTTGGCATACCCACGCACGCAACTGGCAAACAGTTCCTTGGCGTAATTATGAAATTTGGGCAGCTCATCGAGTAACTGGGCATTCAGAGCTTCATAGTTATTTCTTGCTGACTGCAGCTCCTCCAGAGTCCTCTTGTCTTTCAGCTTCTCCGCTCGTTCTGTGCAATTGTGGAAATCCAGGAGTTTGTCGAACCGCTTCTGGACCAACTTGTGAGGCCCAGCAAACATTGTAAGAAGCTGGTTAAGAGGAGATATGACCAACTTCTCCGTCCTCTCTTTCTGTAAATGAGAAAAACGAATTTTACGTTTGTTTTCATTCTAAAAAAAGGTAAAACGTAAATGTTTTATAAATAGAATAATTGCGCATTGGAGGGATTATAGCGCAAAAAATTTAATTAAATAAAACATGTTACAGCATCACATCCACTACAATAAGCTGTAATGGTTCTGGTACTTGATTTCCCCTTTAAATTTGGTCAGAACATTGGTAGATTTAGTACAGTAATATTTTGGGTGCTTGAGCTATGCTTCTTATTTTTCATAATCTAGTATGTAATTGTAAACATATTAAGACTTTGACCAGCTTATGAAATGCAGTTTGAAAAAAAATAAATAAATAGCAGGAAGTAGATTAAGCAAGACCTGAACATGGTCTACCATAAAAAAAACAAAAACAAAAAAAAAACAATCTCAGTACGTTGTGATTTGTGAATGCACAGGTATTAATCCACTATATAGGTTAGGGCATTAATCTATATGTAAACACATTGCTCTCAGCTCATTAGTATGTAAAATACAGGATTCTTTAACCCCTTAAGGACACATGACATGTGTGACATGTCATGATTCCATTTTATTCCAGAAGTTTGGTCCTTAAGAGGTTAAACATGTTGTTTTAAAGTCATAAAAAAAAAGGAAATTTATAAAAATTCCTGCTTGCAGCCACACCTGAACGAAGATCGTTACTGTACCATAAAATAGATAAGAACAAGTCGTCCTATCTGTTATGAACTGTAATCTACATAGATGTGTATGGTTATGTTCATCGATTAAAGGTCATTGTTTGCAACAAATCATTAACCAGTTATCAGGTACGAAGCACACAGGAATGAATGGGACCACTCACAAAGTCCGTGAAAAGCTTCTCGCTGATGTGTCGATGGGCTTTCTGAAATTTATCCAGGTCGCTAGTTCCTTTGTCTGCATATAAATCCCACATACTCATAGCAGCCAGCACTTTAACACAAGCAGCTTCCTGAAAAACACACAAAGAAAGAATGGCTAGTAATATCTGCTGGAGGCTTATCCAAAAATATTAAAATTGAGGCCTTTATCAGAGAAGATTACCTGGAAACAAAATGGATCCAGAGTCAGTGATTGCAATTGAGTAGGGCTTAATTTAGTATACATTTGAAGGGAATCCCTACCCCTTGCCCAAAATAAAACACAACTTATAATAACCAATTATTATTAAAAATCATTTTTAAAAAAAATTAAGATATTCTATAGAAAATATCCAAATCATTCTTTGCTGAGTGTTCCCCCAAAATTTCAATTAAATTTCATTTTTTTTTACATGATAACATAATTCTAATTGCCGTATAGGTATTCACTATATTTTGAAGATGTGATGTTCAGATGCAAGGAGAATTTTTATTTTTATTTTATAATGAATTTGATTAGTTTTACATATATCTAGGCACTGTCACGAAAAATCAGGTAGAAGTTACCCATTTAATTCCAGAAATTAGACGCATATTTAATACCATAATAGAATCTTGTTAAAATATTAATTAAAAAAAGAGCATGATTTCATCTCACATTATAATGAATCTATAAAACCCATAACCTACTAGACTTGCAAAAACAAACTCCATATAGTTCTAAACCAGGTGCTTGCTTTTATTCAATTTTTGCGGTCATTGACAAAAATCACATAGACGACAAATACCCATTAAGGTAAGTATTTATTTAATCAATACACTTGGCTGGTCAAATTGCCGTCAAGTGTATATATTAAAATAATAAATTTACGTAAAGTTTTCTTCTACCGCACACAGTGGAGTGCCCAGGTGTTATGGGATGCATTTACATATGAAGCTGCCTTTAATGTAAAAATTTGTATTGTTTACTGCACTGACAATCGCACAACAGCAGTAACACTAAGGGAGGAAACAAACTTAGAGTTACCTTTTTATTTATGTATCTGTAAACTCAATGCATAGACAACATTCTATTCTTTTAAATGGACACCAAGTAATGTTAGGTGTTTCTGACATTTAAGTGAACCTTCCATGACTAATAATAAACCATTCTCCTATAACATTAACGTTACTTGTCGTAACATTTGAATGCCCTTGCCTTAGGCCAGTGTGCGAGAGTCTGTTTGCTAATAATAGCTAATAACTGGTTTAAAACCTGCTCGCTCCATGAATGCGCATACACTAGAGCTATAGTTGGAGGGTCACAGTTTAATAATATCCTTTTATGAAAGTTCTAAGTAGGATAATTGTTTAGGAATATGGAAAACGAAAATAAAGAATTAAACCCCTCTAGACAAGAATAGATCAAGGAGAAGGCGTGTGTGCTTACTACATTCACTTGTAGTGCTCATTCTTTGCCTTGAAGGAAATGTCTTACCCGTATATGCTGAAGATACACAGAAAGATCCCGGATAAATGACTTGATCAGCCTCTCTTGCAATCTAAAGTTCTTTTCAGTTTCCTCAAATATTTCATCCTTAATCTGTTTCCAATCAACCAAAAGTAAAAATCAAACACTGCCTGGCTATTTAGGATGTGAGGCAAGACAGCCTTGTTGATAAATTGTATTCGTAACATAGCACAGTATTTACTTAAATGCCATTTACCATAGATAAGTGCAGGACAGATATACGCCATTTGCCATAGAGAACTGCAGGACAGACATGCGCCATTTGCCATAGAGAAATGTAGGATACACATACGCCATTTACCATAGAGAAATGTAGAATAGACATACGCCATTTACCATAGAGAATTGCAGGACAGACATGCGCCATTTACCATAGAGAAGTGCAGGACAGACATGCGCCATTTACCATAGAGAATTGCAGGACAGACATGCGCCATTTACCATAGAGAATTGCAGGACAGACATGCGCCATTTACCATAGAGAAATGTAGGATACTAATACGCCATTTACTATAGAGAAGTGCAGGACAGATATGCACCATTTACCATAGAGAAGTGCAGGACCGACATGTGCTATTTACCATAGAGAATTGCAGGAAAGACATGCGCCATTTACCATAGAGAATTGCAGGACAGACATACGCCATTTACCATAGAGAATTGCAGGACAGACATGCGCCATTTACCATAGAGAAGTGCAGGACGAATAAGCCATTTACCATATAGAGAATTGCGGACAGGCGATGTAGCCATTACCATAAGAATTTGGGACAGACATCTGACATTTACCAGAGAACACCCAGGACAGACTTGTCGCCATTTACCATAAGAAATTTTGCAGGACAGACATCGCCATTTACCATAGAACGCAGGACAGACGTCACGCCATTTACCATAAGAATTGCAGGACAGACATGCGCCATTTACCATAGAATTGCAGGACAGACGTAAGCCATTTACCATAGAGGAAATGTAGGATACCTAATAAGCCATTTACTATAGAGAAATGCAGGATTAGATAATACCATTTACCATAGAAGTGCAGGACCGACATCGCTATTTACCATAAGCGCAGGAACATGCGCCATTTACCATAGAGAATTGCAGGATAGACATACGCCATTTACCATAGAGAATTGCAGGACAGACATGCGCCATTTACCATAGAGAATTGCAGGACAGACATGCGCCATTTACCATAGAGAATTGCAGGACAGACATGCGCCATTTACCATAGAGAATTGCAGGACAGACATGCGCCATTTACCATAGAGAAATGTAGGATACTAATACGCCATTTACTATAGAGAAGTGCAGGACAGATATGCACCATTTACCATAGAGAAGTGCAGGACCGACATGCGCTATTTACCATAGAGAATTGCAGGAAAACATGCGCCATTTACCATAGAGAATTGCAGGACAGACATATGCCATTTACCATAGGGAAGTCCAGGACAGACATGCGCCATTTACCATAGAGAATTGCCGGACAGACGTGCGCCATTACCATAGAGAATTGCAGGACAGACATACGACATTTACCATAGAGAACTGCAGGACAGACATGCGCCATTTACCATAGAGAATTGCAGGACAGACATGCGCCATTTACCATAGAGAACTGCAGGACAGACATACGCCATTTACCATAGGGAAGTGCAGGACAGATATGCACCATTTACCATGGAGAAGTGCAGGACAGACATACGCCATTTACCATAGAGAACTGCAGGATAGACATACGCCATTTACCATAGAGAACTGCAGGGCAGACATACGCCATTTACAACAGAGAAGTGCAGGACAGACATACGCCATTTACCATAGAGAAGTGCAGGACAGACATGCGCCATTTACCATAGAGAAGTGCAGGACAGACATGCGCCATTTACCATAGTGAATTGCAGGACAGACATGCGCCATTTACCATAGAGAATTGCAGGACAGACATGCGCCATTTACCATAGAGAAATGTAGGATACTAATACGCCATTTACTATAGAGAAATGCAGGACAGATATGCACCATTTACCATAGAGAAGTGCAGGACCGACATGCGCTATTTACCATAGAGAATTGCAGGAAAGACATGCGCCATTTACCAGAGAGAATTGCAGGATAGACATATGCCATTTACCATAGAGAATTGCAGGACAGACATGCGCCATTTACCATAGAGAATTGCAGGACAGACATGCGCCATTTACCATAGAGAATTGCAGGACAGACATGCGCCATTTACCATAGAGAATTGCAGGACAGACATGCGCCATTTACCATAGAGAATTGCAGGACAGACATGCGCCATTTACCATAGAGAAATGTAGGATACTAATACGCCATTTACTATAGAGAAGTGCAGGACAGATATGCACCATTTACCATAGAGAAGTGCAGGACCGACATGCGCTATTTACCATAGAGAATTGCAGGAAAACATGCGCCATTTACCATAGAGAATTGCAGGACAGACATATGCCATTTACCATAGAGAATTGCAGGACAGACATGCGCCATTTACCATAGGGAAGTCCAGGACAGACATGCGCCATTTACCATAGAGAATTGCCGGACAGACGTGCGCCATTACCATAGAGAATTGCAGGACAGACATACGACATTTACCATAGAGAACTGCAGGACAGACATGCGCCATTTACCATAGAGAATTGCAGGACAGACATGCGCCATTTACCATAGAGAACTGCAGGACAGACATACGCCATTTACCATAGGGAAGTGCAGGACAGATATGCACCATTTACCATGGAGAAGTGCAGGACAGACATACGCCATTTACCATAGAGAACTGCAGGATAGACATACGCCATTTACCATAGAGAACTGCAGGGCAGACATACGCCATTTACAACAGAGAAGTGCAGGACAGACATACGCCATTTACCATAGAGAAGTGCAGGACAGACATGCGCCATTTACCATAGAGAAGTGCAGGACAGACATGCGCCATTTACCATAGTGAATTGCAGGACAGACATGCGCCATTTACCATAGAGAAGTGCAGGACAGACATGCACCATTTACCATAGAGAAGTGCAGGACAGACATGCGCCATTTACCATAAAGAATTGCAGGACAACATGCGCCATTTACCATAGAGAACTACAGAACAGACATATGCCATTCTCCATACAGAATTACATAACTGGCTGTGCCATTTCCTATACAGAATGGGCTACACCATTTAGCATACAGAACTACAGAACAGACATATGCCATTCACCATACAGAATTGGAGAACATGCTGCACTATATAGCATATCGAATTATAGAACATGCATTTAGTAATTCTAGCATTCTAATTTCCCAGCTGATAAACTACTTATTAATACCCTCGGAGGTTATCATTAAAGGCCTGTTACTTGCTTATTGGGGAACATATTACCTGGGGGGCAAATCCAGTGAGGTGCTTCAGATGGCTGCTCACTCGATTTGATTTCTTGATTATCGAGTGGATATTGAGTTTGGATATTTTGTCAATCAAACGATCTTCATCAGTTTTCCGGTACTTCAAAACTGTCAAAATAAATGTGCACAAATAAAACAACCTATACACATATTATAATGCTACATATATAAAACAATATTATATAAATATATATATATATATATATATATATATATATATAAAAACACAAGATCCAGCGCACTCACCTATCCACTAAACAGCAACTTCAATGTTGAAAGATTTTATTAGTTTTTTTAAAAACACCTAATCTAGGCACAAATAATGGGGGTTTAGTTACATTATATGATCATACATTGCATAAGCCTGCCACAACGTCAATGTACCCCATCTTTGGCAGGTCCTACACTAACAGCCTAATGTCTGCTCTTATGAGATTAACCACTTACTTGAGGAAAGAAATTCCATCTGGGGCTCTCTGCAGTACAAGGCTAAATAGGGCCCTGGGATGAGGCACCTGTGATATATATACACACACACACACACACACACACACACACACACCTGTAAAACTACACTTAAAAGTGCAATAACACTAGCAAAGCATTAGGGAAACTTCAATTCTACAAGATATGTGATGATCCTTGTAGCCAAGATGACACGTATGTCATACAATCTACATCTCATTAAAACTTGAAATACTGATGTGTATTTTGCAATCAGTTTTCAATGGCACACACTTTTAAGGGGGTCAAGCCTAATCATGTATGTGCAGCATTTTCAGAAAAAAGAAACCTTGCTAACACTTGTCAGGAAAGTAAATTGTGGCATTATTTCCTTATAGCTACATTAAAAGTCCCATCATTTATCACAAACTTCCAAGGCACATAGGTTTTACAGATCGGTAAATCTAGAGCTAAGGGCATAGCATGGCATCCTGCATAATCTGAACAAATAAGCAAAATGAAGGAAGGAGGTCATCAGCTGAATGAGCTGGTTAAAATGGGCCTGTGTAAGTCCGAAAAATAACGTTTATGATGGTGCTCTACGTAGATGGGTACCATCTTAAGTCTTACTTCATGATTTCAATCAGCTTAGCAAATTCTGGATTTGCAAGCGGTTATTAGAATGATTTGTTTATATAGTTGCATCAAATTCCATGTAAACATATTCATACAGTAGGGTTTGAGAACCCATAGTTCAGCTTACAATAATCATATACCTGTGATCTGCAGATACCAACCAAACTCTATACATAAAGCATTGGACTCCTAATTAGTACAGTAAACTGCATTATGCTTAACAATTCGCTGAGCTATAATGAACTGAAAACCAAATGGCAAAATGTGGGCAAAAATAGCTCTTTTGGAAACATTGCTCCAATTACGTTGTAGTCATGGCTAGGTTATTGTTGTCTTAATTTTATGATTTTATTTTAAGTTCACTACAATGTAGTGTTTAGTTGAAAAGAAATACTAACATACAAAGGGACATGGCCTCAAAGAATAAAATCAATCAGAATAAGGATTAGATTTTTTTTAAAATAAATAATTTTCCCTTTGACGAAACTCACCCAGATCCTTTCTCCGTTTGTACTCATTGATGTTGACATTAATGTCCTTTACGACCCGTACAGCTTCTTTCAGTGGGGATTTGTCTGGATGGCAGTCCGGGGTAGCTCCTAAAAGTTCTATGAGGAGCATAGGGTAACGCATGATCCTTTGTACGGGTTTGATGAGGAAAGAACCCAAATTAATGTAGTTTGTGCAGCCCCTGTGGAAAGAATGTTTCAGGATTAGACAGAGCAAACTTCATCACTTTCATAAAATTGTAAAGCGCTGCAAAATTAGTTGGCTCTATATAAATACTACTACTAATAATCATAATAATAGAATAAACAGAAAACAGTACGTGTTTTACACATGGGACTGGGTACTCATGGGAATTTTAAATCCAGCTCTGATCAACCCTTGCGGACAACGTTCCTATTGCAATAATTGTGGAATTAAGGAGAATATGTACACTATATCAAATAGGCAAAGAAAACTGCAGAACTATAATTC
The DNA here is from genome assembly GCA_933207985.1 of Pelobates cultripes. Lineage (NCBI taxonomy): Eukaryota > Metazoa > Chordata > Amphibia > Anura > Pelobatidae > Pelobates > Pelobates cultripes. Next base: position 81,966,863 of record OW240922.1, read on the forward strand.
TAAATTGCAGCAACAACATTTTACTTCAATAAAACCTCTGTATACCAACTACCCTGGAATATGAGCGGAACTACAAAATAAAAAAAATAAAAAGTACAGAGATGACAAAAGGCACATATTAAATTCTCAAAACAAGCTGGGGCCATTGTAAAGTATTTAATTTTGGTATGAAATATGTCACTCAAAAGTCCTACGTAATTAAAATATATGTACAAACTCACCATTCTCGGTAAAGACTCCTGAGCCAAACAAAAGTGAAGATCACCAAAAAAAGAGGAGTAAGAGACAATAGTTAGTCACAGAAAAACACCCGTAGAAAACCCTTTAAACTATATTATTTAATAGAGAACAATGCATATTTAGAAGGTATTTCAGCTTCCTTGTTTGTAAATATTTACTCCATCACCGGCATGCACAGAGAAGAAGAAAAAAACAAAACAAAAAAAAACAGACAAACAATGAAAGTTGTGGTAGAGGACACGTAATATGAAACTTGTTAAGTAATATGAAACTTGTTGAACTTTAAAGATCTGAGTCTGTGTGAGGTGAAACATTTTAAATTAGTAATCTGTAAAAGTTAAAGTTGGACTAAAACTCCTATTATTTTTCGAAGCAAGCCAAATGAAGGTCAACAGCTCAATGACCTCATCTTGATTACCCTCACTGGGTTTGTAAAATAATGTTCACTGGTTAAAGTAGGCATGTGTAAGTCCGAAAATAAAGTTTATGATGGTCCTCTAAGATTGTCCTCTATTACATAGATGGGTACCATCTGAAGTCTTACTTCATGGTTTCAATGCAGTCCATCAAGTGTTTTTGGAAGTGATCATCTTTATCATAGGTTTCCAGCAGAGCGATACTTTCCTCGTGATTCTGACAATACTCTTTGTACACACTCTCAAGATCTCCACGTTGTTCTAAGAATACCACTCCTATATCCAAAACACAAAGAGGGATACAATGTGTCAGATTGGATTTATGGAATCCACCAAAAGTATTGTTTATGATTTATAGAACTTAAAATGTTATGTTGTTTGTCTTGTTTTAACTGCTTGTTTGCTAGTTCACCTATTGTGAAGCACATCATTTGTTGGCACTTTATAAAGAATAATAACAAATTAAACAATTCACAGAGATGGTGTAAGAACAATGCAAGTTTCTGTTTGGGAGGAAGACAACTAAGCAAGATTACACCCAGATAGAAAAAAAACAAAATAAAGCAACAATGTTGTCAATGTTATTGTAGATTTTTTTTACATGAACGGTGTTATCTCACTTTGGATGTAACTTTTTGTACAAATTCAAGGCAATTGCTTATGCCTAATTACAAGTGGCCTTTTTTCCCCCATTTTAAACAAAGTGTCTTAAGTTTATCTAAAGGGAAACTATAGTCACCAAATAACCTTAGTTTATTGAAACGTTTTGATGTTTAAATCATACCTCTGCAGTTTTACTGCTCAGTTCACTGCCATTAGGGGTTAAACCACTTTGTTTCTGTTTATGCAGCCCTAGTTACACCTCCCCTGGCTATGACTGGACTGACACAGTCTGCATGAAAACAAAATGGTTTAATTTTCAATCAGATGTGAAGAATTTTTTAAAAAATTATCTCCTGCTCTGTAAATTGAACTTTAATCACACACAGGAGGCTCCAGCAAGGTTAAGCAGGCTATTAACAGAGCAAGAGATAAGACATTTTACATTAAACAGAATTTGCAATAAAGGAAGCTTAAACATTAGATGACTCTTTACAGGAAGTGTTTAGGAAGGCTGTGTAAGTCACATGCAGGGAGGTGTGCCTAGGGCTGAATACACAAAAATAGTTTAAACTCCTAAATTGCAGTGATACTGCAGGGGCATAATCTATACACCAAAACGGCTTCATTAAGCTAAAGTTGTTTTGATGCCTATAGTGTCCCTTTATGGGAATATGTATGCAGGGGTCCTTGATTTCAGCACTTAAGTGGATAAAAGGATGTCAGAAATGTTACTTGTGGCCAATGGCGCTGGTTGGGTGGGGAACACTTGATAAAAGCAAGCTATGCTCACCTATACCCACACCTAACAAATGGACAGAGGAAGACACCTACTTTTAGGACAAGTGACTGAAGGTATGGCCAGAGACCGGGAAGTTCAGGAAAATGTATACAAAGTCCAGAACTTTGGAGTTATACAGACTAATTTACAATTTTATTCTTCAAAAGACATATAAAAGGGACACTCCACTGCCCAAATACAAAATAAATAAAAATCACCGTTAGTAAGTATGTATGTGTATATATATATATATATATATATATATATATATATATATATATATATCCCAAATGAAAGTTTGCATGCATTTAATTATGTACTTTTTCATTGGAGATATATCTAAAATCATCTTGCAAAACATGCAGTTCTCTTGTCTGCTGCCTTTGCAAGCTCTCCCCTTTTAAACTCACCCAGACTTTCTGTGTCTGTCCAATCACAGATTTCCCAATACAGCTCAATGAGAATTATTTGTATGTCAGGTGCTCTGGGCAATTGCGGAGGTCGGCTGCATTAAGCCAATTAAACAGGAAGTAACATTTCCTGTTGTCGGTTTGAAAGCCAAGGGGGTGTAACCAGGTAAATTTATAAAAGTGTCAATTCCTACTGAAATCTGCACTTTTTGCAAAATGAAAAAAAGAGAGGACACATTATTCACACATAAAGCTTTTCAGCAAGCTAAAGTTATTTTGGGGTCTGAAGTGACCCTTTAATGAAAACTCATTACTGTGAGCTATGTTTCTGTATAACACTACTATCCACTCAAAAGGCAACATTTTCAGCTCATAGAAAAGAGAGAAGAATTTGAGTCCAAAATATGGTCTTCTCTCCCTGAATAGAGACACTTTGGGGGGTCTGATGTTCATTCTTTATGATCTTTAAAAAGCAAGGACCACAAAACTTGTACTGGGGCTCTATTTGCAAACTGATATTTTGCACACTCCCACCCCCTGCAGAATTACATGCACATTAACACACTTTAAACGGGATTCGTGATCCAGTAGTTCTAATAAATCGAAAGTTTATTCAGTGAGAGTGAATGAAAACCTTTTGCCCGGTTTGTTCAGTAAAATACATTTCTTAATCCTGAATAAACATGGCAGTTTTCATTGCCACACAGATACACCCAAAACATGAAAGATACATGCTTTCAGTAACCAACTCCACTAAAATGATCACAATAGTTTCAGTTAAATGAAAAACAAATAAAAATAAAATGAAAGTAGAGGGAATTACCTGCAGAGTCACAGTTCTCCAGAGCACCTAGCAATCTCTTTGAAAGTTCTATCACAGCATGGATATTTCCAAAAAGGACCTCAAGATCCACATTGGCCAACTGTCAGGAAAAAACCCAAAACAATTTCTTCATCTAATTTCACAACCGGTGATTTTAATTTAAATGAGTCCAAATATTAAATTCTGTCTAACTGTATAATATACAGCACGGGTTCCCAAATGGTAGATCTCCAGATGTTGTGGAACTACAACTCCCATGATGCATGCCTTTGGAATGCTTTGAGGATGGCAAAGCTGTAGTTTTAAAACATCTGGGGATATACGTTTTGGACACCCCTGCTATACAGAGTAAAATGGAAATAAATGATGTGTCGTCTTATGTGGACAATTACAATACATGGGTTTATTCAAACAATACCAGATCTCAGTGAATTGAAAAATGTTGTCTAAATATAGTCACAGTGTGACAGCTACCGCTGAAGTGAAGCATATTTCCTAATCATCTATTTTTGCTTATATTTTGTAATTCAGTTGAATCTACTGCAGTCGAGGGTTTAAATAATAAATCCCAGAGTCTAACATTTAAACAGTTCTCGAACATTCCAACTGGTATAATAAAAAAGCAATGGACCAGTGAATACAAGTTAGAATTTGTCTAGAAATACATGATTGACATATTTCTTAGTTAAGTAACCCGGGAATTGGAAGAAAATAGAGTGACCTCCCTTCCCACCCCACCTTTTTATATCTAAAATTATAGAAGCAACTCAAAATGAATTAGTTAGACACACCTTTGAAGATTTGGAATATCTTGGCTAAAAACCAAGATAAAATCCAATAGCATGTATGAAAGACCAAAGCATCTAAGTGAGCACATTTCTGCTCATGGTTTACGAAGTTTAAGGGAGTGGTACACAGTTGGTACAAGTACAAAATGTTTAATATTTTCCATATATTGGTTCTTTTTTTATCTTTCACATAATTTGTTGTGGAATATAATATTGCTTTTTTGCTAATTATAAAAAGTGTTCAGGCTTAAAGGACCACTATAGTGCCAGGAAAACACTCGTTTTCCTGGCACTATAGTGCCCTAAGGGTGCCCCCACCCTCAGGGTCCAACTCCAGCCGGGCTGGATGGCGAGGAAAGTTAAACTTACCTTTATTCCAGCGCCAGGCGGGGAGCTCTCCTCCTCCTCTCCGCCTCCGATCCTCCTCTTCGGCTGAATGCGCATGTGCGGCAGGAGCTGCGCGCGCATTCAGCCGGTCTCATAGGAAAGCATTTACAATGCTTTCCTATGGACGCTTGCGTGTTCTCACTGTGATTTTCACAGTGAGAAGCACTCAAGCCCCTCTAGCAACTGTCAATGAGACAGCCACTAGGGGATTTGGAGGCTGGATTAACCCATTTATAAACATAGCAGTTTCTCTGATGACATTTAGCAACTGCTTTCCCTATTACCGGGGAACTGGGCCAGGGTACTTCTGGTGATGATTGGAGAAACCATTTGAAGCTTGCAATGTAGCATGTACGATAAACTAAAAATAAATGAACAAACCCAAAAATAAAAGAGAAACCGTAACGTATGCCTTATACTCAATCCCCAATGAACACTTTAGTAAAGAAAAAGAAAAAAGCTAAAATAAAAAAAAATAGTTCTTTGGGGATTGGATTCATTTTTTTGGTTTTGTGTTCTTTATAAACTGAGGCTTCACACAGCCCAGGTGTGAGGGGATTAATCTTTATCTTACCTGTGTCATCTGGAGTGGAACCATAATATACTCCACGCATGCTTCCAAGTCTCGGAGGTAATCTCTTTCAGTTTGTAGCAACTCCTCTAGCACCTTTAACCTCTTCTCCAGCATCCTCTGCTCTAGGTTTTCAGACACAGACGATGCAGGCATGTTTTCATCCAGTGCCTCTGGTTGTGAGGACAGCAGCGTCATATCTGAAATTATAGTCCACACCATCAATCTGTGATATTGAGTGCAAATACCGTGCAAATCAGCAGACTGGAAGCAATGGCCCATTTGATGTCTAATCATCTAATCATACATATAATCCTTTAAACCTCTTAATTTTGCAGAATTAAATCTTGGGATCATCGAACTTAAAGATGAAATTAAACTTGCCCCTAATTTGACCAATGTAGGACAATCCCAACTCCATCACAATCAATAGCATAACCTCTTGCGTAAGAAAAAAAAAGTCTAGAATTGTATTTACTTAAGTTTAAAATTTAAAAAAAAATACACAAAGAAAACAAAATATAAAACTATGCAGTAATTAAAATTCTACCAATGAATAGCAGAGGTCTTTTACTTAATCTGTTAAGATGCCCAAGTGATTAATCACTTACAAGACCACCTGGCCTTCCTTAATGATCTATCTTCTACTTAATTTAGTACAAAGCAAGAATGACAGCATGGGGCAATCCAAATTTATGGGGCAATGTTCTGATAGTAACAATAACCAGGGATAAACTTTTTTTTTTTTTTTTTTGCTATTGCAGAGTCCCTACAATTTCCATAACTACCTTTACATATCACACATTATGTAAATCAATCTTACAATATGTGTTCAAAGCTTGCTGGTTATTTTGAAGGCAAAAGGTCTGTAACAGTGTATAGATATTCTATAACAATGTGATATCAGGTTGCAATTTGCATAAATAATAAAAAGCAGCTTAGCTCTGCTGTGTTAAGCACAAGATTCCTCAAGAATTACATGCCAAAAGAACAATAGCGTGCACTTTAACAACTACAGTAGGCTTGATGAACCCCAGAATTCTGTGGCTCCACAAATATTACTGCCTGGGCAGTTGTAGGGTTGGGAGCTGAATGTGTACTCATAGGTCACAAAACATCTGAAGTCACAGAAAGATAACAATTTTCTCTTTTGTAACATCGGTGGTGGTGGTGGAGTCTGGTCAGCAGATTAGAGTGTAAACACAGGCTATTATGTTAGTTTGACAGATGGTGAGGAATCTTGCTCGGCTCTGTTATGGTTGAGTAATTACCTATTGACTAGGCTGCCAATACTCTAATCGGAAGATTTATTTGCTGGAAGATCTGCTTCTCAGTGACCGCAAGAGAAGGACTGGGAAGTACGGTTCTGCTAATATAGGTATAACTGCCACACTACAGATATGGTTCGCTTGTTAACAAGAGATTTATTCTTAACCCTGCTGTGGGCTTAAGTTGCGTTTACCAGAACCATGAAAATATGATGGTTCCCTCTTGGGGGAGAGGTAGCCCAAATATATAAAAAAAATTAAACTCCACTGATAACCCTAGGGTAATTCATGTATTCAGAGCAGAACTAGCTGCAACCTATGGGAGAACCTGGAATGTCCATTTAATAATATAAACCCACCCAGTATAACCAACTGTAACCTTTCCAATAGAGTGCACCTAACATGTATGAGAGCCGGCAGTGACACCAAGTTCTGAAGCTGATTCCTAATGAATTTTCTCAGGAAAAACAGAATTGAATCCAGCAATCAACTCAAAAATTATACATTTTGGAAAACACTTTTTGAAATCGAACTTAAAAAAATGTTGACTAAAAATAGCCAGTGTGTGACTGAAATGTAGTTGGGGTATTTTTTCCCCCCCAGAATAATTTAGTCTCCCTTTAAAATTTAACCCAGCATAATTCAGAGTTTAGTGAATAACCACATTTTTTTGTTTTGTTATTTTTTAATGAAAACGATCAAACAATTAGTTTCATTCCTATTTGGGTTGTTGCTTTAGAACAATTCAACAGTACTTGTTTTCACGCATGCTTTTGAAGGAGAAATGAAATTGCCCCTCCTCCCACCTTTAACTGCTCTAACAAGAGGATTTATACTGAGGATTGGCAGTCAGTAATTGTTTTATTCGAGTAGTTAGAACGCTGCATGCCAGTTTTTGCTAGAAAAGTAGATTGCATATTTATAACATTTAATGCTGGGCCAAAAATACTTTAAAAAAAATAAATAAAAGAAAATGTTGCTGTCTAGAGCATGTTTGATAAAATATGAGGATTAAAAAAATACCCCAAATAAAAAAACACACACAAATAGATCATCATCAATGTACAGGTTGTTTTAATGTATGTGGCAGTGGTCACCCACTACGCAATCCACCATTAATTCAGTTTTTATTTTTGTGGATATATGAGAAAAATGTATATTTTTATTTAGGTCCATCTGGGAGAATTTGTGATTTTGTCAATATATCAGATACCCAGTTAGCCCTATAATCAATATATTTCAGTTACAGATTACACAGAACCCAAACCTGGGAAAAAGCAGGTCAGGCACTGACACATTGTACTTTATGCAAAAGCAGAAGCAACAAGTATGGACAAAAATATGAAATGAGAGACTGTGGGGCGCAGTGATAACAGGGTCCTGGGTTCTAGAGGCTCTATGTATCTGGTAAATGTTGTAAAGCACCAGACCTGTTGTATTAATCCCAGACTAATTCTTCCAGTTTCTGTGCTGCAAGTTTCATGGCTTTCTTTGGTACACCCTCTCATTACAAGAGGGATTACACTCCGAGTGCACCAGAATACAGCTTTCTCTTCCAAAGTTATTCATAAAAGTGAGATCTGCTGGAATATCAACGTGAATTTAACACTGAAGACCAAAGCAGCCGAGCTAAAAGCACAGTGGGCTCGGAGAAGTTTTCCAGTTCAGCTATTCTGACCTTAAATTTGAATTCCCTGCAATTCTCACTTTAGTGAATAACCCAGATAATGTTCTCTGTTCGCATTATACCAATGTTCAACAGATCCAAGGCAAGATTGATAGATAAATATGGGACCCGACTGTGAGAACGGAGTATCCTTGTCTTTAAAAGACCAGTCCATACTCTGCAAGGAAGCTGTATGCTGCTGTAGCAGTTACAGCTTCAGGGCTCTCCTGCTTTCCACGTGGCACCCTGACAGGTTCTCAGCTCCCCTGCTTTCCATGTCACCATTACAGCTTCAGAGCTCTCCTGCTTTCCATCTGGCACCATGACAGGTTCATGGCTCCCCTGCTTTCAATGTGGCACCCTGGCGGGTTCACGGCTCCCCTGCTTCCTATGTGGCACCATGACAGGTTCACAGCTCCCCTGCTATCCATGTGACACCCTTGCATGTTCACAGCTCCCCTGCTTTCCATGTGGCACCCTGACAGTTTCAGGGCTCCCCTGCTTCCCAATGTGGCACCATGACAGTTTCAGGGCTCCCCTGCTTTCCATGTGGCACCCTGGCAGGTCCAGGGCTCCCCTGCTTTCCATGTGGCACCCTGGCAGGTTCCGGGCTCCCCTGCTTTACATGTGGCACCCTGGCAGGTTCAGGGCTCCCCTGCTTTACATGTGACACCCTGGCAGGTTCAGGGCTCCCCTGCTTTCCATGTGGCACCCTGGCAGGTTCAGGGCTCCCCTGCTTTCCATGTGGCACCAGTGCAGGTTCACAGCTCCCCTGCTTTCCATGTGGCACCAGCGCAGGTTCACAGCTCCCCTGCTTCCCATGTGGCACCATTGTAGGTTCACAGCGCCCCTGCTTTCCATTTGGCACCCTGGCAGGTTCCGGGCTCCCCTGCTTTACATGTGGCACCCTGGCAGGTTCAGGGCTCCCCTGCTTTCCATGTGACACCCTGGCAGGTTCGGGGTTCCCCTGCTTTCCATGTGGCACCAGTGCAGGTTCATAGCTCCCCTGCTTTCCATGTGGCACCAGCGGAGGTTCACAGCTCCCCTGCTTCCCATGTGGCACCATTGTAGGTTCACAGCGCCCCTGCTTTCCATGTGGCACCCTGACAGGTTCCGGGCTCTCCTGCTTTACATGTGACACCCTGGCAGGTTCGGGGTTCCCCTGCTTTCCATGTGGCACCAGTGCAGGTTCACAGCTCCCCTGCTTTCCATGTGGCACCAGCACAGTTTCACAGCTCCCCTGCTTCTTATGTGGCACCATTGTAGGTTCACAGCTCCCCTGCTTTCCATGTGGCACCATTGCAGCTTTAGGGCTCCACTACATCACACTCTCCCAGGACACTCATAAATAACTCGTAAATAAAGCCCTAAGGGACAGAATATTAGATTTCCCCAGTGTTGGACTGAAATAAAAAAAAAAAAAAAAAGTCATCTAGACTTCAAGAAACACATATACTAGTAAAACAGGAATCACAACATTGTTTATTTAGTAAACATGTTTTCCTACTTCCTCCAAATGTGGGTGAACAAGTTTAGCTTTTTAGCACCCTTTAGTGACACTGCTACATTCCTAGCAACAAAAACATGTTCGAAACCGCAATGTTCTAGACTTCCTTTCTGCTCAGAGAGTCTCTCTGGTTAAAGCATTATGTTTATATATCTACATTTATTCATTTAGAAAGCTGTTGCTCTTCATCAGAAAACACAAATGGTGTCAAATGGCGATCTCTGGACTTGTTAAGCATGGAGGCAAGTAGGCTCACATTCTGTCATTCGTGGCCACAGCTAAACCAGTTTTTCAGGATAAGACTTAGCACATTCCATAGTGACCAGGCTCAAGGTGGATTATGGCCATCACAGACTAGATATCATTTAAGCATAAACAGCAAATCGGATTCTTGGAAAACACCGCAGGTTTCTTTACATGTGCAGACATGAAGTCATCCCTATAGATCAAACATCTGTTTCAGATCAGGATTTTCTGAAGGTTTTCCGTGAAAAACCAATGTGTGAAATGTTGAACTTGAGGGACTAAAAGGGTCAGTTTTAAGGACCATAACTACTACAGTATGTTGTAGTGGCTATGGTGCCAGGAGTCCCCCTGCATCATCCCCCGTTGTAAAAAATAAACAGTTTTTCAACTGATTTGTCATTTACCTGGGTAGCCTGGGTGCGCACGTTCCTGCCCCTCTAATATTGCTAAAACATTAAGGATGTCAAAGGTGTCAGCTAAATTAAATATTAATTGTGAATATTATACAGACATAATAAAATAATTAAAGTAAATATTAAACCGTTGACTGTTTAGGGTCAACTACCCCAGTGGTTTTTACATCCTTAAAGGATGATTAAGACCTAAACACAGAAGTCCTAGGTTTACAGGAAGGAATTAACTCATTTGTGATATGCCAAGATCATTGGGATACCGGGGAGCGGAGCTTGCCAACCGTCATGAGCGGATGCAATCTCTGCTAGCTCTCCTCCTGCAGTTTGCACAATCCAGTCAGATATCCCCTCAACCAACGCCCATCCGACTCAACCTTCATCCTGAGGGCGCACAAAACCAACTGATGCCTTTCTTTCAGGCCCAGACAGAGGCGCAAGTCTGCAGCCTACCGCACGTCACCCCTACTAGGCCTCAAGGCCCTGCTCAGCGGTCCGGGTAAGTTGCACGTAGCCACAGAACACCACATACCTAGCACTCTCTCCATCACACTAAACATGAGCCGCCACACATCAAAAGTGGCTACAACAAAAACTGACAGGGATATAGGCGACATGCTTAAAAGGCCGGCACAACCAGAGCCCACACGAGCAGAGCACCCACCAGGTTCTGCCTCCACCTGGGGCCCGGAACGCGGTGGACCAAGGACCACAGGGACACCCCAAGCAGAGCCAGCCTTACCTCCATGATCCCCCGATGACTCAGCTCCGACCACGAAACGTGATCTCAAGAACCTGCTTGCAGATATCCACAAGCTGCTGGCAGCGGATGTCACCAGGATTAAAGGGGACATACAAGTGACAGATGGAATCAAATACGCAGAAGAAAACATAACGGATGTCCAAACTAATATAACCACCCTCCAGGACTCCGTAATGCACCTCCAAGCTGAACAACATGTGATAGCCGCCCAACTGATGTCCCTAGAGGATTGACAGCGCAGAACACACATTAAAATATGGGGAGTCCCCGACACAGTCTCAACCGAAGAGCTGCAACACTATATGAGGCACTTGCTATCCACAATCTTTCCAAACACCATAGCCCAAAAAATTGTCTTGGACAGTATCTACCGAGATACCAGCACAGCACGCACTCAAACCACAGCGACAAGACGTCATACTGCGCTGTGTGACCGTGCATAAGATACAAATCATGATGGCCCTAAAGGGCAAAACACCGGTGGCATTTAAGAACTCCAGGCTATCATTCTTCCAGGACCTTACTAGAGCCACCTTGATTCGATGCAAGACCTTCAGACCTTCAGACCGGTGACAACTGCCCTGAGACAAGTAGGAATACCCTACAGATGGGGACACACAGAATCTCTCCTGGTGCACCGTGAGGGGACTGTCCATTCTCTCGGGGGCAACAACCTTCCATAGACAATGGGACTGCGTACACCACAACCACCACCTGCAGCGTCTGTTCCGATGGACCATCGCTTGGCTAGCCCAGTTATCTGAATAAGCTTGGGGAGAGCACGGCTCACAGATGGCCGATCACAAAGGCCTACAGGCTCAAATGCTCAAACGTATTTTAGGTTTGTTGTTTATTTTTGCTCCTGTTGACAATTTAACCAAGATGTAGTGTCTCCCTTTAATTCCCACATAGGGAGAAGACCGTAGACATTACTACATGCTGGAAAATTGCGGCACCATGTTGCTAAGTGCGTAGAGGGGCTTAAACGCTCATACATGCCAACACTTCAAGCACGACTGCCACCCTAGCCAGACCACACTACAATTACTGGCATCCCAACCCTACCACACGTTCCAGCTAACCTTACGACTAGCCAAACTTTATACCTTACTCCCACCTTGCGGGAACAACCAGCCTAGCATGACACATCCTAGCATGGAGTATCCAGAGAAATTAATGAACAGGGTTGATACCCTCTTCACATAGCTCATCCATAGACCACATCGGGTTTGTACCCACACTTGCATTCTATACAAGGGAAATGTGCTTTAACTTTTCACCTGAAACTCATTTGGGTATACCATACTGTTGCTTCCTATGCCTGAACTAAACTAATGAGATTTATTACCAAGTTTATGTTATGCCTGACACTATTTCAAATCAAGCACGAAAAATTTAATTTTTAAAAAATCATCAGGATACCAAAAAAAATAATAATAATTGCGTAACCTCATGTTATAAAATGGACTACAATGTGAATCACTGGTAAAGCCCTACATGTGCAGATATGTGGGTTCAGTGAATGAATCCGATTAGTCAGTAAGGGTTGAATAATGCACTGTGTACATCCAAACTACACATCAATGTGCTACTAATGCATTTCCATGGCAGCAAGGTTCAACAAAGAACACAGGCAGCACAAATCCAGCATAACAGCGATTTAGTTACGGACATCAGGAGAGGGGGCTGAGCCTTTGTCTACAGAGTACATTTACAAAGAAAAGTCCACAACGTGTAAACAGAACTACAATTCCCATGATGCGATACCCCTCTAAAAGAGAAATCTTAAAGATTTCTAATGCATTATATGAATAGTATATAAATTATTATTATTTATTATTTATACAGAGTCAGAAAATTCTGTAGCGCTGTACAATGAGTGAACTAACAGACACGTAATTGTAACCAGACAAATGAACGCACAGGACAGAGGGGTTGAGGGCCCTGCTCAATTAGCTTACATGCAAGAGGGAGTGGGGTATAGTGACACAAAGGGTTGAGTAGGGGTAATTAAATAGGTTGCTAGAAAAGTATTCACTGAGAACTTCTTATTTTTGACAATTCAGGAGAGGAGGGGAATGAAAACCCGCTAACAGTTTAAATGATATGCTTTCCTGAGAAATTGTGTTTTCAAAGATTTTTTTGAAGGAGTGGAGACTGGGTGAAAGTCTAATGGAGAACCTTGGAGAGGTATTGGAGGCGAGCATCAAATGTGGGAGTACGGACAGAGGATAGACGTAGGTCTTCGGCAGAGCGCAGGAGCCTTGACGGGACATACATATGTATTATGGAGGATAGGTAGGTTGGAGCAGCATTATGTAGGGACTTGTAAGCAAGCACCAGAATCTTAAATTGAGCCCTATATCTAACTGGAAGTCAATGAAGGGACTGACAGAGGGGGGAGGTGTGGGAGGTGCGGGCTGACAGAAAAATGAGCCTTCCCACCGTATTCATTATAGATTGCAACGGTGCGATCTGTAAACACATCAGACCACTGAGAAGGGGATTGCAGTAGTCAAGGCGAGGACCATGGAAAGAAGAAAGAACAACGGCATGGAATATGGAAAGAAGAACAAAACAAAACTAAATATGTTGCCTTTAAAATTCCAGGAAAATCTGACTGGAGCTGGAAGCAGGAACCTCACACACTGGTTAGAGATAATTCAATCTTATATATGGGGTCTAAATCTATCCCATAAACCAAAGCTGCCTAACTCTAGCTCCACAGATGATGTTGGACAATTATTCCCATAATTACCACCCCATCAACTGCATTCAAACCAACTTGGGGAGCTGTAATACATCATCTTGGGTAGAGGAGTTTACTGTGGGCTGCTGTGGGCACTGCTTCCCCCCTTAGCGGAGATATTAATTATTGATGATCTCAGCCAATCCAATGCTTCCCCATAGAGAAGCACGTGGGGGTGTATCAAACATGTGTGGCAATCAAAGCTCTGCACCAATCAGCATCTCTTCACAGAGATGCATTGACTCAATGCATCTCTTTGGGGAATGTTTGGAGTCTTCATTCAGAGTGTGAAGACGCTGAACATTGGTTCTGCAAAGATTGCAGGACTGCTCAAGGAACCCCTCTGGTGGTTGTCCTAGTGACAACCACTAGAGGTGGTATTAGGCACTAGTGTAAACACTGCCATTTCTCAGTTGAGAACACACGGTTGAGTTTGCATGGACAGGCTGTTTACACCAAAACCACTACATTAAAAGGAAACCAGTCACCCAGATCACTTCAGCTCATTGAAGTAGTCTGGGTGCAATGTCCCAGTCCCTCTTAGTCCCACAATGTAAATCATTGGAGTTTTTCCAGTGGTTGTCAATCAGGCAGCCAGTAGAGGCACTTCCTGCTGGTTAAGCGACTTTTGGTCACCTGATGCTGGGCGTACTCAAACTCTGCATAGGGACATGCGTTTACCGCACTTGCGCATTAGCCTCTCCCCTCCCCTCATCCCCTGTCTGAAGAGGTGGTGCTGAGGGAGATCAGCGCTGGAACCGGGTTAGTACAGAAAGGGATTTTAACCATTTCCATCATGTGGGGAAGGGGGCCACAATGGGAACTATAGTGTAAGGAATACAGATTTGTATTCTTTACACTACAGAATACCTTTAAGCTGTACTGGTTCTGGTGCTTAGAGTTTCCCTTTAAGGTTGAAAGTCCTCATAAAATGTAATTATACAGTGCCAGTGTATTCTGCAGTACTGTATAAAAACCTAGCCATTAAAGGAACACTATAAGGTCAGGAACACAACTATATATTCCTGACCGTATAGTGTACAAAATTCCATCTAGCCCCCCCCCCCCTTGCCCCTCTAAATATAGTAAAATCTTACCATTATTGCAGTTTGATGCTGCTGGCTCTGCCCCTGATCTGTCTGCTTGGCTGACATCATCAGAAGTGTTGAAAGACAGCACAAGTCAAACACAGCCCTGGCCAATTAGCATCTCCTCATACACATGAATTGAATCAATGCATATTTATGAGGAAGGTTCAGTGCCTCCATGCAGAGGGTGGAGACACTGAATGGCAGTGCCCCAGGGAGCACATCTAGCAGCCATCTGATGAGTGGCCAGTGGAGTTATTCCTAGGCTGTTTTTCCCTGAAAAGACAGCATTTACTGCAAAAAGCCTGAAGGGAATGATTATACTCACCAGAACAAATACAGTAAGCTTTAGTAGTTCGGGTGACTCTAGTGTCCCTTAAAATAACAATTCAAAGTCATTAGAAACAATATGAAACTAACGCTCCAGAAGAAAAATAAAAAATTATATATATATATATAAATAACCTTTGGATTTAATGAACAATGGCCACTACAATACTAAGCCCTCTGGGATAAAAAAAATAATAATAAAGAAAGGACAGATTACCCTTACATATTGTATGGTTAGTGTACTTTTTTTTTTTTTTTAATTACTCTTCCTTCCCAAATTAGAGTTTCTGAGGACAGATCTGTGATGAGTGCTTAGATATGTTAACATATAGGGTATCTTTAGGATAAATGTAAGTTTGTATCACAATAAGAGGGGATCAAACCAAAACCGTTCTATCCTCTAGGTCTGGGAACATTACCCAGTTTGAGTCTCATTGAAAGTGCAGCCCAATCATCCCTCCCCCATCATTTCCCTAAACCCAGAGCAACCTGCAGCTATCCTATGTAACAGCACCGCTTCTGCGCTCCCAACCCCCACACAGAAAGCCAAGTGTGTGCTCCTAAATGAAGGCGTTATTAGCATGTGCTACCTGCTTAGCATGGTTAATGTTCAATGCACTTTAGAAAACTACACTCTATTTCGCATATAAACTAATATAAATGTATTTACATAGACACCAAACTAAAATTCCTTAATATTACCTTTTTGCAGTCAGTCACTTTCACCAACCATGGCCATTGCAGAAAGCCTCTAACCAGACGTGGCTGACATCAACAAGTTTCAAGTTGCTGTGTACTAAGAGTCTTCCCTTCAGACTAAGGACAGCAGAGTATTCCTCACACTCCACATTAACATGTCAATAGCTGGGTACTGCACTGGCCTCAACAATGGACATAGGGGCAAGGCCTGGACACACAGCAGCTGTCAGCTTTGTAGGAGGGACATCAGTTAACGTCTTGCACACAAATCATCTAGCTGCACCTCGAAATTACTTGTCATTAGTGGTAATTTCTTGTCTAAGCAGAAATATATTTGCTGGTAAAAAGCTGAATGAGAGATTGATATATCACAGAATTCCCACCTTTCTTGCACAATGCTACAGATCACTAAATATATTGAAAGGGCCAGTAGGTATCATTCTATAAGTATATATAAAAAGAAAAAATCCATCCCATAGCTTATGAACTATGACGTGATCAAACTCAAATATTCGCCTATTAAAAAAACACATCTGCAGGTACATACATGTTGCATAAAGTATCCTTAATTAATATTATTTATAAAGCGTCAACAAATTCCACAGCGCTGTACAAAATACTATTTTTACAATGAACCTGTTCCGGAACCTCTTTACTGAAACTAAATTCAAATGCAGCTAATAAAAGCGTATTCATCTCACAGCACTTTAACCCCTTAAGGACACATGACATGTGTGACATGTCAGGATTCCCTTTTATTCCAGAAGTTTGGTCCTTAAGGGGTTAAAGGCCTTTGGCTGTGCTGCACTTTCTGCTTTCCAATATAAAACCACATCAGAGGATTTCCAAAAGCTGAGGGAAGTTATGGTTGTGTAATACAGCCTGGGAAAGGCATTCTACCAGTGTGCCTTAATTTATGCTTACTCGGCTCTTCTGGGGAGGGGGGGAAACCTCAGATTAAATAAGAGGTATGTGGGTATTACACTTGCCCTTTAGTGTGTAGAATTCATGAGCATTAGTAGTGAAATCAGTTACCTCTTTCCTGATTAATCAATTGCCCTCCAGCAGAATATAAATTCTATATACTACATGGCAGCACTTTACATGTACTGCCCATCACTACGAAGAGATGCTTTGCATCAGAAAACACCATTTTCCTCCTGCCCCAACTAACTGAACTAATGAATAGAATACAAACTTGGCTTATCTGAAGGGTTTTGTTTAAGCTTGAGTTCAACCTAATGTGAGTCATGGAAGTCTGTGAATCCTTCCCTAATGTAAGGGTGTCTACCTTCAGAAAAACCTTAGGTGACTTCAACTGACCTACAAATTCCTTTATTCTATGCCAGGCTAAAGCTGCAAGAGAATAATGGGAATTATTGTCTAACAACTGGGTGGCATTGTTTGACACTTAAAAAATCCTAATGTTATTGCAATAATAACAGCAGCAGCATTTGAAAAGTGTGTAAGACCTAAATGCCCAGTAGGCATATCTGTTAAAAAGATGTGTTTACATTGAAATTAGTCATTCGAACATATTTTTAGAAAGGTCTTGGCCTTTATCATTACATAGAGCACCATTTCAATTTGAGGACCATTCGGTCCATCCACCCTTAGATATTAAATGAGTTATGGATGGACTTGCCTGTGAATTTGCCAAAAGGAAAACCAATCAATCAACATTTAGTATTAGCTTTGAAAAGTCTGCTTATATTTCCCGTCCATTTGTCAGTGTGTCCTGAACAGCTAGAAAGTACTCTAGTGACAATGCAAAACAACCGATTTGTAACATAATCTTACAGCCACCAGACTAAAAATGCAAAGTGAGAGCTTAGTACAAACCACCTGTTTTGGATACACGCAGGCAGCTGCGAGGACAACTCGAAATAGCACAAAATACACAATGCGGGGTTAAAGCTGTAGCACATATCTATATTACTGAAAACGTGGAGAATTGAGGACTACCACCAGACTGTCACTTAGCGGTGTGTCCTCTAAGGAGTTAACTAGTGAATTTATAACCAACTTGCAAAATTTAGGTTGAAAGTTGCAATAACAATGTAACAATCACAATGTACAAGATTGTTTGATTACTCTGGAATTTTCCCACAGCAATTCAGGAGCAATAAGATTGCAACATTGTATTACATGTAGCAATAGCAACTTAAACAAAACACACTCCCTTTTCTTTCCAACCCCAGTTAGCACATATATTAGTAAAATCAGATTTTCAGACCGACCATATATTCCTAGACACACATCTTCTACATGGTGATGGGCAGCACATAAAAAATGTTCCCTGCAGAATGTAAATTGACATACTATAGCTCCGGAGAATCAATTAATCATTTAAGAGAGGATTCCAAAGGATTGAACCTTGATTTATGTAGGGTGCATACGTGGCAGCACTTTTACATAAAAAAATAAAAATAAATAAATAAATAAAAACATTATGTATAAGCACAGGAGACAATAACGTTGTGCCATGTTCTAAGCATCTAACTAATATATGAGAATATAATAAATGCACATGTATATTTTATGGTAACATTTGTTGCTCAATGTGTTTGTCATGGGCATTCAAATACAACCAGGGCAGTTTCCTGTGACAAACACACACAAAAACAAACACACACACCAAAAATAACAAACGCATTCTGCCCAACAATGCAATCAACTGCCAATATTCTCTTTGTGAGAAAGAAAAGATCAGTTTCAAACAAAATGACTGAAACTTCTAGAATTTGAGAAATCACACCACAAGTCAGAACAATGTTTGCAGAGTTCAATGTACTATTAACATACAATGTAAGCCTTACAGGTCTGTATGTGAAAACAATTCAATGGTATTTAAAGATGGCTGCCATGTTTACTTAGAGGATTTACACATTTATTAGGCTGTGAAAAGCAGACAGCAGAAAACTCACAGTTCCCTAGATAAGCACAGACTACATACCATTTAAGATTTATAGTAGAGTGTTTGCTGAAATACTAACTGTATACATTAGGGTTTATTCACTACAAAGAATTGTTTTGAATTGAAAAATCCATGCCGTTGATTTTTTTTTTTTTCCGACAAAGCACCCATTTAATCCAACAATTCTCTGTTTAGTGTGAACAGGCACAGAGGTTTATCCACTAATATGGGAGCGATTGAAGTTAGTGTTTTTTTTCCATAAATAATGCTAAATCATATACATGGTTTATTGATTTTTGCCACAGCACCACTCATTTAAAAGGGACCGGTCTTGCCCCAAACAACATCTTTTATCCATCCATACATTGTTCTACCAGTTTTGCTAGCAAATGTATAGATTAGCAGAAAATACCTCCCATATACAGGTCCCCCCTGCTCTCCACCCATAGCAACCACAGTGCAAGCGCTGTGGTTGCTATGGAAACTTCCTATCCAGGGTTAGAAATTTGAGTGACATGACATCACTCCGTTCCGAAGCCAGCAATGAAGGCAGCATGACATCATCACTGCGGATATGTCGAGACCACGCAGAGATGGCTGTCACACCAAGAGCAACACCCACAAAGTGGCGCTGGAACAGAGGAAATATATTCAATGTACATGGGAGCAATTTCAGGTAAGTGACATTTTTCATTAAAGCTTCACTTTAATAGCAGGATTATTCAGTAAAATCTGAATTGCTGCAGATTAAAATCTGGTCTAAAAGTCTAAAAGAGCCAATTTGGAAAAATTCTTCAAATTTATTATAATCACAGTTGACCTGAACTTTAAATTATATTATTAAACTGAATTATAGAGTATAGTGAATCAATCTATAACTAAAGGGGAGTTGGAGTATTTTCTGGCTAAACATTGCCATTGTGATTTTAATTGTTCTTAAAATATAATACCTTTTGTATTAGGGGTATCGTTTCATATAAGTGGCAGTCTGTACGCAAAAAAAGATACAACTGCAAAAGATTAGGGTGTATCAAGTCAAACCAGTGCAGTGGGTGCTAAAACAGCTCGTTTCTTGTGGGCTATATTTCACGAGTCTAAGATAGCCATGGGTATTGGTTTTGATTCTTTATATCAGGTACTTTCTTCAAATCAATAACTTTCATTGTGTTTAAATAAAAGGTGAGAAATATGTTAAAGAGAAAAGGCAGGGTATTTTTTGGTCACTTATGTATATATAATGCAAATGTCGGTCAGGTTTTGCAGAACACTAAAACTGTGGTGAATTGCAAATGAAATCACAATTTGTAAAGGAACACTCCAGGTATTCATCTAATTGAAGTGGTTATGGTGGCTGGAGTTCCCTGATGTTTTCCTTCCTTTTAGCGTTAAATCGTTTTCTGAACAGTTAGATGTGCTTTCTTTCCCCTGGAAGCATTAGCGGAGCAGCAAAGAGGGGTGGGGGGGAGGGGGGGTGTAAGTCAGGGATAGGCTGAGACTATCAGGGGACGATTTCAGCCTGTTACTTGCTGCCTATCACAACTACACGTATGCACATTTTTTACCTTTACAATGACCACTTTATTTTCACTTGCGAATTATTGGTTAAGGTGCACGGTGTGTTCCTTTAAGTAAAAAGAGTTACATAGCTGAAAAGAGACATGCATCCATTAAGTTCAGCATTTCTCACATCTGTTTTTGCGGTTGATTCAAAAGAAGGCAAAAAATCCCGTTTGAAGTACTTGAGAGAAGTAATTTAACCATAAATTTAGGATTTCTATTTTACCCACAAAATAACTATCCTATACGGTTTGCAAACGATAAGTAAATTCTTAGAAACCACAGTCTGGCCCATGACTAAGTTATTTGCACAGCCTTGTTCTATAAACAAGTCATTATAAAATAAAAAAAACTCTACTACAGAAAGATTTTATCCAAAGGAAATAATGACATTAAATAGTCTGATAATATACATCATTTGAAATGTAAGGGCTCTAGGAAAACTACCTTTAAATATTGTACTGCCCCCCAGTTTGAAGGTATAAAATCAAATTCAGAAAAGAAAGATTCTAACTTTTATTAACTTTCATCAAGGGACATTCAAATGGTTATCTGAGAACTCGGAGCTGCCTTTGTTGTAAGGAAAGCAGATCAGTGTCTTGCTACAGAAGGCCCAGTGTTACCATAGTTTTTTTGTTTTTATTGGGGGTGGGTGAGGAGATGAGGAATGGAGTGGGGGGGGCATGGCTTATAAAAGTTTAGGTTCCTGGTAGGCACCATCTTTTTCCTTTTGATGTTGCTCTCTAGTGCTTAGAGAGAGAAAGCCTTGAGTGCGACCTCTTTGACCAAGCATTAGTGTGTGCAGAACATGCTAATATATTCCGTGTGTAAATAGGATAAATCAGTCAGGAAGCACAGGTTTACAGTAGATCAACCAAAAAAGTAAGTAGATATCTTGTGTGGACGCATTAAATCCACCACAATCTGTGTAGTCTAGAGTTGCCCTAACAATCCCAATTACCATGGTAAATCACTTTGTTATATAGATGGGCAGCACATGAAAATGGATGCCCCGTAGAATGTAGAATTCACATGCTCCAGGGTCTCTCATTGTTTAATGTTCGTTTGCTACCTGGTACATTCAATTTTTATAAATCATGTGGTGGCACTTTTCATGGGTTCTAGGTGTTTCTTCTAAAATAATAGATCTGTAAGACTCACAAGGTTGGATCTTTACAGTTAAAATGTGTCTAAAGTGGATCTTGAAAATGTTAAATCCATCCTTCCAGAGCATCATAGAGCAATGTTGATACATTCTAAGTAACAGTAGAATGGGAATGATAAACACGGTCTGTATCTCAGAGAAGGTAATGCAAAGCACCAAGTGACACATTTCATGACGTAACTGCAGCACAATCCATGTCTTATAGATAAAGTATTAGTCACGGGTTTCATACAATTCCATTCAGTGACTAATAATCAAATATTTACAAGCTACATGCTCGTTAAGGGCGAGGAGAAACCTGCCTGTGAAGATATTTAGCAATTGTGCTTCTTAGATAAGATTCCAGACACAGATCTCAAAACCTACTGAAACACCCGGGTTCGGTCTATCACACAGACATTTGACAAACCCATTAACAGAGATATATGAAAAAGTCACATTTTATCCTTGAGGGGGCTCCTCAAACAAAGAATCCATGTTTCTCGTAAATTCCTTAATATATCTGTGTAATGCTGGTTTGAAGGGACAATAAACGCTATCACCACTAAAGCTTACTGTGCAAGGGCACAATGTTTGCCGGTCTTCTGATTTAACTTCCTCCTTTGCCCATACTTGTGCATATAGAATGCTCATACAGAGCTCATTTCCCTACCTACCCCCAGAGTTGTAGCTTTATGCACGCACATTCTATGTCTTAAGAAACACACGGTCCCATTGGCAAAGCTGAAAGAGGCTGTGTATTGCTGTGAATAGGCAGTTCCACGGGTCCACTCATGCAGAATGAGAGTCTCTTAAAAGATGGAACCTTTTCTTGGTAGGGGAGGGGTCTGCCTGCAGCTTCTGCTAGCAGTGCATTCGCAGAAGCAGTTGAAACTTTGAAGAGATCTTTATTTTCTTTGCGTATTTGCTTTGTCGTTTTAAAGAATCAGGAGGGTAAAAAGGCAATGTATTAATTTTACGGCATAACTCAATGGTCATTGAAGAGCACAACAGTTGGATAGAAATATCATCATAAATCCTAGCTGTCCTAATTGGAATAGTCCTTTATCTTATCTAAGCGATTTGTTCTGGTGTATTGTCAGAGTATCATATATTGGCCTAAATTAAACTTGACCAAAATCAAAACACTCTCTCTCTTCAACTCTCTCTCTCAGAACAATTCACAGAGAATACTGTAATCTAATTTGTTTGGTTAACATGTCTTATGTAGTCCAGGGGACTTTACAGAGATTAGTAGTTATTCATGGTTAAGGAGGTTACAGACCATAAATTATACAGAGAACCCCACCCAATGCCACATAATCTAGTGTTTTTAGAACATTCACACAAGGTGCTAATAAGATCCATGAGTATCTTAAGATCTAAAGAAGATAATCACAAATGTGTTTTTTGCAGAATTATTTATGACGGTCCAAGAATAAATCTCTAAAATAAACCTCTTCTGTA
Organism: Pelobates cultripes; assembly: GCA_933207985.1. NCBI lineage: Eukaryota > Metazoa > Chordata > Amphibia > Anura > Pelobatidae > Pelobates > Pelobates cultripes. The sequence continues at coordinate 81,989,690 of OW240922.1, forward strand.
ATGTAAACAAAATTGTTTAAAAAAAAAAAAAATCTCAGCTATATGTGGAAAAGTACAGAAAATGATTATACATTGAAAGAGAGGTTAAAAGCAAACTGAAAAATAGGGACATCAAAACAATATGGGATAAAGGGTTTTCAATTCCCTAAATAATTATTTTAAAGATATTTCTGGTCAGCCATGTTACAAAAAAACAAAAAAAAACAAAAGAAGCACGAGGACACTCATGTTTCGGCATTCCTCTTATAAAGCTGAATTATTAGATATGCAATATAAATATTGAATCAAATGACCATTGGCTACAAGAGCACTTTGTGCCTATGGCAGTTTGCAATGGGTGTTACCCATGTTATTTATGTAATGGGGCTATGATTAAGGCAGTCTAGCTGATATAAAGAACTATATTCTTTACTGTTCACAGATTCTTATCTGCTCTGCATTTCAGTGAAAGATTTTTTAAATTTTTTTTTTTTTTTTTTTTTTATAAGCTGTAATTTTAAATCCATGCTAAATTCAGAGTTTAGTGAACAATCCTGCTAATGTTGTCATGGTGATAGTCAGCACATGAAAGGAGCTGCCCTGTAGAATGTAACTTTGCATATGCTAAACAGAGAAAAGCTATTAATCAATGTCTTCTAGACATGTGCATTCGTTATAGGACGAATATGATTTCGTCCGAATTTTCAGACTTTTTTGCATTCATTTACTATAACATAAATGAAAGTCCTACATACAAATTATATACGAAACGAAAGGACAAATGCATTACCTTTCTGTTTTAGTTCTTTCATTTCATAGACTCTGTGCTACAGGAGAATTAACCCCCACAGCACTGAGGAGAAACAAAAACAACTGATCTCCCTGCATCAGGAGACTTAAATTTTTATTTTTTTTTAAATTAAAACTGACGGGACCCACGGGTAGGGCTCATAATTAAAGAGGGGGGGAGGTCACCACCCATGAGCAGCAGACGGGGACACTAATTAAATAAAGGGGGGGACCTAATGTGCTCCCTCTAGGTCCCCACCCATGAGCGGCAGGTGGGGACCTTATTTAAATAAATAATGGGGGGGACCTAATGTCCCCCCAGGTCCCCACCCATGACCGGTGGGTGGGGACCTTAAATAATTAAACCCATGAACTGTGTACCACCCACATTCTTGTTAACCTCCTTGACACCTTAATAATCGTTTGACACCTCAGGGTTCGGCTGGGTGGCCGTTGTTCGTATGCACTAACATGTGGACACTGAGTTGGCGGCCATCTTGTTCGCACGAAAGCAGGCAGCGGTGTTTGGTCGTCGAGTTCATGGAACTCAAATCGGACACTTGAACTTGCGAACACCGCTGAACTTCCATCATCGACTGTGTTCATTCTCCTACATCTTAGAAGAGCCCTGTTCAGTAAAATTGTCCGCATTAATTAGGTGTACAATCTCCACATTACAACTATGGACTACGTTCTGTAGTTTGTTCATGTTACACTCCTGAAATTGACCGACCACTACCACTTTTCTTATGGAACTATTATGGGTTTGTTTTAATAGGGTTGCCTATTAAAACCCATTAATAGGCAACCCTATTAATAGGTAATCCATTAAAACCCATGGGTTAGCCAAGGGTTCCCTAATGGACTAAAACAAAAAAAAAATGTACAGAATTTTACTGAAAATTTCACTGGTGCACATGTGCACAAAGTCTTCCTTTGAGATCACTCCTTGGATGACAAATTATCGATTTCCATCCTGTAGCATAAGAATTCTACATACTGCATGGTAACCAAAATATAATGGGTGTATGTGTATATACTACATAACATTAACTATGATGCATACAATGAGTGTCTAATGAATTAAAGGGACACTAAGCATCAAAACCACATCTTCATTTTGTGTTTACACTCTGACCCTTATTGGGTTTCAATGTAAAATGCTGCCCTTCCAGAGAAACAACTTCATAGAGAAGCACCCAATTGGCTGAGAAATTCCCTAATGCTGCCCTATGAGAAGATTGGATTGGTCCAGAAATCATTCAGATGGATGATCTGCTGCGGCCCAAGGGAGACAGTCTGCCTCTGGATATTTTTTTTTTAACCCTAAATCTACTAAGTATTACTGAAAATTAAAATATATTTATATTCACTATTAAAGTGTTCTATTAAGCAGTGGTAGATACATCACAGTAAAAGACTAGGGGATTATCCAATGTTTCAAAGATCTGTTTGTACAGCTACCAGTTTATCGGATGTTTTAATGTACACTCACATCTACCATCAGTACGAAGACTCGTTCAAGAATGGAATTCTGCAGGGAGTTACTATGTTTATTGATTAATCCCCTGCTGAATATGAATTTTAAACACTGCAGAGACGCAGTTTCTATAAAACCACCTAAAGATTTGCCTAAGTGAAATGTATAAAAGAAAATATGCTTACAGACCAGAGATTTAACAACTCTAAATAGGGAACAGATCCAAAACAAATGGATATCTGTGACATAACACATTAGATCTCCAGAATCGGAAGGTGGGGAATTTCAGGCTTAGGCTACTGTAGATATACCATTAATTTAGAGTAACAGTACCCATGATTTTGCTGAATCTGCCTCCAACACAGTGACCGTTAGCCCCATGAAATATTTGCTGGATATTTACGCTCCCTGGTGTAGAGAATCAGGACAGGGAGGAAATCACTGCTTCCAATTCACTTTTAAGAGAAGCTCCTGAATTCTAGGATGGAGATGCCAAATTTCAAATTACAGGTTCACTTGGGCCTTGTTTAACAGGAATTTTAACTGTGCAACCAACATAACCACAATTGAGCTGGATCTTTCAGGGGAAATAAGTGTTTTGTTTGTTTGTGTATTTTACAATACTGTTAAAAGTGTTTGCATCTAGTTTTTACCTAGGAAAGCAAGATAAACAACGTGCTGATAAGAACTGGGTTATTGACAATGAAGTGGCCAGATATATTGCATTTGCTGTTGTTTTTTTGTGTGTTAATTTTCATGTCACACTTAGCTCACATGACCTGAGAATTGAACCTCTTCAAGAAACACTCCGGACACCATAACAACTTTACAGCAATTGTTATTATGGTACAAGAGGGTTCTGGTTACCGCCTTCCTTTAGGTGTTAAACGATTTAACTCCAAATACTGGACGACCTACAGAGGAAGTGGATGAAAGAGCGATCTGGCACCGTCTTCCAAACTTTGGGGTTAGCGGTTTAACTCCTTAAGCTTAGATGGTCTCCCAGACCACCTCGCACAACATCAACTTTATTGTGAGGATGTTATGGTGCCTAAAATGGCCCTGTAACGAATAATGGTGAAATCCAGGTAAGAGGGGAAACCATTATTAAATGTTTTGCCCAATTACTGGGAATTGGGCCAGGGTACTCCTGACATCATAACCATGGAGAACTGCAGTTTTTATGATTCTTGGTCTAACCCTTTCAGATCTTTAACAAGAAGGCTTTTCCACCTTATTGGGCATCAGCAGTCCCATACAGTACTCATGTCTCACATGCATGGGAAATTCTAGTTTGGAATTGTCGGTTTACAAACAAAATTGTTTTGTTGGAATTAACAGTCATCAGTCTTTACGGGTGTTAAAAAAAGAGGTTTTGTACTGTACCAAGTATTGTGAATTTTCTTTGCAAACTAGCAGAATGTGTGGCTGCTCTTTAATGGTCTTAAAGGGACACTATGTCCAAAAATACACTTTTTTTATTATAATTAATCACTATTAATCATGTATACATACAGAAAACCAATAAAGAACGGGATCTGCAACTAACTCTAGGAAACTGCTGGAATGTCTATTGAATATAACAGCTATACGAAGAACGTAAATGAAAATGAAGGTTGAGGACAATGTCTATTCAGAGTTCATTTTAACCTTGCCTGTGCCAGCAGGGTGTGATCCCTGCATTCAGATTTATTTATTGACGGTTACTCTTACTGTGTGTACTGTCTGTTTAGAAACTCTGTGCCAAGATCAGATAACCAACTAAAGTCCAAGAGACCAACCCTTCATCAAATACTGAGTGACGCAACATGAACTCTAGATAGCTCTACGTGGGATTGACCTATTAACGCCCATGGAGCAGAATGCAATGTGTTCTAATGGGAGGACGTGCACATAGCCAAAAGGGTTAAAGAGAAAGTTTGAGACTGGGAGGGAGGGGTATGTGAAAGTATGTCAGCTAAGTGGGAGGAAAAGAGGGGTTTAATTAAGTGGACAATGCAGGTTTGGTGGGGGGAGGCAAGACAGCCACTGTTATTTATTAAAGACGAAGCATACTTTTTTCAAGAGCACTGACTGGTTGACATTTGCATGTAGGGCAACATTAATATATGCAATGGTATGCAGACAGAAATCTACAGGGGTACAATAAGTACGTAGACGCAAAAGTTTTATGAACTTTAAAGATCACAAATTAAAGATATCATTGTTACTTGAGTTTTTGAAAAATATTGAATATTTAGAAAAACAGCCCATGTATTTTGTTGCACTTTCACTGAAATTACATAAAATTACTATTTTGTGTAACCTGCATATAGGAATGGGGTTTAAAAAAAAAATAAAAAAATTGGAAGATTTGGTAACTACAGTCTGTTTTGTAAATTCCAATTTCACTGAATGGGAAAATGCATATTCTATGCCCCCTCCCCCAAGAGCCACGATGCAGCATGGGATGAGTGTTCCATGTCCAAATAACCCACAATTTTCTAACCTTCTGTTCTGGCAGCGCTTGTATTGAACCTGTCAATTCCAATTATCAACAAAACAGCTTTGCCACATAAGGGATCAGGCATGATTAGTGAGGCGTGATAGGGGCAACAGCTAGGCAGGCTGAAGAGGGTAGGTAGGGGCACAGACACAGTTTGGTGATGCGAGGGATACGTAAGGAAATATAGATAGCTAAAGCTAGACCTGGATGTATTGGAGGTTGGGATTGATAAATGGTTCTGAATGTGTTAAAGGAACAAATATGGTTAGGATAGGGAGGGTCTGAGAAATGCCCTAATAGATTGGTTTTAAAAATATAGATTGTGTGTGTATAGGGTGTTATTTTATCATGTAGGGTTTTGTGTAATTTCAGCAAAACTATAAAGTAGTGTAGATCTCCATTTGTGAGTGAAATACAATTATCCTGATTCACTGAACTCCTCTCATTGTTTATCTGCCGAAGACAGACTAATAACATGCATGCAGAGTGTAAGAATAAGGATCTCTAATGCCTAGATGCTTACTTTTCTACTAAGCACCCAGTACATGAATTGACACGGAAATATGCCTACACCAGATGAAAGGAGCACAATACAACAAGCATCATAGACACTACAGTCCCCTATACTGTTGATGGTGTCAGGAGTGCCATGGCACCCTCTAAGAGAAAGTTGCTAAAAAGTTTGCAAACGGCCAATTTATAAGGGGTCTGCCAGGCACTGGTTACTATTCCTGTGCACCCCAGAAGCCCTTTGCAGTGGGCTAGCCCCTTAGCACTCAGCTAATGAGATGGCCCTCTGTGGCAGGACTTAGCTCAGTAGAGCTAACGGAAGCTCCTAGCAACTTTGACTATATGTCCCTGGAGGGTGCTGGGAGATTCCTGGCACCATACCCAATAGAGAAGGATGTAATGATTATGGTGCTTGGAGTGTTCAAAAAGAGAAACAAAGAAAACTCTTAACCCAGAACTGTGCTTGGTCTATACCTGGAGCTAAACCCAGTAAAACCACGCTACAATGTTACTGAAGAACTCGCAGAATTCACTGCAAACCACACTGGGTTATACATTAGCTGAGAGTAGGAGGAGGGGTTAACGAGTGATGATGTTTGTAGTTATTCAGCACTGGACACCTGAGAAGCTTGATGTACAGTAAACCTGTAGAATTTACAGTGTGGCTGCAGGCAGAGACAAGCTGTAACTAATCAACTGCTTAAAAATTGGGGTTTGTCAACATTCCCCACCCCCATTGTTTCTGGTGAAGCAGGCCATAGAGTTCGCCTCAACATATTCTTTCCTTCAGTAACCTTACAAAAATAGTTGATGCATAAAACAAGGAAAACAAAGAAAAAAACAATAACTACAAATACATAAGCCACCACACATACACCTCCCTCCAAACCCACCCCTCCCCAAACAACACCATATTGTAACACTGAGAAAGATGTATGATTGGCAGGCAATGCGCATGACATCAAAGTAACCGTAAATGTTCTTGTAAGGCCCTAGAAGGGCAATAGACTTCCAAACAGGAGCATTTTAATTGCGTTACAAAATTATCTTTTATATTCAAATATATGAACTTTGGATACATACAGACCCATAATATACACACGCTGCCCTGCAACACAATCTCTCTCATTACACATTTCACAGAGCCACTCTAAAAGGTAGGCCCCATAACCATGTATGTTCTAGTACTATACAAACAAGCAGTACATCATACCTTGTGTTTTTCTTCTGTTCCGCACAAATTCTGAATTCCGAAGGCTACTTGGAGCGGTTCTCCTGTATATACTATTCCTTTTCATGGAGTCCATGTTTGGCACATATTCAGTTCTTTTATGATCTTCAGTGTCATGACTTGGTGCTGAAATAGAATCTCTTGGATCTGCACAGTTATTGTATCCAATTTCCTTTCGTTTGTTATAAATCTCAGAAGTTTTATTGTCTTGGTCCTCCCAAGAGTTCCTATATTGATCTTTTTTCTCATTTTTTTTATTTGGGGTACCTTCAAGTTCAAAACGTTCTTCATTTGCCCTTCTGTCTCTTGCTTTGTAATTTTTACTATCTTGGAGATCATCGCTTTGGGTTTCATTTAAATAGAGTTGAATGTCTTCTGGAGGATTGTATTCAAAATCATAACCCATACGCTTTAAATAGCGCTGAGAATCTACTTCATCAAAACCCAATGAATGACTTCGGTCTCTCTTATTGTGATCATCATATTCATCTGCATCTACATCTTCCTCATATTGATAGTCAGTTCTGCCAATAGCATCACAATCCAAAGGCTTGAAATCATAACGTCGTACATTAGTTCGCTTAGAATATTCAGGACCCCTTTCCTCTTTTACTGCAGTATTAGGTTCTATTCTCTCTCTTCGGTGATCTGTGCAATTTCCATCATAATCTCGATATTTGTTACAGGGAACTCCAGCTGATCTACCAGAACTTAATTCCAACCTCTCACTGTTGGGACGGTAATCTTTTAACTTTTTGTAATCCCTCAGGTCATCATCAAATCGTTTACGGTCCATATATTGCTTAACTCTATAGTCTCTACTTTCAGGGTCAGAATTCCTCTTTTCTAGACATTGGCGGGCTTTACTACCATATGGGTCCAGTTCCCGGTCATAATTTCCATCAAACCTTTTCTTCGGACTGTATTCCCTATAATATGCGTCCTTATTTACTTGGCCGCCATAATCAAGATCTGGTTCTCTAGCTGCCACATAGCGTGCATTAGTACCCCTCTGATCAGGATAGTAATGCCTATAATCAGAGACATCATTGTAGACTGTTCTTCTGTCATCATACCTACCTCCGTATTTCCTAGGCGTCTCTGGATTTCTATGTATGTTTTCCCAAGTATCGTAATATTTTTCTGCATTTCTCACAAATCTATAATCCTCATTCTGGGATCTTGTACAATTCCCATATTGATCATCTGCATATCTGTACCCTCTGGTTGCTCTTTCATTTTTCCTGCCATCATTGTAATGGCGATCTCCTCGAACAGGAGAAGTGTTGTAACCCTCTGGAAAAAGTGGGTCTCTATACAATCTCTCTTCTTCTGAAATTTCCAGTTTCTGAACATTCTGAAAGTCTTCGTATTCCCAGCTTAGAGTGTTGTGGTTTCTCTTTGTATGAGCAGACACATTTTCTGCCCTTCTGTACAGCTCATGTTGCAAAGCACACATTCTGAAGACTGTCCACCTTATCAGCTTTAGGCTGGCACTCTATTTTTTAAATCCCATTGTTCACACAGCGGATTCAAGCCAGCAGCTTCACAACACAATCTGGAGCCTGGAAAAGTAGTATCCATTGAGTCGTTTGCAATCAATCCAAATGAAGTTGTGCTTTAGTTTCCTTCAGAATACCTGCAGACACTCCCTCCTTAGCAAATTCTCACTGAAACTCAAGTCATATCTTTTTTTTTTTTTTTCCTCTGTCATTCTTTTTGGGCAGCCAATCAGCAAACATCTACTACCTCTCCTACCTGATTTCAGAATTAATTAGTAACTGGTATCATGTGATCAGAGTCTTTATGAGTCCTTTAGCCTGATTGGACAATATAAATCTTTGCATGTGTAGGCAGGGTTCTCACCAGCAGAACAAGCCTGACTGCTTTGTTATGTTAAAATACTTGAAGAGGGAGACAAGAGGCAGTCTCATATGTCAGGCATACCAGCAGGGGAAACACAAAGCAGAAACTTTTAATGAGTGAACTTGTTAATGTTAAATATGTTTCACAAACACACACACACACATTGAAAAATATAATTATAAATAAAATATACTTTTTTTGAATATATATATTTTCAGTCTGTAAAGATAATCCAGGGGCAAAAAAGTTCATTTAAATTTATTTTTTTAAATAAGTTACAAAAAAATCCTTCAGAATATTTTGCTTAAAAAAACAACACACACAGTTTAGAATTGAAATAGGAAATGTTTACTTCCCCTCTTGGGGTATTTACATTTACATTCTGACACAGAAAATCACGGAATGCTTATAGAGTACTAGATGTTAAAGGTCTATGAGAAGGACAATTAGGACGTTGTTTATTTAGATTTATTTATAAGCTGGTAAGGCTATTACATAAACATATCATACATCATTTATCGATGACATGATGTGAAAAACAATTTGAAGCATACCTCCCAACATTGTCAGCATGCTATTGAAAATGTGACAGACGTGGCTTCTAAAATGAAAAGCAGAAAGGACTGTGTATTCGAGTAATTCTAGTAGTTTTCCACATAGCATGCATGTAATATATAATAAAATGACTCTCTGGGCAGGGGACAGCTGGCAGGCATACTGATGAAGTAATGCCCAATAATGTGCCTACATTTATTTTTAAAGATAATTCAGTTCATTTATTGTATAAAGATTTCCTGTATGCCAAGGCAAAGACAATTATAGGCTGCGGAATTTGTTTGCGCTATATAAATAATATTAAATGACACAGCATCTGTAAGTGAAAATGACGCAAGCTACATGGCATCACTCCATCTCCAACACTCATGCACGTTTTTGGCAAACAGAAACCATGCAAATCACATTAATATCCCAAGGCCTATATATAAAGTTGTTCTGTTAGTCTATATTCTGTTGTGGTTATGGTCTTTACTGTGTGATCCTGTCTTGCGTGTTAGACTCCTTGGCTTTCCCTTGACCATTTCGATCTTTGGCATCATTGACCCAGCTTTGTTTATTGGCTTATCTGAACTTTGGTTCCCTCGCACTCTGGCTTGTTTACAGTTCTTCCTCTCTCTCTTTCTGATATATGCTAAGCCCAGGAACTACTAATGACCAGTATTACATTCTCATACCATCCTGTCTAACCAAGTGTGGGCTCATATAGTATGTATTGGGATTTGATATTGTGACATTCACCTTCCTCCAGAGTGGAAGCTGTTAGGAGTCATCAAACCTGGGCCAACTTCTTATTAATGGATCACTCAAAGCACCATAACCACTACAACTCTCTTTAGGTGTTATGGTGCCCAGTGCCCTCAAAATTGGAAGATATCAATATGGGATGGTTTGACTTCTTGCCTGTGGTCCACTCTCTACTGGTTCTGCTAATGCCAGAAAGCTGGAAGATCCCAATCAGTAACTTCTGGTATCTCTCAGAGCTAATCTACAAAACACATGGCTTAGCTCCTTGGCTGTGTGAGTCAGATATCGCCCTGAACTAATAAGCTCCTGCTTCGGAACTTACAGCACGGCTTCAATGGTAGTGGAGGCGGGGAGCAGTGCCAAGTGGACCCCAGGTAAAAAGTAACCATTTAAAAACAGTTTGACCCCTTACATTGGGGAAGGGGGAACCAGTGCACTCCTAGCAAACAATCACTGCGGATTAAGTGGTGTTCTGTCACCATAACTGCTGCGCTGCTCTGTAGCAGCTATACTGCCTAAACTGACTGTTTAGTGCAGTGGTAGACAACCTTTGGCACTCCATATATTATTGACTATATCTCCCATGATGCTTGCTTTGCCAGTATTATGGGAAATGTAGTCCACAACATCTGGAGTACCAAAGGTTGCCTACTCTTGCTCTAGAGGGCCATCCAAACCCCCAAGGCACTTACTTCAACTTGCTGAAGTGCATTAGAGGTAAACTCCAAGCCCACGTTGTACCAATTCATAAAAGTGCCGATATCAAGAGAAAGCAGAACTGTAATGAATTTAGGCAGTCAAATCAACAGCCAGGGGACTTCCTGGTTCACTCTGGTTGAATGATTATTCAAGAGAGCATTAACCTAATTCTTACCTATGAAAAGCATCCTGTAGAGCGATCGCCATATCGGATTGGCGCATTCACTGCAATTGCTGCACTTGCCCTAATTTCATTCAGATAGAAAGGGACACTCAACAGCAACAGCTTACTGGGGGTAGAACGTAACAGTGGTGAGAAATTACTTGGGAGAAAAAGGTAAGTAAACTTTATTTCATGAAGTGGACACCTGTCATAACTAGGGTTAAAAGAACACTCCAAACATTAAAACCGAACATTGTTTTTAACATTTAATCACACAGGATACATTTGGAAGGAGGTGGATGCATCTGAAACGTGAGACCAAAAACACATGTTTCCATCACCTTGTTGGATCCATGTCGCTAATAATTAATGTTCAATGTGCAATTAATTCCTAACAATTTCACACCAAGTTTACACAAAAAGTTAAATTGTGAGTTTGAGTGGGGGTTCTTTAAATAGAACCTACACACAAATCTTCACTGGCAGCTTAGCTGTGAATATAAATCTCATCGTCCTTGTTACAGATAAAACTGATAAGCCTGCAGACAGAGGAAAGATAAACCATGGAGCAGTTAAAGACCTACACACAATACAAGGGCTCACCTGCTTTATCTAACAAAAGATTCACTTGCACAGGCAAAGCTCTCAATGGTCTTTGAAACGGTTTTAATTCATTGCATCAAAAGGAAATGAGCTATTATTGAAAATGAAATCCTCTTCCCTCCTAAAGAGAAAATAGTTTCCTTTCAACTGTTTTTGTTCAGATAAATGTTGGCAGGACTATTCCTTTTGTATTCTTCTGCACATCCCATTACAATCATTGGCAGGATGCCTGTATGGACCATTTCATTTCATTTGCCAATGGATTAATTGGTCATGTGGCCACTGAGTTCATTGTCTATGGAGCTGCTCCTGCCCAGGAGACTGCTCAATGCCCAAGATACACAATCCTGCCCTGAGGTGAAGACTGAGGATTCAATTAAATTAGCATAAAGGGAATCAGCACAGTAAAGGAGGAGACTATATTTAAAAGAAAAAAAACTACCACAACAAGAGGACATAATCTTAAATTAGAGGGACAAAGGTTTAAAAATAATATCAGGAAGTATTACTTTACTGAGAGGGTAGTGGATGCATGGAATGGCCTTCCAGCTGAAGTGGTAGAGGTTAACACAGTAAAGGAGTTTAAGCATGCGTGGGATAGGCATAAGGCTATCCTAACTATAAGATAAGGCCAGGGACTAATGAAAGTATTTAGAAAATTGGGCAGACTAGATGGGCCGAATGGTTCTTATCTGCCGTCACATTCAATGTTTCTATGTTTCTAAAGGCTAATGGTTGAGGCAATACTGAATGCATGCACATAGAAATGCACATAGTTTTAAAAGCATTCATTTCCCTACCAGAACCATGGCATCTATTAAAACAAAACAAAAACAATTTTTTTTTTTTTTAATTAAAATAAATTAAAACTTATTCAGTTCAATCTTTCATGCACCAGTGCTGCTGCCGATCTAAAATAAACCATGTATTTTGTTTTATTCAGGTATAATCATGTTATTTTAAATGTGAGGTTTTGTAGCATTGTATGTTTCTTGATCTCATTCTTGGAATATAAACTTTTTATTGTGCTCTTAGAAATGTCCGAAAAGCAACCTGTTGCCAAAGCTGGGCTGATTCTCTGTGTACCCAAGGACAGTGTAAAACTTTGTTACCATTCTCAGAAACTTGGAGAATAAAATGGTCAATTTAGCCATGGTAACATTTTTTCAACAGATTCTAAACTAACAAATCTACATGAACATGTATAAGGTGAGCTACTATGGAGAATAAAGTTTCAGTGCAGCTCATTATAGATTCCAGTTAAAGTGAAACTAAGTGTCTGGGTTACAATGACCTTTGTAAAAGTTTCAATGAAAGAAACAAAGGCACCGTGATTAGAATATTGTCCTTTAAACACCTGGAAGGACACTGAGAATAAGACTGGCAGAAAGCTGGATTTTGGTCTGACTTATAGTATGGTAACATGATGGATATTGACCTTTCAGTGCCATGTAAATTGAAGCAAAATGGGGCTCTGCAAAGAACCTTTATTATTCTGTTACTATGAAAGGTGTCCCAAAGCACAGATGATGTTTTGTGGCTCATTTCTGCAATCTGTACGGACATGTCCCTACTGCAGCTCCATACACGCAAATATTTTTTTTTTTAAAGTTATTTTATTTATTCTACACTCGGGCAAATAGGAAAGTCCTGCTTATTTTCAGATTTCATTTCAGACATTGAATAGTACTGCAGGATATGTTGGCAAATAAATAACAATGTGTAATTTTTATTTTGCTGAAGCCAAGATTAGCCAATAAAGCTGCTACATAAAAACGGAGTAGGGCCTTCGTCACCATCGATTTCCTGTAAGTCAAACTTGTTTTGTTGAAAAATGTTATGTTATGTCTTACCCATCGGTTGTGCAGCTCTGTGTATGTGAGAAAGCACCTTATGTTGTCCTAGGCGGTGGGGTGGTGGGGATACTTAGGTCTGGACTTTCAAACTGCTAGACAATAGTGTGATACAAACTGTGGCATATACCATATCAACTAACATAAGCTGCAGGATTTGTAGTTTTTGGGGCATCTCATTAAAATGCATCTATACATTGTGCAATAGTAGAATTGCTAGCAAATGCACACATTTATGCGCTCACCTCCCAATCAGCTTTTACCACGCGTGTCTAGATATGTAGCATAATACGTATGCCAATAATACACTGACAGGTAAAAACATTCTTTCCAAGTGTCCCTATTTAGGAGGGACAGTCCCTATTTTGAGCCAAATTTCTTCTGCCCCTCTTTTCTAGGAGCTCCATATTTTTGGTGTGTCTGAGTATATAACAGAGCTCCACAGCAATAACACTCACAGTAATGTGTCTTTAACCCCTTAAGGACCAAACTTCTGGAATAAAAGGGAATCATGACATGTCACACATGTCATGTGTCCTTAAGAGGGTAAACTGCAATAAATGTGTTTAGATGTCAAACTGTGTAACTAAGATACATTGTTATTGTTCTAAAATGGTCTTATGATTTTCCAGAGGAATAGAGACCGAAAGACTGCACTCTATTTACATGTTGTACTGACAATGAATCCATCATCTTGGAAGTGCTTTCCAAACACTGTGAATCAGATAAGCAGTAGTAAAAAGAGGGCAGGTTATAGAACTATCCAAATATCCACCGATCTAGTGTCGGTGACCGTAACACCACGGATTAGGTGATAATAAGTTGTGTTCCTATAATAATGTGTATAATACTTTTATTAAACAAATAAATGATCTATTCATTGCTTAAGGGTGTGAAAACCAGAAAAGTATATCTACCATGAGAGATTTTCTTTAAAATAGATAAATAAAATCCTAAACAGCAAAAGCCGTATTATAGAACAGTTAAATAAAGTTGCTACTTGCGGACGTGGTTTGCAACAAGCAAACAGTGATGACAGACTGACTAGCCTTTACATGTATGGTGAATGTAGCTGTGCCAAAAAATTTGTTTGCAATAAATCTTCGTCAATTAAAATTCTGTTGCTAAACATTCTTTATTCACTGCGTCATTATTCACAATGTCCCAAATCCATGCGGCAACTCAAAGGGAACTTGCCACACATGCTAAGTCACATGGATTTTACACAAATCACATGGTTGTTACATGGCGTTCTAATGAAAGACACATTAGCTATGCCCTTGTCACTATATTCACAAGGACGACATTTCTTTAAAAATCCTTTGACGTGAGTGTTTAAAAAGGCTAACAAAAACAAAAACATAAAGCAATTTTTCCTATAGTCTTCAATCAAAGTACTACTAAAGAGTGAATTATTTGGAGTTCAAACAGGGAATTCAAAGTGAATTTCAAATTTGAAAAATTATAGTAAAATCCCCCAATTGAAACCGTTAAATCAATGCTTCCTATATTTTAGCCCCTAAAAATCTGGGATGCAGTGGAGTTGTAGCCTACAAAACAGAGTTTGTTCGCACAGTTCATATGTACATCATTCTGACTGCATTTCAGTAGCCAACCTTGGCCAGCATATTTAAAGTGTTCTGTGTCATGCACATATGTATTTAAGACTAGGATGCACGTTACGATATTCAATGTAAAGAAGACTTAGCTTGCAGGCAGACGGATCAGTCTGGAGTCACCTAAACAATTAGGCTGCCACACAGACAGGAACCTTGCACACCAACTGCATTAGTCGTCATTTCCCCCTGTTGATATTAACTGTGCCAGTCACCCTCTGGTACCTATCTGATGGTGAATAATTAGCAAAGTTAGCACTAGTGTACACAGTACACATACCAAGAATGCACACTCCTATCAATAGCAGCCAGCAAACAGTTAAGGGAAGGTCTTCACTTCTCCAAAGTGACTCACAAGAGGGATCATGTGCTTATATACAACACACACACACGTAAGGTTAAAACAAAGACTTGCTACAAATAGTTATAATTTATATGTATTTAAAAATACACACTCATACCTATAAGCACTGTACTAATATATGACAAACCTAAAAATTATATTAAAATATTGTAGCTACTTATTTAATACTATTGCTTAATACCTAATATATCACATACCGAGCACAAACAATTATTATGCCCCCACCCAAACCCCCCACGTGATACCTGCACTTTCTGAAGAGGCAATCAGGAGAAGTTGATTAATGAAAGTGGCCAATCTAAACCAAGGATTGGCCAATATTTGCCAAAATTTCCCATTTGATGTCCAGTGTAATGTCATGATAATGAAGAAAAAAAAAAAAAAGATAAAAGGAGGAGGGTAAGTCTCCAGAAAATTGAAACAAACTGCATTCATCTGAAATTATCCCAGAAGTGAAAATAGAAACAGCAACACAAAGGTAAGATTAGAAGAAAAAAAAAGGGGGGGAACAAAACAGCTTCGCTATAAATTGAAAATGTGGGAAAAAATTAAAACAAGGCGAGCAGAACATAGTTTCATTGACAGCAGAAATAAGTGGACAGAACATGTGAAAGTTTAGCCCAATCATCTTTATTTAATACTTTGCTATGGAAGGAAAGTTCAGTTGAAGGCGTATCTCGTTCCCGAGGTCCCCCCTGAATACAAAAATGTGTTAATAAAAGTTGACCAGCCACCCACCTTTATTTTATTTTTTTACAGAGGATATCCAAAAAAAAAATAAAGAGCCCTCTCATTCTCCCCATAGATTGTCACTAATTCACTTGTAAGATATAAAATCATGCTGTCTGAGGTAAACAAAAACAAACAAAACAACATAATATATGCTAAACAAAAGAAAAAACAATAGTCCATAACTAGGAGTACTGGTGCACTTTTGAGGTCCTTTCTGCATTAGCAAAAAGGATTATGAAACTATAAAATCAAGTCTAGCAACACATTTGTAAAATGAATAAATAAAAATGCAGAATGACAATCAAATTACAAAATGCTGTTTCTCTCTAGAACTAAATCGATTTCTATGTTCCTTAAACAGGACAACAGGACGTCGGATCCTTCGCTTCAAAATAACAATCACTGGAACAGTGAAAAGTGATAAATTATTCAAGGTAACAGGTTCAAATAGCTATAAAACAAATCAATGTGTGATAAAAGCATATAATAAATCAAAGCAGAATGTGTAAGCTATGGAAAAAGATGGGGATAATAGGAAATAAAATACAGCAAAAATGCAGCATGAACAATCAAGTGGAATAATTTAGGATCCCTGTTCTACCAGCATGAGCGGTTTCTCGGATGTTCCCAGAAATGCACACCAGAGAAATGTCCCTCTGGTAGTCTTATTTGGCTTGCTCGGAGGGAAAGCCTTTAAATCTAGACACATGTGAGTCTAGATGGACATCTGCAACTTAAAGCCCACTGCCCATTGCCAGTCACCCGAGACACTGATATGCATCCTCTACGTCCCCATTACAGAGGGCTGTCTTAAAGGACCACTATAGGCACCCAGATCACTTCAGCTTAATGGGGTGGTCTGGGTGCCTGGTCCATCTAGGGTTAACCCTTTTTTTCTATAAACATAGCAGCTTCAGAGAAACTGCTATGTTTATGTTAGGGTTAATCCAGCCTCTAGTGGCTGTCTCTTGACAGCCGCTAGAGGGCTTCCGCGTTTCTCACTGTGAAAATCACAGTGAGAAGACGCCAGCGTGCGCATTCAGCCGAAGAGGAGGAGAAGAGGGAGGAGAGCTCCCTGCCTGGCGCTGGAGAAAGAGGTAAGTTTAACCCCTTCCTCTCCATTCAGCCCGGTGGGAGGGGGAACCTGAGGGTGGGGGCACCCTCAGGGCACTATAGTGCCAGGAAAACGAGTATGACTTCATGGCACTATAGTGGTCCTTTAATGAATGGGCACGCTGGGCAGTTGCCCGGGGGACCCACATAGGGGCCCATAGCAGTATATCATTCCAGGTGATTTATTCAGTACCTTCAAACCCTCTAAATTAAAACATTTAGGTGGACTCATCACCTCAGTATCAGCAGTTATCTGTACATGCTATCACATCTGGACCCAAAATCAACAGACATAATTCTCTGAAGCCGTGACGCTATAATAAAGATCTTCTAATATTTGTAACTGTCAATGTCAGTTGCCCCACTCTGCTACCTACTAAACGCTTGTGTGTATTAATCTCTGCTGCACAGCATGTTTTTTTTAAGTTTAACGGGTTTTGTTGGAGGTACCAATAAATATAAGCTTCATTTTAAAGTAAAAAAAAAAAAAATTATTGGTGATTTGTTTGACACACATAGCATTTAAGAACACATGTACTGAGAACTTTAAGGGTTACTGCCAAAGAACACCCCAAAATGTGTTCAGCAACATATCCTGAGTACAGTGACACCACCCATGCATAGGTGTGTCAGACTCTCTGGGGGCTAAAAGACCTTATTTGGAGGGTGCAGATTCCAGTTTTCCAACTTGGAATTTTCACAGCTGGTCATCATGCACCCATGTTCTATTTGGGACACTTTTGAAGCTGGCCAATGTAATTTACCCCCATCAAACCATATATATATTTTTTAAAGTAGACAACCCACAGTATTCAAAACGGGGTATGTCCACTCTTTCTTAGTAGCCACTTAGTCACAAACCCTGGCCAAAATTTACGTTTATATTTGTTTTTTTTGCATTTTTTTACACATAAACTGCCATGTCACCGATGGTATTATCAGTACAATACATTGTACTGCTCTAACACACTCGCATTTGTGAAGAGTGTTGTCTCACGACAACCGTACCCCCTTAAGTATAGGTTTTATGGTGATTTGGAAAGTTAAAGGGATAAACATAAGATTTGCCAATTTCTATTTTTGTAAATTGCTATTTGCCAGATTGGCTATGTTGCCTTTGAGACCGCATAGCAGCCCAGTATACAATTTTATACAATTGTACTGGGTTAACGTTACCGCAAAAATATGAAAAAAACCTGTTGGTTTTTTTTCCACCTCCCCGCCATTTTTAACATTTGATTCAAACGGAATATTGGGTTAGGTATACATTTAGGATTTAAATATTAAAGTTTTGGTTACTTGATAGTTCCCATTATCTTTATTTATACATTTATCCCTGGCAAGTTTTATATATATCTGATACATTTTTATCCTAATCTTAACAACACTTCTACAAGTTCCTGTGCAGCTAAAGAAATCCTAGGTGGGGGATTATTCCACCAGCGCTGACACCAAAGAGCAGTTGGCCTGCTCTTAACTTGTAAGTACGTTTTTATTTTTCACCTACTATATATATTCATACAGAGAGCACTATCTGGATTGTTTCTGTTCTCTTTGAGTTTCTGGATACCACTGAAGAATCGACACTCACCACATATCCCATAAGCGGGGATTATACCGCTGTGTGCGCATTACCCTAGAGCTGGACAGAAGCTCTTATAAATTGTGAGTTCGCTACTTTTATTTTATTTCAGCTAAACCATACATATTGCACTATCGGTTATTCTCTCTTTTTATCTTTTATATCCAATACCCGAAGACTCTGTTCCTGTATCCAAGGACGACAGAGGGGACATTTTTAGGTTGGACTTTTACCATTATTTGGACTGGTTATTATTTCTTTTAACTTGGCGCAGCCCTTCTTTTATATTTTGTTTTTACTTTGTATTTTTAGGGTTTTGGGGAGATTCCCTTTTTGGGTTGCTGCCTTATAGGTTGATTGGCACTGTCTCTTCCTCTTGTCTATACATTTAGGATGTTAGATTAAATTAAATCCATTGCTGTCCTTTAAAAAAAAAAAATGATCTAGAATATGTACGGTGGAACAAACCTATAGCTCAAACTTAAGGTTTTGTTTTGGTTCAGAACATGGACAAATGTCCTCCATCCTTAAGGGGTTAATCATAGAAACCCAACATGCAATTAAACAAAAGAACATCTGTGAGAAATCAAGGTGTTGACAAGTTTCACAGTAGCACATACTTCTGTTATGCTGCCATAGTCTTACGTTGGGTGCTCTCATTGAACACCCAGTGGGAACGTCTCAGTCTGTTTGTATGTGAGCTCTAGATCGGGTGTGTCTCTCTGACACGCGTATACAGGAATTCAACGTACATTCGGAAGGATGTGTATGCTTGAGGAGCAAGCATGAAATGTGCTTTGTTTTGTAATCACAGCAACTACATGGATATTAGACAGCCACTAGAGGTTGTCTTAACCATGCAATGTAAACATTGCAGAAACTGCAATGTTTTACAATCCAGGGTTAAGGGAACAGTTAACACAATGAGATGAAGTGGTCTGGGTGCCTATAATGTCCCTTTCAGGGATTTCTGTGTAGGGACTTTTAAAAAAAAAAAAATAATTTTATTGTGGATATGTATACAAGTCGTATTTTTGAACTAAAGTATAGGTTTTAAGGATAGGAGACAGGTAAAATGCTTAACACACTTCATCATAACCTTTTCATAAATCACTGGCCCTTCGCATCACATCTTATCCGAGTGACAAATCAAATGACATTATGTAACAGACAACAATGAGTTGACACACAGATAAAAGCAGCAGCTTCATGCAAATAGCATACATACCTAGCATTCAGTACACAAAAACAGGATTGCTACCCTGTCAGGGTTAATCACCAATGTAAGAATTTCAAAGTAAATTTCAAATTTAAGGCCAAAATAGCCCGAGTAGCTATGCTTCCATTGGGCTACTTTGTCTTAAAATTTGAATGCTCACCACAGTGATTAAGTCATTGTGTTTCACAGAGGATAAAAGACAACAACATCTGTAATATCCCACTAAGCATCTTTTAACGTGTATAAGAAAGGTCTTGTCCTGGTGAGCTTTGAGGAAGATATATACAATTCACACATTGTTGGGAATTCAAAATTAGTTTTTCATTTTTGGAAAATGTGAGCTATATTAGTCAACCATGTAAATGGATTTTGAGTTTACTGTGGATTCCTAGTAGAACCCACTATAGTGAAAAATCCGATTAGTCGTCAACTTTGTATCTTTGCGAATCTCAAAATAACTAAATAAAATCTCACCACAATTTCTTAGCACGAATTCTGCAGCAGATGCACAAAGTCAATGCAACAGGACTCACCTTAAATTACAGTAACAGTTTCATAGCAAAGCAATCTGGTTTCTTTACGAAACAGCTATTCCTGGTGTGGCAGGAAGGGAGGGGGAAGACTTTAAACTAAATTAGTCAAGTTGGAAGAATTCTTCAATTCAGCTATTTTTTAGAATATGGCTATTGTTTTGATTACATGTTGCCATTTGGTTTTTAATTCGCTTTTAATAAACAAACCCAAAGGTGTTTCTCTGCAGAAGTGGGAGAATTGCACCACCAGACTGAATCTCACAGCAAGCTAAGTGAGAACTGTATCCTTCTATTTAGTACCATGGATGACAGTTTTATACTGTGCGAGTGAAAACTATTAAGTATAAATCTTTTTTTTTTGTGAAGACACAATATTGTATAAAAAAAAAACATAAAAACACAATAAAAAACACTCTAGTAGCATATACAATCTAATAAACAATGTACAATTTAGAACAGATAAATAAAAAAACAAAAATAAAACAAAAACCAAAGAACCTAAAGCATTATAAAAATAAAGGAATGAAAGAAAGCAGATTCTCTAATAAAATAGAATATTTTAATTGCCTTTTTTTTTTTTAATGTGTAATTCAGGTAATAAATGCGGATATATTCAGGCCTCTGTGGATAAATGACCTGCCTGTTGTGCAAAAATGCAGAGTAAAGACAATGATTGAGAGGTTTCTATGGAGCAGTGAATGTACAAACCAATCAAGGTATTAGGCTCAAACGCAGGAATATCTGGCCAGCTGTGGAAACCAAAGCCGTAAGCAGGAGGGGCTGACTGGGTCACATTCTGCAGAGAATCCAGTGTGGTAACAATAGCAACATGAAGGTAGTTCTGGGTGTGTGCTGACATTTCAAAAACAAACAAAAAAAAAAAACGCACAAGTGGAATGATTGTAAAAAGCAGAAAATCAGAGAAGGAATGCTCAAGTACAAAGTGGGAGAGGGAAAGACGTGTAAAGAGGGCGAGAGAAACAAACAAAAAGTGAGAGAGCCAAAATCCTAAAATAACTAATAGCAGAACAGTCTCCTTTGAGGTACCAACTTTGCTGCCCAAAAAGTTATTAATATTTTGTAATGCGGAATTTAGAACACTATTTGAACAATAACGTCAGAAAGATTTTATACCTGTGCACCCACCTGGACAATGTACATGGGACTACTACATTGATGACCAACATGAAATCAGTTTAGAAATGTGCAATTGGTGAGGAGTTATTAATATCAAGAAGATTTCCCTGACAAAAAGTGCAAACTCAAACTCGTACTCTTAAATGTAGGTTTGCATTTGTTACATCCTATCAATACTTTCTCTAGATAAAAAAAAAGAAAAAAAAAAAGAAGGGGGCAAGATTGTCTCACGTAAGCTTCCAATAATAAAATAAGCCCATCATACCCAGATAAAAAAAATTCCTTAACACCTAAGCGCCTAAATATAATTTTTGTTTGAATCTGCAAAATAATTAATGCCCTGTTATTCAGAAGCAGCTTTTTGTACGTGTATACAATTTTAATTTTCATTAAATATTACGAGTCTTACCTTTTAACCCTTGAAGCTCCATACCCAAACTTTCAATGTTTGAGTCACAGAACTCCAAGTTCTCAATAGTTTCTGCTCTTGTAATTTCATCTTGCTCCTCCTCAAGCATTAAGGTCAATTCCTCTCGCGTCTTTCTGTACACGTCCAGGTCTCTTTCAACATCTTCTATCTTTAAGAGTAAAAATGGACATGGAGAATTACGCTGCTTTTCAAACTGGCTTAAGTCATCGAGAGTTGCATCTTCCCCATCATGAATATCAGACAATAAGAAGCTTTCACTTGATGTGTCAATCGTTGGCTGGGGATTTGGTGATGGTGTATTTCTTTGACTGTGTGGTGGAGGAAGTGGAGCTGGCCTGGATGGCCTCAGTGACAACGGAACATGAGAACTCTGTGTGTTTACACTTCTATATTGACTAGGTTTGACGGATAAGTATGTAGTTGAGTTAGCTCTTATGTGAGGTCGAGGAGGTGGTGGCCGTAATATCTTTCGCTTTTCTGGAGACTTCTGCTGTTTAGGGAATTGGGATGTTCCTCGAATAAGATCAGTTTCAGATTTGTAATCCAGTATAGAAAAATGTCTTGACACCTTCTTGTTGCCATTCCCTCTGGGGTTGGAAAGACTTTTTTCAAATTGTGAAAGCTGCTCTGAGAGTTTGGAATCTAAATCAAATAATTCAGTTCCGCCATACATGTCATTGGCTGGGCTTTCTCGTCCAGATGTCAACAAGCCTGATAAAGTTTTGGTATTTTCATTTTTTTCCCTGGAGCTAGAAGAACAAACATTTGACTTGTGGCGCTGATCATCTACCCAGTGCATAATATCCTGAAAGGGAAGACTATTTTTCCTGTTCGTTTTACTTTTTAACCTTTTGGTTAACCTGTTCTCAGCCTGAGCATTTCCATCTGAAGTTGAAAAAGAGTAAGCCTTCTTTGAAGACCATTTATCCTGTGCACCATTAAATAAGTGGGTTCTCTCTCTACGATCATGCTGGACTTCCTTGGGTTTTTCCACATATGTCTGCACAGTTGGAGGACTATAGACATTGCTCTGTGGACGGGGAGGTAGCTGAGGTTTCGAAGAGGTGTTTATAATTTCATAGTGATTAACTGGTATTTCTTTGCTTTTTATGTGCTGCACTGAATTTTCTGGCTGTTCTTGCGGGCCGTCAGTTGTCAACGAAGAATTATCTTCTATGTGGACATCCCAATAATGTGGATCTGTTTCACTTTGTATATGTGATGAGGAGACATCAAGATAATCCATGAGAGGAGGGTCAGTATGCCTGCTCTGGTTTTCTGCAGGTAGTTCCTTACAAAGTGTTTTTTCTACAGTCTCCAATTTTACAAATCTGTGAGGGAAAATACCACGGTTTCCATATAATTCTCCTTCTAACCATCCATCTTCTAATGTACCAATTATCTTAATCCTGTCTCCCACATCAAAATCAAGCTCCCTCTGCTCCAAAGCTTCAAACTTGTACAGAGCAATGGCAAAGACCCCTTCATGAGTTTCCCCATCTCTTGCAGTTGTATTGACCTCTTTTATTTCTAAAGGAAACTGGGATATTTCTGTAATTGTATTTATATTGTAATTGTCCTCACCATGGCCAGAAAGAGTAACACTATCAGCAACTCTCAGAGGGTTCACAAGTTCCACAAAGCCTTCAGGAAAAATTCCTCTTCGGTCATTCAGTTCCCCCTCAAACCAACCAGGTTCTGGAACTCCAGTTATGATAATAATATCCCCTTCTCGAAAATCTAACTCTTCTTCCAGCTGTGCAGAAAGACCCATAATGGCTCTTGCTTGACCAATGGCATGACTCGGCAACTCCAAAGTCAAGCTATGACAAAGTTCACGACCCTTAGATGATAGGAAAAACTCTTGGATACATGATATTGGAAAAAATCCTCTTGACCCCCAACAATTCCTTCCCTGCTGCCAACTGGATGACAGAGACCCCTCCAGCACCACTAGATCTCCTACAAGAAAATAGAGATTTTTCAATTAGAAACAAATATGGCTATTTCCACCTTTAAAATTCTTTAGTGTTTTAGTTATTTACAACCATTCAAATTTAAATCAAATCGGGAGGAAAGAAACCCATAAATGCATTATGCGGAAGTAGGTAGAGACCAGAATCCAGAATGCAATTGACAGGAAAAGCTTAGTATGTGCTACAGAACCCAAAGCAACCTAAAGGAAAAAAAACACTATAGCATTAAGAATACAAATTTATATTCCTAAAGCTATAGTGTCCTAGTTACCGTTAAAGGATTAACCGGTACGTTTACTCACCTTTTCTCGAATGTCAAACTTCTCTCTCCGCAGGTGGTCTTACCTCCTTCACCGAGATCATCTATCTTGAGGTTCTCAGCCAATTTAACAATTACCCGTAGGAGAAGCTGGTGTGCATGGACAACAAAATGTGACACTGCTCCAGTCAGATGGTCTCTACGAGACCATTTGATTAAAATCTAATTTTTACACTGCTATTCCTGTGGAAGTGCAATGTTTTCACTTAAAGGGTTAAAACTAGAAGGGCATTGCAACCAGGAAGCATCATTGAGATGTAGTGCTCTAGGTGTCTGTAGTATCCCTTTAAGTCAGGGGTGGGAAACCTTTGGCCCTCAAGATGCTTTGGACTACATCTCCCTTGATGCTTTGCCAGCATAGTGGCTGTAAGAGCATTATGGGAGATGTAGTCCAAAACATCAGGAGGGCCAAAGGTTCCCCACCCTGCTTTAAATGCATTTCATGGTTTTGGCTTCATAGTCCTTTTGTATTTTTGTCAACCACCGTTGTCGTTTATATATACACATACACATTTCTTCCTGCAGCATAAGCCTGCTTCCTTATCCATGCCACTCCATGTCACAAAATGTGTTCAGTTTATAAAGCTCAGCCAGGTGAGATAAGTTATGATATGTGACTAAGCTGAACAGCTGAGAGACAATCAGCCTGCACAGTGGATAAATAGGAGAAGACACATGGTAAGTAAAGGCACCGTGTGTCTTTTCCATTGAATCTCTTACTATGCCTTTAAAAAAATATGAGTGTAAGGCAAAGGGTTCATATATCCACACAATAACATTAATTGGGTTTCCCTTCCTAAATATGACTGACCGTTGGAAATCGTGATCAACACTGATAGCAGCATATTATTCTTACTGCAATTTCGATTTCAGTTTGATAGTAGAGTTCAGCAAGGCACCTGGAGGCTACAAAGGTGCAGCTAATGGTTACAATGACATCACCAAGACCCTGCCTCTGACAGTGCTGATATAATTTTCTGAGACAATCAATACTACACTCTGATTGGAGAAATGAAAACAAATGACAGGAGGAAAAGACATAAAAAGGTATTTAGACTCAGGGCCGGATTAAGAGCCCAGTGGGCCTGGTGCTGACAATTCTGATGGGGCCTAATTACAGAATATTATCGACCAAAAACACTAAAACAGTTATACCACTCAAGCGTCATGTATCTGATGGAGTTGGTGTTGGAGGGAAACTCAAAGGATGCAGCTATAATAAAACACATACTCTATGCTAATCTCTTTATCTAATGTATGCTTTCATCTTTCAAGTAAATCCATACCAACAGCAGTGTCCAGTGAAGCAGGAAGCCAATGGGCGGGGTAAAAGAGTAGGCCACTGATGCGAATTACATGACCAGAACTGCCAAAAGGGGTGAACATGCCCAAAAAGGGGGTATGTCTGTCCAAAGAATTGAAAGGCCAGCCTGGCATCAGTGTTAGTGTCCCCATGTCGCCCAGTCCCCTAGTCTCCCAATGTCTGTGTCCCCATTTCTCCCAGTGTCCCCATGTCTCAGTGTGTCCCGTGTTACTAGTATACGATGGGATTCTAGACATGGAGACACAGACATTTAGGGACACTGGGAGAAATGGGGTCACAGACATTAGGGACACAGACATGGGGATGCAGACACTGGGAGACATGGGGACGCAGACACTGGGAGACTAGGGACACTGGGAGACATGGGGACACAGAGAGCCATGGGGACACAGAGAGCCATGGGGACACAGACACTGGTAGACATGGAGACACTGTGTCCCTAGTGTCTCCGTGTCCCAATGTGCCAACCCATGTCTCACAGTGTCCCCTAGTGTCTCAGTGTCCCCATGTGTCCCCACGTCTCCCAGTGTCCCCTAGTGTCTTAGTGTCTTCCAATCATCCCTCACTTCCCTGAGCTGTAGTCTGGCTCTGCGGGCTGGAAGCTGTTGTCTGAACTCTCTGTGTAGCTGCTCCCCTGCGTGTCAGTGATTAGCGAGAGGCAGGGAGGGATATGCTGTAACTTCCTATCCCTGCATCTCTCCATACACAGTGACCCCTACTGGCCGGTACTGGTATTGCAGAGTAATCTCCGTTTATACTGAGAAAAATATTTGCATTTGTATTGCCCGTATTACTGCAATACCATCATGCCCAGGCAGCCTCAAATACAGGCTGTGCCTTAAAATACCAGTCAGGTGGCAAACCTAAGAGTAGTGTGTGAAAATTTTATTTTTTTTAAATGGGCCTATTCCATGGGCCTGGGCCTGGGCCTGGAGCTGCAACTCCATCAGCCCCTATCTTAATCAGGCCCTGTTTAGACTAAAAACCTAAAATACAGGTTGAATAGTAGTCAACAGACATAATAGAAACAACAGAAAACCTACCAGGAAGAAAATGTAATAGTCATTATTTTAGTTGCAACTGTGTCTACTAACAAGCAGGAACATGCAACTAGAATAAGCAAAGACCATTTCAGTGCAAAAATAAGAGTCGTCTAAATAGAAGAGAAAACAAAACACACACATTACACGTTCATTATATCACCGCGTGCCTCCTTTCTGTGGCAGACCTAAAAGCAGACCTTCTGGACAGTCACATGAGCTATGTTCTAGTCAGGTCAGACAACTGAGCTACACAGTCAAAGACAGAAGACGACTTCTAAATTCTGAGAATGTTGAAACAGGACCACTAAGGGTTAATAATATTCTTGAGCGGCTGATTGTTTGCCATTAGCTTGCAAGAGAGGCAACAGTTTTTTTTGTTTTTTTTTTTTAGCTATAATTCTGATTATATTTAATTTATTGGTTTTGCATATTTTAATGTATTTCTCACTCTGCATATGGATTTATACAGAGAGTAAACAAGGCAAGCCATGCATTATTGCTATTTTACATTACACACCAGCCTTTTGTGTCTTTTATACAATACACATTCCTTCACTCACAAAATAAATCTGTGACTGCCCTCTACTGGGAGAGATAGATCAAACAAAGATATTACGAAATATACAATCTGGTCACTGAATAGTGATCTCTAATACTATTGTCAATAAGACAAACAAAACAATTGAAATGTAAACTATTGGTGGAGGAGCCAAGCAAGATGGACGCACATTACATGGGCTCCGTACTTCACCACGATAATAACAGCGATCAAGACCCTGGAGGAAATGATTGCCAACCTTCAGAAAAACCATTCAGGCTGATGTGGCCTCCCTACGCTCTGACCTCTCGGGTCTTGTGGGTCGCATAGAGACCATGGAAAGGACATCCACACAGCAGTCTCAACAGCTCGCCTCTCTAGAAGAGGAAGTGCGATAACTTAAAAAGCAACAACTTACCTTCGAGGAGCGGTTCGCCCTACTGGAAGACGCATGGCGCCACAACAATATCAAGGTTCGAGTAGTGCCCAACGAATTACCCACAGTAGAACTCCCACACATTGTGGGAGACTAATCAGGGCCTTGCTAACGCCCAAACAGGCCAAAAGCATCCAAATAGATGGGGCGCTCCTAATCCCGAAACCCCAGAGCCGCCACTAAAGACATAGTGGTACGATTTACCTGCAAGAGGGATAAAGCGGCAGTACTGGCGGTGCTGAAGGGGACATCACCTTACGAGTTTAAGAATATGTTGCTGACATTTTACACTGACCTCTCAGAGGAAACACTAAAATGGAGAAGATCCCTGCAACCCTTTACGGCAGCAATCCGAAGCAGAGACATTCGTTACAGATGGCGCTCATCGAGGACGCTGCAGGTCCTGCAGGGCAATGTTATCCACAAGGTTCGTGATTTGACAGAGGCTGCAGCCCTACTTGAGACCCTGGGCCTCCTGCAGGACTCTATGGCCAGGCCTGGCCCACATGGCGCCCCAGTGCCACCACATACATGGGACATAGCAAAAATCACCCCTTTTGTTTCTGCAAATATCCATACTACAGCCACAACCTGACCAATCACATTGTTTTAAGTTAATGTTGCTTGTTTTATTAATGCCTGCAAAGGTTTTCTATGCTATTAGACACCCGACTTACACAAAGTCCTTTTACCATCATTCAGGGTCAATACGGCCCAACTTCCAACGCTACACAACCCCCCCGCCTCTGTACATTTTAACCCCTTAAGGACACATGACATGTGTGACATGTCATGATTCCCTTTTATTCCAGAAGTTTGGTGCTTAAGGGGTTAAGACCTCTCATAAATTGGAACATGGAAGTAAAAGCTAATTTACAGAAAATTCACAATTTCTTCCCCCCCCCCCATATTTATGCTTTATTTTATAAAAAGATTTTGTTTATAAATATACAATCGCAAGAAAATACAATACAACGAAGACACAAATATGTGTTTATATTAGTAACAGTGTTATAACTTCTTGTAAAACTATTGCTTTAACACATTGCTTATATTCTAGATTCAAGTATTCCCTCACATAACAGACACAGCATCAGAAAACAACATTTGGAATTATATAACTTTTCTTAACTTTTCTTACCTTTTCCCTGCAGATGAGACTAGAGTGTCTAGGGATTCAACATATCTTATTACCTATCGACTCAAAATATGTTCTATTCTATTTGGGGGATTAAATTAAAATAATTAGATCTGTTCTATTTTAAACAACCATTCCTTCAACCTTTTCCTAGCTGCTGGTGTAATTCCCATTTCCATTTTTAACGGATATACTAGTTGTTCTTTAACTAGGTCCCAGCATGGAACCTTAAAAGATTTCCAGTTCCTAGCCACCAATAATTTTGCGGCCATCAATAAGTGTATAACTAATGCAGAAAATTGCCCAAAGATTTGATGTATATTTAGATGTAACAGAAAAATACTCTAGAGTAAATCAATCTCAATATCAGTCAGCTTTTTTATTTTAAATGGCCAACATGCTCCAAAAAAATAAAAATATTGACCCACATTCCCACCAGATATGTATCAACCCTGCTTGTGAAGATCACATCTCCAGCATCTGTCAGAAATATTTAAATGCATTTTTGCTCATCTGCTTGGCGTTAAAGGACCACTCTAGGCACCCAGACCACTTCAGCTTAATGAAGTGGTCTGGGTGCCAGGTCCAGCTAGGGTTAACCCATTTTTTTTATAAACATAGCAGTTTCAGAGAAACTGCTATGTTTATGAATGGGTTAAGCCTTCCCCCTAATCCTCTAGTGGCTGTCTCATTGACAGCCACTAGAGGCGCTTGCGGGCTTCTCACTGTGATTTTCACAGTGAGAAGACGCCAGCGTCCATAGGAAAGCATTGATAATGCTTTCCTATGTGACAGGATGAATGCGCGCGCAGCACTTGCCGCGCGTGCGCATTCAGCCGACGGGGAGGAGAAGAGGAGGATCGGAGGAGGAGAGCTCTCTGCCCAGCGCTGGAAAAAGGTAAGTTTTTACCCCTTTCCTTCTTCCAGAGCCGGGCGGGAGGGGGTCCCTGAGGGTGGGGGCACCCTCAGGGCACTATAGTGCCAGGAAAACGAGTATGTTTTCCTGGCACTATAGTGGTCCTTTAAGTACCATCTGTTCATGATCTTACACTGTACCTCGGATAAATTAAGACAATGTATATTCTCAGAAACAATAGCCAAGGATCTTTTCCATTCTTCATAACTTATTTTAGTATTTATGTTTTTCTCCCATTTATTAATTGTGTAAGACTTTCAGAATCTCTTTCATATAGGTCTAGACAGCTTGACACCATCTTCTACGTAACATTTCTTTTTTTTAAATATTTTTTCTAGTTTTGCTTGTTTGTTTGTTTTATCTTTAAGTAAATGATCCTTAAGATATCCTTTTACCCTTATATATGTAAATTGTCTTTGCTATCCATTTTGTATTCCATCTTTAAAGAATCAAAAAGTCTTTGATTTTACAATTTTTTTACTATATCATCAATTTCATTAACCCCTTAAGGACCAAACTTCTGGAATAAAATGGAATCATGACATGTCATACGTCATGTGTCCTTAAGGGGTTAAAGGACCACTATAGTGCCAGGAAAACACTTGTTTTCCTGGCACTATAGTGCCTTGAGGGTGCCCCCAACCTCAGGGTCCCCCTCCCGCCGGGCTCTGGGGAGAGGAAGGGGTTAAAATCTTACCTTTCTCCAGCGCCGGGCGGGTAGCTTTCCTCTTCCTCTCCTTCTTCCTAGCGACATCATTGGCTGAATGCGCATGCGCGACAGGAGCCGCACGCGCATTCAGCCAGTCTCCAAGGAAAGCATTCATAATGCTTTCCTATGGACGCTGGGGTCTTCTCACTGTGATTTTCAGAGTGAGAAGCACGCAAGCGCCTCTGGCGGCTGTCAATGAGACAGCCACTAGAGGCTTTAGAGGCTGGATTAACCCTCAGTGTAAACATAGCAGTTTCTCTGAAACTGCTATGTTTATTAAAAAAAAAAAAAAAAAGGGGGTTAATCCTATCTGGACCTGGCACCCAGACCACTTCATTAAGCTGAAGTGGTCTGGGTGCCTATAGTGGTCCTTTAATATCATTGGTCTTGATGAATGATTTTAGGTATGATATTGCCTATCCTTGATGCTATGACCGATGAGTAAATTTTAATATCGTTATTAAAAAGCGAAATACACCTGTAATTTGCCATCAATTAAGGTGGGGGTGGGGGTAAGGGGGGGGGAGGAAGAGATAGTTTTGGTATTGGCACAATGTGGGCTTTTAACATCTTTTTTGTAATGTCTCCAAAATTCATAAAATAATTAAATAAATCTGTAAGGGGCTCTACTATATATATTTTTTTTCCAAACATTCAAGAAAAGCAGTTACTGAAACAATCCAGCCAGGTGCTTTATTTGGTTTAAGCTTTTATAAGGCTATGCTTACTTCACTTTGAGAAATTGGTTTATTTTAATCATATCAATTGATCCTCTGATATCCTAGGAAGCTTAAGTTGTGTGGGGAGGGAGGGGGAATCAGACATCTTAACCTCTTTATCTCTATCTGGCAAATTATAGAGTTCTAAATAAAACTCTTGAAATGCTTTGCCAATTTTATAGGGCAGAAGAATCGTTTCCTCTCCCTGAATAATTTTAGAAAGTCTTCTCCTTCTTTAATTTTAGATAGTCTTCTCCTTTTTTAACCTGTTTGTGAGTAACTTATCGGCTTCATTGCCTTTATAATACCAGGTTCTTTTTAACCGTTCCAGTGCATAATAGAGTATTAATTTTTTCTCTAATTATTTTTATATCTTCATTTACTTCTTTCGTGAGGGTACTTGTATGGTTTCTCCAAGAGATTATATTTAATATAGAGTTTTGCTATATTCTGCATATTTTTTTTTTTTTTTTATTTTTCAGTTCCCAATTTTATTAGATGACCCCTAATAGTGCATTTAAATGAACACCATAAAGTTGATGCTGATATCTCTATATTACTATTTTCCCTAAAGTATAAATCTATTGCTTTCTTTATAGTCTCTAAATTTTGTGGGGGGTTTTAACAGTTGTTCATTCAGTCTCCAACTAGATCTTGTTTTAATGAAGTCACCCTTAATAACCAAAATTATTGCGTTATGGTCCGACCATGGAATGTTAGGAATTATACTTTTTTTTTTTTAACCAATCTTGCTGTATCTCTCTCTGCCAGTATATAATCTATTCTGGAATATATGAATATATGTGGGTGGGAGAAACACGTAAAATCTTCTCTTTGGGATACCAAATCCACCATATATCTATTAAAGCTGATTTTCTCAAAATTTCACCAAACCTTAAAGAGGAATATTTTAAATGTTTTTTTATTCTCTTTTTTACCATTTCTAGTAATATTAGGATCTAATACAAATAAAATAAAAATGATTTTCCCCTGTTTAATCCTTTCTAGTTTGGAGACTATTTTATATATGAATTTTGTGGCTACTATATTAGGGGCATATATATTTACTATGGTGTATTTTTGATTGTTAGTTTCACATATTAAAGTATGAAATCTTCCTTCAGCATCAACTTCTTGATATATTAGTTTGAAAGCTACTTTATAGTTGCTACCTCTCTTGTTTCTGTTGAACATTGAAGATTTATAAATATACAGAAATTCTTTAGGACTCAATATGTCCTTGCCACCCAGTGGGTCTCTTGAATTCCACATATATGAGGTGAGAAAAAGTTTGATAAACATTTTTACATTTTTTAGTCCACCTTCTTCTCTTTCTTATTTCTGTGTTTGGGATCATTCTTCTTAGTGGCCATTGCGAAAAAAATAAAAAATAAAATAAAACTCTCTCTGCTTCGAATTCAGAAGTTTTATAGCAATAACCAGTAATTGGTATATATCTAGTATTGCTTGTTGCCCTTATTAAACTCCTTGGGCGGTTATTTGAGGGCTTTTATTAATTTTAGCATCTTATATATCCTGGAGTTGACTTAACAGTTTTATCCAGGTTCCATTTAAGGCATATAAATGTTTAAAATATGTGCAAGGACCCCTTTTTAAGGACCTGAGCGCTATAAGGGCTCTTTTCCTGATGTATTTGTATTTGGACTTTTGTACATAAGCCATAAATATGTCTTGACAAATCAAATATTGTTTCACAAACCTCGTTTTTTTGGGGGGGAGGGGGGTTTAAGACTTTGTTGTAGATGTTGTAGACTACTCCTCCCTTGATACTTTGTCCACAACATCATGAGTGCCAAAGGCTCTCTACTACCAGTATAGATATCTCCAACTAAACCTTTCAGTAACTTGGCTCAACATTTCAGATTTAAATTGGCTAGTTTATGCACCAAAATCCCACTTAATTCAATGCAACAGTCCATGGATCTCAACAGGCACACCAAGGGTATTTCAAGCAAGGCATTTTTAGAATGCCTAGATCGGTTAAAGTAGACAATTTATTTAACAGGGTATTTTAACTCTGGTATCATCATGTAAGTGCAAGTATAGTGTGGCAGGAGGTACAAGAATATTACCCTATAAGAAGTCTGCCATTTTATACTTTCCTCATAATTCTGAGGGTTCATAATCTGAAAAGAGTGCAAGAACATTATATTGTCATGGCAAGGTGCTGAACAAATGAATGAACTTTGTGACAAATCAAATGCTGTCCCTTTAGGAATCCTTTTCCTACTGCTACATCAACAGTGTCAGCTTACCGGCTCCCTCTACTGAAAGCACGGAGCGACCCGAAATAGGGCAAGAAGGCTCGCCACAAATCCAGGGCCTACCTAGGTTATTCAACCACACGGGATCTTGATGCAGATTTAGCAGAGCTATAAAAGTGAGACATTAGCGTAGGGTATGTGTTTTCTGATAGCTATACCCTGTGAGTTTCCAGCACCACCTCCACCAGATACATGACGCTTGGGAGGTATAACCTCCACCACATGACACTTGGGAGGTAGGACTTTTAGGGGTTTTCTGTCAATACAATTCGATAATTAGGCCGATCATAATTGTCAGAACCAGGCACAATGGGCTCTTTATCTGGCCCTCGGGGTAAGGGGTTTGTCAGAAACTGCAATCAGCTTGTATAAGCTTTGCAGGTTCAGGATCTTCAAACTATCTCGTTTTATTTTTGCCCCAATTTTGTTATCAATATAATGTATAAAAACTAGTGGGTGATTTTTTTTTTTCTGCCCATTATTTATAAGTTTGTATTATGAAAGATTTAAAATTTGTAAATCAGTATGAAGAGGTTACAATAATGAAAAACACAAATTATGCAATTTTATAGAATCCGACAGCCAGTGGTTTTAGTTTTTATTTATAATTGTGCAAGTAACATGAAGAGATTACACATATCCTATCTGCCAGACATGCACACAGTTTCCATAGTGTTCTCTCAGTGGAAGCTGTAACAGAGCCATATGTATATCATATTTGGCCGCAGCAACGATTAAAGGGAAGTGTACGATTTCTTAAAAGTTTGAGTCAGCAAATTGTAGCTTCGATTAACCATGATGATATACACAGATACATTGTCACACCACACATATCTGGAGGTCCCTTTAAAGCGATACTAATCAACTATTTATAAACCTATGGTTGACAGACAATGGAAAAAACAAACAAACACGTACCTCGTTGAAGACACAGGGATCCTGGTTCATGGGATGTGAACTCACTGATGCACACATACAGCTTCTCTCCATGCTTCAAACTGGGGATTGTCAATGGTTCCACAAAGCTAGATGGAAACTGTCCTGTAGAGAGAGAGGAAAGATAAAAAGAGACACTATAACTGACCAAACACAGCGCCAATGGACATGAACAAAATGTGCAGAGAGCATGCCAGAGAGGTCAACGCAGGACTCGGAGTTAAAGGTATTGTTCTTCTCCTGTCTTTTGCTATGAAACAATAATGTGGATCTGTCACATTATAATATAAAAAGGTACTTGTTGATAAAATATATATATATATATATATATATATATATATATATTTGTCAAAATCAGAAAAATAAAAAAAGTATACAGGTGCTAAATACTGTATATGAAATACAATATACAATGCAAGTGCTCTAACCAGATTTATTGCAATACAGCAGCTAAAACACCAAGTGTAACCTCTCCAATATACAAATAGCCAATATGGTGTAGCACTTTATATAAATACAAACAGAGTTAAATACCTTAAAGAGCATAGTACAGTGATGATGGTATGTATGATAAAATGCCTACAAAAAAAAAAAAGTCCAAGAGTGTGAAACTAAAAAAACCAGTGTGGAATAAAGTAAGTAAATAGAACCACTCACATTCTTCTAAGCTAAGAAACCAACTCAAGGATGAATAGCCTGTAGGTCCGTTTAGGCGACATTCCCCTTCTTTATGTGTAATCCTTTCTTTAGTCCTAAAAATAGGCTCAAATAAAGTATTTGGTGCCATATTGTATATCCAACATAAGAAGGTGAATAATCAGATAGAATAATACTCACAAAGATCGAGCAGTCATCATAGGCTCAATAACAGCACAATTTGTAGTTAAGTACTACACTCCTATAAGCAGGAACCAAATTCCCAGTGTGTGTAAAACTACTATTTATTAAAGGGTATCTCCCAACATATATTAAAAACAAAAACTAACTGTACAATCACACTCTAAGGGCAAAGTCCACAAGTCTTCTCTGTCCCCAGGACGCGTTTCGCCAAATTCTCCTCTGCTTCCTCAGCTTGGCAATCAGTACATCCGTGGATATGAGGTCCTGCTTAAATACCCTCATCTCAGGGGGATAATATGCCGGTTTGTAAATGCGCGCCAACCCTCATATGTTTCCGGGGGTGGTGCATGCGTTCCAAAATATCTCAAAGTGCTGTATTACTTCCGCATATGACGTGTTCTTCCTGTTCATGTGCTACGAACCTCATTTTCATTTGTAACTCGACAGTTCTATTGCTTCAATACGGCATCATTTTGCTTGCCCAATTTTTTCCTGCTTTCAACACATGAAATTTAAAAAGTGACTAATGCTGCCCATTATGTCCCACCCCGTGACATGTGCTATTGTTATGATATAATCAATGCTGTTCACTACACCTCAGTAGTTCTAATGTTGTGACGTATACAGAAAAAATATTCCTACTTACTCAATTGTTGTGCTGCCATGGCCTTTGACCAGGAAAATAAAATTATGGTATCTCCTCCCTATCCCTAATTAGACAGGAACCTAATTAAAAGAAAATGTATAAGTACCTCCTCCTACCCTTTTAACCCTCAGTCTGGTTTAAAGCAATATTCCAGGGTGGGATCTTTATGCTGCCATGGCCTATAACCAGGAAAAGAAAATGAAAATAAGTCAGAATACATGTTCTGTTTTCATGGCCATTTCCATGGCAGCACAACAATGGGTAATACCAAAGCAATAATCGAAGGGGAATGGGAGTGGGGGAAAAAAATAATTTTTAAAAACAACACAGGTTCCAAAATCACCAAATACAAATGTATAGAAACAGACTGTCCAACCACAAAAAAAAAACTATGTATGTATTACCATTAGATACCAAAGAACACTCTTACCAGAATAATCAAATGACCGGCTCTGACATCTAATTGGTCATGACTCATGAATGAGATAGCAGAACCACAAGAAGCTGCTCTTTATCATAATAATTAGTCCATCTGTGTTCCTTCATGGGCCGATGGGGAGATCAAACATCTCCCTCACCGGCCCACTAACACTAAGAAGCGGCCTCCGGATGGGGAGGTAGAGGATAACAGGACTCGGGGGAGCTCAAGAAAGCAGCTCTGCCAGGTTCCTCTCGCGAGGTCGGAGCGTTGCTGCGGTTACCAGGGCAACGCTCTGATCTCGCGACAGTGAATTCACCACAACGACCACCGGGTATTCAAGGGATTCACCTCTATGTCCCCCCTCCCAGGCAAAGGTAAGAAGGGGGGGATATAAAGTAAATACAATTAAATAAAAAACAAACATTTATGTATTACTTTCATCTTCCCCCCACTCCACACCAAACACACACACACACACACACTAACTACACCCTTCACACAATTCACTCCTGACACACTGGACCCTTCACACCCTTCACACAGACACACACATAGCACCTTTCATACACACTGCACCCTTCACACAGACACACACATACACACAGCACCCTCCACACAGACACACACACAGCAACCTTCATACACACAGCACCCATCATACACACTGCACTCCTTCCCCGCCTCTGCACACCAAACCCACTCACACACTGCACTCCTCACACACTCCATCTTTCACACACACACACGCAAACTGCACTCACACAATCAGAGCCAGACTGGGAATTCCAAAGCAGCCCTGGAAAAAAAAATCTATGCCAGCCCCATAAGTCATTGCGCCATATATTGTCGCATGTAATATGTAAGGCTATGTCTTGCCACCCTAGATGATTGAGATATATATATATATATACACACACACATATATATATATATATCTATCTATCTATCTTTTTCCAATATAAAATATTGGTCCTTTCAGAGTAAAATTTTTAATTATACAGTAAGCATACTCACATGCAGACACAGACCATCTCACTGACACAAGATGATTGATACACAGCCTCATAGACAAACAATCTCACTGATATACATAAGGTCATTGACATAAAAAACACAAGCTCACTCAGTAGCAGGCACACACACACACACACAAGCAAGCCCACTCACTAGCAGGCGCGCACACACACACACACAGCTTAATGGAGGAAAGACGAGACAAGGGGGATATGATAGAAACATTTAAATATATAAAGGGAATCAACACAGTAAAGGAGGAGACTATATTTAAAAGAAGAAAAACTACCACAACAAGAGGACATAGTCTTAAATTAGAGGGACAAAAGGTTTAAAAATAATATCAGGAAGTATTACTTTACTGAGAGGGTAGTGGATGCATGGAATAGCCTTCCAGCTGAAGTGGTAGAGGTTAACACAGCAAAGGAGTTTAAGCATGCGTGGCATAGGCATAAGGCTATCCTAACTATAAGATAAGGCCAGGGACTAATGAAAGTTTTTAGAAAATTGGGCAGACTAGATGGGCCGAATGGTTCTTATCTGCCGTCACATTCTATGTTTCTATGTTTCTATGTTTCTATGTAGTGGTTCTGGTGTCTATAGCCTGTCCCTGCAGGCTTTTCAATCTAAACACTGACCTTTTTAGAGAAAAGGCAGTGTTTACATTGCTTCCTAGTGTCAGACACTCAGACGGTCACTAGAGGTGCTTCCTGTGTCAGTGCGGATTGGCTGAGATCATCAAGCTTGATGATCTCAGCTGTAGAGGCAGGGCCAGTCGAGGGGAGACCAGCACGACGTGGGGGGAAAAGAAAAGGTGAGTAAAAACACACATACACACACATACCATGACAGACACACACCATGACACAGACAGACCATAACACAGACACACACACTCCCACACACACTCCCTGGCCCCGCCCCCTTCTCTGTGGGCCGCTGTGACTCTATAATGCCCGGGTTGAATTTCTTTCCCAGTCCGGCCCTGCACACGTCTTCTAGATACTTTGTTCTGTGTGACATTTTTTTTATTTTTGCTCAAAGTATTCTGCTTTTTTGGGGGGAAACTACTTATGACATAAATATTATTTTGTAATTGTTTTTAATGTATATCTCTACTATGAGTCTGCTACTGATTTTGAAACTAAATTTACTATATTTGTTTTATGAATGTTAATGTTCCTGAACAATCTACAGACAATGCATTTTACTGTAATTTTGTGTATACTTTTTTAATGACAGTTACTTGATTTTGGTTTTCTTGTATTTTAGAATCCACTTGCAAACTTTGTCCACTTAACTGGATTGGTGTCAAGAACAGATGTTACTTTTTTTCGAGTGAGAGAAAGACTTGGAAATTAAGTAAAGTGAGTTGCATGGAAATGAAGGCAGACATTGTTTCTATGGAGGACTTTGATGAACAGGTAGTGTGTTTAAGAAAATCATTAAAGTAGGCAAGCTGTGAGATTACCACAAATTTGTAAATGCCTCACTTCATTATCTTGATCAGTGATGAAAATAACTGACTGGCCATGACTTAATAAGTTTTAGTTATTAAAGCAAAACATTCTGGACAGGCTCAACAAAGGAATGATTAAAAAAAATCCTACCTTATAAATATGAGTGTTCCATGTCTCTGGAAGGTGGCGCGAGGTCTCCTGGAAGAACCAATCCCATACAGGGAACAGAAAAAAACCTTAAGTTGAAAAAATAAAACATCTTTATTTATTATACTGTGGTAAGTTATCAAACAGTGGACTCCTTTCCTGATATCAGTAATTCCTACTTTAAGGTCCACCCCTGTTTGGATGAGTTAATTGGCTGAAGGCATCAGATGACAGATTGTATTGTTTATAGTGCCTTGACTGCCACTTTAATAATCATACAAATGTTTTCCAGAAATTGATTTACGAACAAGCTTTATTAAAGAACGGTCATTTCTGGACTGGTCTTCAGAAAAATGGTTCTATTTGGCAGTGGCAGACTGGAAAAGAACTGCCGAGAGCTATGTAAGTTCATTTCATCTTAAACAGAAATATATTTTATATTGCATTAGTTTAGAAAATGATACCTAACAATTTCCTTCTACAAGCAAAAAGAACTAGAATATTCAGTTGTGTTTGGAGTGAACATACTCTTAGTAAAACAAGTATTTTGCTAATTGAATATGTCTATAAAGTCACCTATGACTTCATTCTATTATGAGTTGTAAGCATTTTATTTCCAACTGAATTGCAGTTTTTAATTAGATGTCAGTGGGGAGTATGCTTTTCAATTACTAAAGTTATATTTATTTCTTATTAGTTATTGAAAAGCAGGTCTAGAGGAAACTATCTAGAGTCCATTCTGAAAACTCTATAACCTCTACCCTTCTTACATGGCATCACGTCAGAATAAGTTTTCCAATGATAGCATTAAGGATCTATAAATGGTATGTATCAAAAAAGAGGCAGAGTGTGTCTGAACCCAAACCTCTAGATATAAACAATACAAATAATTAACTTATCGTTATAATATAACGGCTTCCTCTCGGGACGTTCCAGACCTTATCCCGTACAAATAGTGTGTATATGGATAGCAGAGGATTATAGCTGATAATCTACAGAAAGAAAAACAGTACAATAGTGTAATATTGTAAATAAGCAATCAAACTGCGCCAATATCAATTGAACTCACAAGATGTAGATAGTAAGATTGCCTCAGGGTGCCTCCCCTTAGATGTTTGGGGGGGTATATCCAGAACTCCCTCTCAGCTGGTTGGTGGTGTCGCCACAATATGAAAGTCCAGACTCAGGAAATGGTCATTATACAGTGGAATTACAGAAAACCCCAAACATTAATATGCTTGTTTTTGAAGCACTTCCATGACATAGCCGTATTGTACAAAAGTGAATAAGCAGTATTTCTGCTACAGGTACAATAGTACAGTTTGTTAATGTTCATTTATAATGGTACAGTACTGATTGTTATTATATGATTTGTTGCATTGCACATCTCCCCTAACCTTTCCACCTTTGCCTTCACTTACACAATTTTGGTGATGTTCTTCAGATCAGTCAAAGAGGGAACGACTCAGCACGGCTGCAGCACTTTGAGTGGAAATCGTTTTTTTGCCGAATTCTGTAATAATCCAAACAAGTGGATATGTGAAAAGGAAATGACTGAATACAGCGTGTAGGAAAAAATAGTAGAAGAAGAAAAGGATGTTCATGCAGAACGATGAAAGAGAAGAAATGAAGAGTAATGATCTTGACATCTATGTAGCCCTCAGAGTTGATCCATTTAAAAAGCATCAATGTGAATTAGCAAATTGCATGGTTCTTTCTTTCTCTCTTTATTGATTTTCCTGCAAGTGTGCTCATTTCAGAAACTTAAAGCAGCACTGTCATGCCGAACTTACCTTTCCTCAATCTCTTCCTCTTCTCCCTCTCTATCAGGATCTGTTCTTCTTTTCTTCCTGTCTTATTTAGTTTTCTTGAAAATCATAAGACAAAGTAGGGACTCTTTGCCTAATGGAGGTTTCCTCCGCTTGACCAGCTTTGACCAGCGGAGGAGCAAAGTGTGCTTCATTTCCGCTGGTCAGAGCAATTTTCGCATAATTCTTACCTTTCCTCTGTGATCTTGCGATACTTCCTGTCATTTTAGACGAAACTGCCGAATTGCGTTCTAACTGAATGAGAACAGTATGTTCGTTTGTTTTAGAACGCAATTCGGCACTTTGTTCATATCGGAATTTCATTCGAATGAATGAAACTCCAATTCAATTTGTGCCGCGGCTGCATCTTGCAGCCGCTTAGTAGATAACTCCCTAATTCCCACAGTATTAGGGAGCTATCTACCAAAAAGCTGAAAGACCTAAATTGGTCTTTCAGCCAAATTTACTAATACTAAGTAAAGATTACTAAGTAAAGATTACTAAGTAAAGATTACTAAGTAAAGAACTTTCCCACGCTGTGTAAAATGACACAAAGCACTCTGATTGGATGGATTTCAAGCCACCCAATCAGAGTGCTCTGTGTCATTTTACACAGCGTGGGAAAGTTCTTTGGAATTTTCCCACACTGTGTAAAATGACAAAGAGCACTCTAATTGGCTTAAACCAGGCAATCAGAGTGTTCTTAGCCTAATTGCAGGGCGGAGGAAGGCTTTATAAGACTTCCCCCGCCCGGCAGAGCTCAGTCTGCGCGAAGCACTCCATCGGTGAAGATGGATTATTTTTTTTGCGCTCTGGTTTTTTTATTTTATTTTAAGTTCGACGGGTATAGTGTTTTTTTATTTGGCCTTTTTTGGGGCTGAAAAATGAAGATTTTAGAAAAAAAAAAAAAAGACGTCAAATGGTAAGTTACATTTTTCTTTACAGGTTAGTTATTTTATTCCCCCTCACTATTTTTTAGGGTGAGGGAGGTAGGTAGGGGGTAACTTTTTTGGGGTGGGGTGGTGGGTAACTAGGGGCTTGGGGACCTCTAGTCACCTTTGATGGGGGGTGGAGATTTGTCTTAGGGCCCCCACCCACCGCCCAGGGACCCCCCCTCATTATCTTTATGGCCCCCACCCACCGCTCAAGGGTGGGGGCCAGGGGGGGAGGACAGTAGGTCCCCCCATTGTAATTTATGGCCACCTCCCACCGCACAGGGGTGGGGGGAGGACAGTAGGTCATCCCCCATTGTAATTTATGGCCCCCACCCACCGCGCAGGGGTGGGGGGGGAGGACAGTAGGTCATCCCCCATTGTAATTTATGGCCAACACCCACCGTGCAGGGGTGGGGGCCGGGGGGAGGACCGTAGGTCGTCCCCATTGTAATTTATGGCCCCCACCCACTGTGCAGAGGTGGGGGCCGGGGGGAGGACAATAGGTCCCCCCTTATTGTTATTTAGGGCCCCCACCCGCCGCGCAGGGGTGGGGGCCGGATAGTAGGTTTTTTTTTTACAGTGAGCAGCCACAGGCTGCTCACTGTTTAGTAGACACGCCCCTACTCATGGTATAGC
This sequence comes from Pelobates cultripes, assembly GCA_933207985.1. Taxonomy (NCBI): domain Eukaryota; kingdom Metazoa; phylum Chordata; class Amphibia; order Anura; family Pelobatidae; genus Pelobates; species Pelobates cultripes. Next base: position 82,031,622 of record OW240922.1, read on the forward strand.
GAGTAGGGGCATTGGGAGATTTTAATCTCCCTTATACTATTATGGGGGGTTCATGCCCCTGCAGTTTCACTACTCAATTGTAAGGAATACAAGTACAACTCAATAGTTAAATCTTGAAATTAGAACTGAAATTGTGGAGTCAAAATTGTCAGCTCCTCCCAAGGAGGTGTGTAAAGTAACCATGGCAATGACATAATGAAAACAAAAACTAAATCAAAACAAAAATAGATGATATATGATGAAGCCATATGTCACGAACGCACCCTACTTCAAGAGTGTGCGTGACATAGTTGTGGTGGTGAAAGGGTTAAAGTTCACTATTTGTCTGCACTAGACCGGAAATAATGACAAAATCCCCCTTAACACCACCCACACATAAACATAATAATATAACTATTACTATTTTATTGCTGCCACCACCAAGACAATTTATAAATGGGGTGCCTTGGTTCCCCAGGTAAACTTAATAATAAAAACCCACCAAATACAACTTGGCACAATATTTAAGGAATTGCAATTAGTTAGTCTCTTCAGGTAACGTGATTCTTTACCAGACAAAGGCAGGACTTAATAAATGAATGTTTAGTAAGAGCAAAAAAATAGTCACAGTGCATACAAAAATATAGATGAAAATCAAAATTAGTTACACCAACAACAGATAAAAAGCAAAAGGGATAAAATAACAAAAGTCCTAATCACTTACTCAGCTCTTCAAAGTATGACTTCTGCCCCAGGGGGTCTCTGGTAGGAGAGATGGTGACTTACTTCAAAATTAGATCTTGGCCCCAAGCAAGTATCATGTACACTTCAGTCTCATTAGAGATATACCCTGTGGATTACCACTCCTCAGCCAGAGGTGGAGTTAAGGCGTATCTATAGAGACCCTAAGTGACCACCCCCTTGTGTCTAGATCCACATCAATCCAAATGGACACATTTGGCTATTTCTTCTCTTATGTACCTGCCACAGAAATAATAATTGCATCTACGAATTTGTTATTATTTTCCCATTCTATAGATATGGCTCACAACGTACTTGCGACCCAATATGGCAGACATCACAATTCCTTCCCCTATGGTCAAGTTACGCAATCCATGTTTGGGCTTGATTAGAAGATTGTGCTGGTCACATTTCAAATATAACAAAAATTAGGCTTCCACTACCACACCTGGAGATGCTGCTTAACCACACGCAAATACCACTTAAGTGGTATAAAAAGGGACTCACCATACACCTGCTCACAGCAGCAAAAACACTCATACTGACACACTGGAAAAGCACAACGGTACCCACCTTCCAACAATGGGTTGACAGGGTGGAAAATATCTACAGCATGGAAATGATGACGGCCTCCCTGCAGGGATGATCGGACAAATGCGCTTTGACATGGTTCCCGTGGATGGACTTCATGGCCAAGAAGACGGCACGAGCCGGCGCGCAGAGGGGGGATGCCACACCCGCCGCGGTGCTGGCAGCCCAAACAGGCTAATGCAGCCACGAAAACTCATGCACACCTGCCACTTCTTCCCCCGACCTTACTACCCTCTCCCCCTCCCTGCAAGACTGCAAGCACATTTAGACCACTCAAAAAGACACGATGACCGATTCCCAATACTAGACCAAACCAACACCAGGCACTAGGACACCAGAGGGAAGACAAAAGAGATGGAAACCACTGACTATTAAAGAAAACCCCCTTCAGAGACGAGAGCGAAACCAGAGACATACAGACTACACAAAACAAACGAGATAGGAGGCAGACAAGGATGGAGATAGGACAACAGGGGACCGGGCACTGACACGGTGAGAACAGACACACTCCCTGGGAGCCAGGACCCAAACCAGCCACGAGGACCCTAACCACCCCACCTTAGCAAAAGAGATGGGGGGGAGGGGTAGAGGAGGAGGAGGTAGGGAAAAACAAAGGGACAGATCTAATCTTAGATACATAAAGATTCCGAAAGCCCATTCTCTCCAAGATGCATGGAGTCCCGATACCCACAAAGCCTAAAACCAAACACAGACAAATGCACACAGAAAACCTAAGCATAAGACATATAAACACACACACGCTAGACACACAAGCCCAGCCACTGTAACCAAACTAAACTGTCGCTATGACAAAGTTTAAACACAATGATGTAAACCAAACTACAGTGCAATAAAGCTGCATACAGAGGCAAATTGTACGGTACCGCAACCAAAACAAAAAAAAGCACACAGAAGTTACATTAGGCAGCCTAGACCACAATTAAAAAATTACTTCAAATATCAAGAACATCTCAGAAAGCGGTTGAGATAACTGGGGACCGGAATAACCCCCTATTTGACGACTTCATAAGCCTTTTAATTATTGAATTAAGATATAATGTTTACCTAGCATTACCCTGTCGAAGACTCAGACACCAATGTTAACACATCAGAAAATAGCTGAATGCACAAGGTTAGGGTTCCTTGATTAATCCAGACGAACACGGAGCGATTAGACCAACCGCATCTGGGGAAGATGATATGACCACTGTTCAAAAAGTTTGGGGAACTTAACACTGTTAATGTAACAATATTCGATGCACCTCTATATTGCTTACGTATTTACGCATTCCTTCTGTATTTTGTATTGAAAATATAACAAGCTTTAATAAAAACAAGATTGTCAAAAAAAAACTAAAATTAGGCTTAATTATTATTCTGTAAGTAAATATTAATGTTTCTTTTTTTTGGATATGATTCTGGAACCCACGGCTAGTTTTTTCTCTTTTCTTGAAAGCTAATGATCATTAACATATCAAAATAAATCAACTCATCAATTAAAAGGTACACCTCTGTGAGGTGTGAGATTCTACATTCAGGCTTTTTCCAGTGTAGAATCTCACACCTCACAGAGCCTTAATTAATTCACACCCATATGGTAAAATCCTTTTAACATTCCTATGCCATTCACACTACCCCTACTGTCATCTGACCTCTGTGGTGGTCCCATCTGCAAAAGATGTAACCCCTTTTGACCTCCATACAATCAAATTAACCCCTTTTGACATTGACAATACCATCTCTGCCACACCAGCAGGTCCTTAATGCACTACACAAATTACATTAAAGGACAATATTCCATAGTGCAATAATAAATTAGGTACCCTTGCCGTGACACCATATTCAACCATATCGCATTCCCTTTCACTTGCCTGAAAACGTCATGCTCAAAAAGGTTGTGCCTACTTCACAGAGGGTATTATTACCCCCCTTGATTTGCTATTTATTTTCTTTTATTAGTTTTTTTTTATTGATTCTTTGCATTTTAATATAATATTCTATCTTTTATAATATCATATCTAATATTCTGATATTCTTTGTTTATTTTTAGTGATGTTTCTATTTTTGTTTTGTACAAATACCACCACCCCACTGCAATCTGTCCTGGCATAAAACATATTTTTCATCAATTTTCATGCACTTCCAGAATAGTAGAAAGTGCAGAAGTAGAGAGGATGAGGATTGAGTGTTAGGGGTTAGTGTAGAAGTGTGCTGATTAGAGGCAGTGTTTGCAGCTGTCATTTATGGTTATCTAAAGTTGTGTGTGAGAGTGAGAATCTATCTATAAATGGAATAAAGAGCTTGTGTGGGCAGGCAATTGAGATCTGTTCTGGTTTCCAGCAAGGGACTTTTTAACTCAGACTGTGGAAGACAGAGATGATAGGATCAAAAGAGGCCTGCAATAAATCTATGGAATGGAGATGCACAGGGGAGGTGAGAATTGGTCAGGCAAAACAAAAGCAGTTTGGTTTGTGTCTATAAAATAAGGGGGGTGGGTGCAGAAATAACAGAGATAAGCATATATTATTATTATTATTATTATTACTTCTATTTATAAAGTGCCAACTGATTCCGCAGCGCTGTACAATTAGTGGACGTACAATATACACAGACAAATACAAGAGGTAGAGAGAGCCCTGCCCGTAAGCTCATAACTAACCATTGGAGCTCTTTTAAAGTGCTTAGCTAGATGGCCCGTGAGCTTACTATCTAAAGGATACCATGGGGATTTGAGACAAGAGGTAGCAGGGGAAATGTGGAGGTGATGGCTAAAAGAGTTAACAGAGAAGCAACTATTGGTAAAATACAAAGGGAACGAAGAGGTAATTGAGTGAGAATCTCATATAGGTGAATAACTTTAAAGTTAACAAGCCAACAATATTTAAATATGGAAATCTCACATAAGTTCACCAATTTAGGGAATTATCTACTAAACAGCTAAAAGAATTAATTTTACTCTTTCAGTTGTTTAGTAGATAACTCCTATATTTGTTATCCTTATTATTATTATTTTATTATTTATACAGCGCCATCAGACTCCGTAGCGCTGTACAACTTATGTGGGATTGCCATATTTAAGGACACCAAATTAGGGAGCTCTCTACTAAACACATACACATTTATATACACATACACACAATCGCAGATATAGACACACAGACATATGTCTGTGTGTATATATATATGATATAGATATACATACATACACACACACACACACACAGAGACATACACCCACATAACTACAGACACACACACAATCACAGACCCACACATACAATCACACACCTACACACGCAATCACATACATAAACACTCATAATCACAACCACAGAGATACACACACACAAAACACACACATAGTTACAGACATATACAAACACAATCACAGACCCACACACATACACTCACATTTACACATAATTAGACATACACACAAACATTTAATAATTAAGATGTCCACTCAGCCTCCATACCTTGCTCTGGGGGGGCTGGAGTGGATCCTCAGTCCCTGGTGTGAAATATATTTAATGAACTTTAACTATTTGATGTGTTGTCGGATTGTCGTTGTGATAAGTCTTTTATTCAAACTACTTCGAGATACTGAGAGGCCCTGCTAGGAACTGAGAGGCCCTGCTAAGAATCTCGTATTACAGACTTTCATTGTACCACCACATATGGTTCACACAGATAATGATGCATGAAGGATTGTTGATATTAACCTTTGACCCAGCATTACAAACCAGACTCATTGTGTATTAGGAAGGCTCAAATTTCTGAAGGCATTCTGAAGGGACACTATAGTCACCTGAACAACTTCAGCTTAATGAAGTTGTTCAGGTGAGAACAATAGCTCCCTGCAGTCTTTATTCTGTAAACACTGTATTTTCTGAGAAAATACAGTGTTTACCTTGGAAGCTAGGAACACCTCCAGTGGCAGTCACTCAGACGGCCACCAAAGGGACTCCGATTTAAGTGCTGCCTAACTCGCATTCATCACGTTTGACGTCTTCACACTTGGCTGAAGACATCAAACGTAATGACAGGAGACAGGAGGCACTGCGAACGCGCCTCCTGTTTCCTGTAGTAACCGGAAGCCTATCAGCAATCAGAGCCGATAGTGTGGGAGATAACATCTCCTGCACACAGAGTCGACTCAAGCTGACAGGCTGAAGGCAGGAGGCTGCAGAGATCTTCTGACTTCAAACAGTAAGTACACTTATTTTAAAAGTTAGTGTGAGAGAGAG
>OW240922.1:82037279-82146991 GCA_933207985.1 Pelobates cultripes
CCACGATAATAACAGCGATCAAGACCCTGGAGGAAATGATTGCCAACCTTCAGAAAAACCATTCAGGCTGATGTGGCCTCCCTACGCTCTGACCTCTCGGGTCTTGTGGGTCGCATAGAGACCATGGAAAGGACATCCACACAGCAGTCTCAACAGCTCGCCTCTCTAGAAGAGGAAGTGCGATAACTTAAAAAGCAACAACTTACCTTCGAGGAGCGGTTCGCCCTACTGGAAGACGCATGGCGCCACAACAATATCAAGGTTCGAGTAGTGCCCAACGAATTACCCACAGTAGAACTCCCACACATTGTGGGAGACTAATCAGGGCCTTGCTAACGCCCAAACAGGCCAAAAGCATCCAAATAGATGGGGCGCTCCTAATCCCGAAACCCCAGAGCCGCCACTAAAGACATAGTGGTACGATTTACCTGCAAGAGGGATAAAGCGGCAGTACTGGCGGTGCTGAAGGGGACATCACCTTACGAGTTTAAGAATATGTTGCTGACATTTTACACTGACCTCTCAGAGGAAACACTAAAATGGAGAAGATCCCTGCAACCCTTTACGGCAGCAATCCGAAGCAGAGACATTCGTTACAGATGGCGCTCATCGAGGACGCTGCAGGTCCTGCAGGGCAATGTTATCCACAAGGTTCGTGATTTGACAGAGGCTGCAGCCCTACTTGAGACCCTGGGCCTCCTGCAGGACTCTATGGCCAGGCCTGGCCCACATGGCGCCCCAGTGCCACCACATACATGGGACATAGCAAAAATCACCCCTTTTGTTTCTGCAAATATCCATACTACAGCCACAACCTGACCAATCACATTGTTTTAAGTTAATGTTGCTTGTTTTATTAATGCCTGCAAAGGTTTTCTATGCTATTAGACACCCGACTTACACAAAGTCCTTTTACCATCATTCAGGGTCAATACGGCCCAACTTCCAACGCTACACAACCCCCCCGCCTCTGTACATTTTAACCCCTTAAGGACACATGACATGTGTGACATGTCATGATTCCCTTTTATTCCAGAAGTTTGGTGCTTAAGGGGTTAAGACCTCTCATAAATTGGAACATGGAAGTAAAAGCTAATTTACAGAAAATTCACAATTTCTTCCCCCCCCCCCATATTTATGCTTTATTTTATAAAAAGATTTTGTTTATAAATATACAATCGCAAGAAAATACAATACAACGAAGACACAAATATGTGTTTATATTAGTAACAGTGTTATAACTTCTTGTAAAACTATTGCTTTAACACATTGCTTATATTCTAGATTCAAGTATTCCCTCACATAACAGACACAGCATCAGAAAACAACATTTGGAATTATATAACTTTTCTTAACTTTTCTTACCTTTTCCCTGCAGATGAGACTAGAGTGTCTAGGGATTCAACATATCTTATTACCTATCGACTCAAAATATGTTCTATTCTATTTGGGGGATTAAATTAAAATAATTAGATCTGTTCTATTTTAAACAACCATTCCTTCAACCTTTTCCTAGCTGCTGGTGTAATTCCCATTTCCATTTTTAACGGATATACTAGTTGTTCTTTAACTAGGTCCCAGCATGGAACCTTAAAAGATTTCCAGTTCCTAGCCACCAATAATTTTGCGGCCATCAATAAGTGTATAACTAATGCAGAAAATTGCCCAAAGATTTGATGTATATTTAGATGTAACAGAAAAATACTCTAGAGTAAATCAATCTCAATATCAGTCAGCTTTTTTATTTTAAATGGCCAACATGCTCCAAAAAAATAAAAATATTGACCCACATTCCCACCAGATATGTATCAACCCTGCTTGTGAAGATCACATCTCCAGCATCTGTCAGAAATATTTAAATGCATTTTTGCTCATCTGCTTGGCGTTAAAGGACCACTCTAGGCACCCAGACCACTTCAGCTTAATGAAGTGGTCTGGGTGCCAGGTCCAGCTAGGGTTAACCCATTTTTTTTATAAACATAGCAGTTTCAGAGAAACTGCTATGTTTATGAATGGGTTAAGCCTTCCCCCTAATCCTCTAGTGGCTGTCTCATTGACAGCCACTAGAGGCGCTTGCGGGCTTCTCACTGTGATTTTCACAGTGAGAAGACGCCAGCGTCCATAGGAAAGCATTGATAATGCTTTCCTATGTGACAGGATGAATGCGCGCGCAGCACTTGCCGCGCGTGCGCATTCAGCCGACGGGGAGGAGAAGAGGAGGATCGGAGGAGGAGAGCTCTCTGCCCAGCGCTGGAAAAAGGTAAGTTTTTACCCCTTTCCTTCTTCCAGAGCCGGGCGGGAGGGGGTCCCTGAGGGTGGGGGCACCCTCAGGGCACTATAGTGCCAGGAAAACGAGTATGTTTTCCTGGCACTATAGTGGTCCTTTAAGTACCATCTGTTCATGATCTTACACTGTACCTCGGATAAATTAAGACAATGTATATTCTCAGAAACAATAGCCAAGGATCTTTTCCATTCTTCATAACTTATTTTAGTATTTATGTTTTTCTCCCATTTATTAATTGTGTAAGACTTTCAGAATCTCTTTCATATAGGTCTAGACAGCTTGACACCATCTTCTACGTAACATTTCTTTTTTTTAAATATTTTTTCTAGTTTTGCTTGTTTGTTTGTTTTATCTTTAAGTAAATGATCCTTAAGATATCCTTTTACCCTTATATATGTAAATTGTCTTTGCTATCCATTTTGTATTCCATCTTTAAAGAATCAAAAAGTCTTTGATTTTACAATTTTTTTACTATATCATCAATTTCATTAACCCCTTAAGGACCAAACTTCTGGAATAAAATGGAATCATGACATGTCATACGTCATGTGTCCTTAAGGGGTTAAAGGACCACTATAGTGCCAGGAAAACACTTGTTTTCCTGGCACTATAGTGCCTTGAGGGTGCCCCCAACCTCAGGGTCCCCCTCCCGCCGGGCTCTGGGGAGAGGAAGGGGTTAAAATCTTACCTTTCTCCAGCGCCGGGCGGGTAGCTTTCCTCTTCCTCTCCTTCTTCCTAGCGACATCATTGGCTGAATGCGCATGCGCGACAGGAGCCGCACGCGCATTCAGCCAGTCTCCAAGGAAAGCATTCATAATGCTTTCCTATGGACGCTGGGGTCTTCTCACTGTGATTTTCAGAGTGAGAAGCACGCAAGCGCCTCTGGCGGCTGTCAATGAGACAGCCACTAGAGGCTTTAGAGGCTGGATTAACCCTCAGTGTAAACATAGCAGTTTCTCTGAAACTGCTATGTTTATTAAAAAAAAAAAAAAAAAGGGGGTTAATCCTATCTGGACCTGGCACCCAGACCACTTCATTAAGCTGAAGTGGTCTGGGTGCCTATAGTGGTCCTTTAATATCATTGGTCTTGATGAATGATTTTAGGTATGATATTGCCTATCCTTGATGCTATGACCGATGAGTAAATTTTAATATCGTTATTAAAAAGCGAAATACACCTGTAATTTGCCATCAATTAAGGTGGGGGTGGGGGTAAGGGGGGGGGAGGAAGAGATAGTTTTGGTATTGGCACAATGTGGGCTTTTAACATCTTTTTTGTAATGTCTCCAAAATTCATAAAATAATTAAATAAATCTGTAAGGGGCTCTACTATATATATTTTTTTTCCAAACATTCAAGAAAAGCAGTTACTGAAACAATCCAGCCAGGTGCTTTATTTGGTTTAAGCTTTTATAAGGCTATGCTTACTTCACTTTGAGAAATTGGTTTATTTTAATCATATCAATTGATCCTCTGATATCCTAGGAAGCTTAAGTTGTGTGGGGAGGGAGGGGGAATCAGACATCTTAACCTCTTTATCTCTATCTGGCAAATTATAGAGTTCTAAATAAAACTCTTGAAATGCTTTGCCAATTTTATAGGGCAGAAGAATCGTTTCCTCTCCCTGAATAATTTTAGAAAGTCTTCTCCTTCTTTAATTTTAGATAGTCTTCTCCTTTTTTAACCTGTTTGTGAGTAACTTATCGGCTTCATTGCCTTTATAATACCAGGTTCTTTTTAACCGTTCCAGTGCATAATAGAGTATTAATTTTTTCTCTAATTATTTTTATATCTTCATTTACTTCTTTCGTGAGGGTACTTGTATGGTTTCTCCAAGAGATTATATTTAATATAGAGTTTTGCTATATTCTGCATATTTTTTTTTTTTTTTTATTTTTCAGTTCCCAATTTTATTAGATGACCCCTAATAGTGCATTTAAATGAACACCATAAAGTTGATGCTGATATCTCTATATTACTATTTTCCCTAAAGTATAAATCTATTGCTTTCTTTATAGTCTCTAAATTTTGTGGGGGGTTTTAACAGTTGTTCATTCAGTCTCCAACTAGATCTTGTTTTAATGAAGTCACCCTTAATAACCAAAATTATTGCGTTATGGTCCGACCATGGAATGTTAGGAATTATACTTTTTTTTTTTTAACCAATCTTGCTGTATCTCTCTCTGCCAGTATATAATCTATTCTGGAATATATGAATATATGTGGGTGGGAGAAACACGTAAAATCTTCTCTTTGGGATACCAAATCCACCATATATCTATTAAAGCTGATTTTCTCAAAATTTCACCAAACCTTAAAGAGGAATATTTTAAATGTTTTTTTATTCTCTTTTTTACCATTTCTAGTAATATTAGGATCTAATACAAATAAAATAAAAATGATTTTCCCCTGTTTAATCCTTTCTAGTTTGGAGACTATTTTATATATGAATTTTGTGGCTACTATATTAGGGGCATATATATTTACTATGGTGTATTTTTGATTGTTAGTTTCACATATTAAAGTATGAAATCTTCCTTCAGCATCAACTTCTTGATATATTAGTTTGAAAGCTACTTTATAGTTGCTACCTCTCTTGTTTCTGTTGAACATTGAAGATTTATAAATATACAGAAATTCTTTAGGACTCAATATGTCCTTGCCACCCAGTGGGTCTCTTGAATTCCACATATATGAGGTGAGAAAAAGTTTGATAAACATTTTTACATTTTTTAGTCCACCTTCTTCTCTTTCTTATTTCTGTGTTTGGGATCATTCTTCTTAGTGGCCATTGCGAAAAAAATAAAAAATAAAATAAAACTCTCTCTGCTTCGAATTCAGAAGTTTTATAGCAATAACCAGTAATTGGTATATATCTAGTATTGCTTGTTGCCCTTATTAAACTCCTTGGGCGGTTATTTGAGGGCTTTTATTAATTTTAGCATCTTATATATCCTGGAGTTGACTTAACAGTTTTATCCAGGTTCCATTTAAGGCATATAAATGTTTAAAATATGTGCAAGGACCCCTTTTTAAGGACCTGAGCGCTATAAGGGCTCTTTTCCTGATGTATTTGTATTTGGACTTTTGTACATAAGCCATAAATATGTCTTGACAAATCAAATATTGTTTCACAAACCTCGTTTTTTTGGGGGGGAGGGGGGTTTAAGACTTTGTTGTAGATGTTGTAGACTACTCCTCCCTTGATACTTTGTCCACAACATCATGAGTGCCAAAGGCTCTCTACTACCAGTATAGATATCTCCAACTAAACCTTTCAGTAACTTGGCTCAACATTTCAGATTTAAATTGGCTAGTTTATGCACCAAAATCCCACTTAATTCAATGCAACAGTCCATGGATCTCAACAGGCACACCAAGGGTATTTCAAGCAAGGCATTTTTAGAATGCCTAGATCGGTTAAAGTAGACAATTTATTTAACAGGGTATTTTAACTCTGGTATCATCATGTAAGTGCAAGTATAGTGTGGCAGGAGGTACAAGAATATTACCCTATAAGAAGTCTGCCATTTTATACTTTCCTCATAATTCTGAGGGTTCATAATCTGAAAAGAGTGCAAGAACATTATATTGTCATGGCAAGGTGCTGAACAAATGAATGAACTTTGTGACAAATCAAATGCTGTCCCTTTAGGAATCCTTTTCCTACTGCTACATCAACAGTGTCAGCTTACCGGCTCCCTCTACTGAAAGCACGGAGCGACCCGAAATAGGGCAAGAAGGCTCGCCACAAATCCAGGGCCTACCTAGGTTATTCAACCACACGGGATCTTGATGCAGATTTAGCAGAGCTATAAAAGTGAGACATTAGCGTAGGGTATGTGTTTTCTGATAGCTATACCCTGTGAGTTTCCAGCACCACCTCCACCAGATACATGACGCTTGGGAGGTATAACCTCCACCACATGACACTTGGGAGGTAGGACTTTTAGGGGTTTTCTGTCAATACAATTCGATAATTAGGCCGATCATAATTGTCAGAACCAGGCACAATGGGCTCTTTATCTGGCCCTCGGGGTAAGGGGTCTGTCAGAAACTGCAATCAGCTTGTATAAGCTTTGCAGGTTCAGGATCTTCAAACTATCTTGTTTTATTTTTGCCCCAATTTTGTTATCAATATAATGTATAAAAACTAGTGGGTGATTTTTTTTCTGCCCATTATTTATAAGTGAAAGATTTAAAATTTGTAAATCAGTATGAAAAGGTTACAATAATGAAAAACACAAATTATGCAATTTTATAGAATCCGACAGCCAGTGGTTTTAGTTTTTATTTATAATTGTGCAAGTAACATGAAGAGATTACACATATCCTATCTGCCAGACATGCACACAGTTTCCATAGTGTTCTCTCAGTGGAAGCTGTAACAGAGCCATATGTATATCATATTTGGCCGCAGCAACGATTAAAGGGAAGTGTACGATTTCTTAAAAGTTTGAGTCAGCAAATTGTAGCTTCGATTAACCATGATGATATACACAGATACATTGTCACACCACACATATCTGGAGGTCCCTTTAAAGCGATACTAATCAACTATTTATAAACCTATGGTTCACAGACAATGGAAAAAACAAACAAACACGTACCTCGTTGAAGACACAGGGATCCTGGTTCATGGGATGTGAACTCACTGATGCACACATACAGCTTCTCTCCATGCTTCAAACTGGGGATTGTCAATGGTTCCACAAAGCTAGATGGAAACTGACCTGTAGAGAGAGAGGAAAGATAAAAAGAGACACTATAACTGACCAAACAGCGCCAATGGACATGAACAAAATGTGCAGAGAGCATGCCAGAGAGGTCAACGCAGGACTCGGAGATAAAGATATTGTTCTTCTCCTGTCTTTTGCTATGAAACAATAATGTGGATCTGTCACATTATAATCTAAAAAGGTACTTGTTGATAAAAAAAAAATATATATATATATATATATATATATATATATATATATATATATATATATATATATATATATATACACACACATACACACACACACACACATTGTCAAAATCAGAAAAAGAAAAAAGTATACAGGCGCTAAATACTGTATATGAAATACAATATACAATGCAAGTGCTCTAACCAGATTTATTGCAATACAGCTGCTAAAACACCAAGTGTAACCTCTCCAATATACAAATAGCCAATATGGTGTAGCACTTTATATAAATACAAACAGAGTTAAATACCTTAAAGAGCATAGTACAGTGATGATGGTATGTATGATAAAATGCCTACAAAAAAAAAGTCCAAGAGTGTGAAACTAAAAAAAACAGTGTGAAATAAAGTAAGTATATAGAACCACTCACATTCTTCTGAGCTAAGAAACCATCTCAAGGATGAATAGCCTGTAGGTCCGTTTAGGCGACCTTACCCTTCTTTATGTGTAATCCTTTCTTTAGTCCTAAAAATAGGCTCAAATAAAGTATTTGGTGCCATATTGTATATCCAACATAAGAAGGTGAATAATCAGATAGAATAATACTCACAAAGATCGAGCAGTCATCATAGGCTCAATAACAGCACAATTTGTAGTTAAGTACTACACTCCTATAAGCAGGAACCAAATTCCCAGTGTGTGTAAAACTACTATTTATTAAAGGGTATCTCCCAACATATATTAAAAACAAAAACTAACTGTACAATCACACTCTAAGGGCAAAGTCCACAAGTCTTCTCTGTCCCCAGGACGCGTTTCGCCAAATTCTCCTCTGCTTCCTCAGCTTGGCAATCAGTACATCCGTGGATATGAGGTCCTGCTTAAATACCCTCATCTCAGGGGGATAATATGCCGGTTTGTAAATGCGCGCCAACCCTCATATGTTTCCGGGGGTGGTGCATGCGTTCCAAAATATCTCAAAGTGCTGTATTACTTCCGCATATGACGTGTTCTTCCTGTTCATGTGCTACGAACCTCATTTTCATTTGTAACTCGCCAGTTCTATTGCTTCAATACGGCATCATTTTGCTTGCCCAATTTTTTCCTGCTTTCAACACATGAAATTTAAAAAGTGACTAATGCTGCCCATTATGTCCCACCCCGTGACATGTGCTATTGTTATGATATAATCAATGCTGTTCACTACACCTTAGTAGTTCTAATGTTGTGACGTATACAGAAAAAATATTCCTACTTACTCAATTGTTGTGCTGCCATGGCCTTTGACCAGGAAAATAAAATTATGGTATCTCCTCCCTATCCCTAATTAGACAGGAACCTAATTAAAAGAAAATGTATAAGTACCTCCTCCTACCCTTTTAACCCTCAGTCTGGTTTAAAGCAATATTCCAGGGTGGGATCTTTATGCTGCCATGGCCTATAACCAGGAAAAGAAAATGAAAATAAGTCAGAATACATGTTCTGTTTTCATGGCCATTTCCATGGCAGCACAACAATGGGTAATACCAAAGCAATAATCGAAGGGGAATGGGAGTGGGGGAAAAAAATAATTTTTAAAAACAACACAGGTTCCAAAATCACCAAATACAAATGTATAGAAACAGACTGTCCAACCACAAAAAAAAAACTATGTATGTATTACCATTAGATACCAAAGAACACTCTTACCAGAATAATCAAATGACCGGCTCTGACATCTAATTGGTCATGACTCATGAATGAGATAGCAGAACCACAAGAAGCTGCTCTTTATCATAATAATTAGTCCATCAGGAACCAAAACTGTAAATACAGCAGAAACAAAACATCTACTGATAGCTTACTTAGATGCTGGAGGCCTATTCTGCCCCATTATGGATAACAAACGCATTTTATGAAATTGTATAATAAAAAAGATCTATCAAAGTAGAAACAAAACATATTACTGAGACAAATGCAGAACATTCCATTACTTTGCTTTCATCATTAAGCATATAAAGCAGGGAGGTGGGTGGGGGGTAGGGCCTGACCTGCAAACTGAACAGACGCATGTTCATAGGGCTTCCACTGTATTTGAGGTTTTCCTTGACATACTCCTGAATAACAAGCTTGTATACACATCTTTGTGCACTATCCATGTTGGAAGTGTCTTGGGGCACGTTTTACACCCTTACTCAAGAGTTTTGGAGTCCAGAAGCCTGAGATGGCTTGATGCGACCTGCGGGTGCCAGAACCGGGGACAGGCGTCCGCTCTCCTCACCCCAGCATCAGCAGTGTGAAACCCCTGCCCTCCCCCCCTGGACTAGTAGGGGTAATCCTGGTCCAATCCTTGGAGTCAACCCCATGTAACTGGAAGCATGAAACAATGCCGAACAAACAACTGGCAGACTTGGAGGCAAGTGTTATGGCGGATGCCATGAGCTTCCCTAAGTGCAGTGCTGAGCAGCCGGACCTTGCGTCCAGGCTGGACAACATATTTAATGCCTTCTGGAGAAACCTAACACTCCGTCAGCAACACACTGCATCATCCAAACCAAGTAAACACTCTCTGGGGATGCCGCACGCTCCCATCGTAGGCACTCAGATCCCACAGCAAAGCGAGTACGAAAAGGGCGGCAGAGATGGAGACGTCTCCCATCTAACCCTACAGCCAGTTACCGAAAGCCAGAACCATTGGGCTCTGTGGAAAGAGACTGGAGACACAACCCGGACCCAGACTTCGGCAGCGGCTTAAAGCACTCCCAATGAGCCTGCATTCAGCTTCACATGGGGTCTCACCATCACAGTGGAGGATCCAGTGTGCCTCTACGGGCCTTCCTCCCTCACAGAATCTCGCCTTCTACTTTCCACCAAGTGGATTACAGGGCCTAATACCAGGACACTCGAAGCTAGACTCTGTGCTTCCCCAGCAGGGTATCGGCTGAGTTAACCCTTCACATCTCCGGCACTATATATACACACCGCCAATAAGCCTATCTCACCTACATGCTCAGCAGAAAGAAGTTAATGTTCTTTTTAATTTTGTTTCCTCTGTTTGAATGTAGATCTTGCAACTAATGTACCAGGAGGGCCTCCTAGGGATTTATTTTCTTCACTATAAGCATACACAGTGCATATAACTTTCATTACTACCGTTAAACTGTTTATATTGTCTAACATACACTATGTTATTCTTGTCTCTATTAACTAAAAATGTGCTGACTTTTGCTATACACCTTATCTTGTGAATTAGGTTACACTATTGATAGTGTATACTGAGAGATGCTTTGTTCTTATAATGCAAAGCAAAAATAAAGAATTATAAAAAAATAAATAAAAAAATGTAAAATAAAAAGAATATAAAGCATGGCTGGGAGCACAAATAATTTCCAAAAATGAAAAAACGGAAACCACCTTCAGACAAAACTCAGCAAAAAGTTATGAAATAACAGAGAGGAGATCCTTAGAAGATGATACTCAAAGCTCTGATATATGCCTGCCAGAAGCCAAAGTCCCCAGTAGAACCATGATGGTGAGAAATACAGAAAAATAGAATCCAAAGACTCTTCAGAGCTTACACCAAAAGGTAGATCCCATGGGATAGCAATTGATAATTCTTTAGGACTACAGCAATATTCTGGCAATGTCGCTAACAAAGGACCACAAAGTATGCAGGCCGAAAAGGGCCTCAGATTATAGGAATACCAGTGCGAACCTCAGTAGAGGGATATGGATTATCCACCTGATTAGGAAAAGATCAAGAAAAAAAAATACATAACAGATCTTTGTAAAAGGAAAAAGAAGTGAAACACTACCTTGCTTGAAAAAGAGGAATCCATAACTGCAGAGGAGAAATGTACCCTTACGGTATCCAGGTCTTCAGCATGGGAGAAAGTGGATCTGAATAAAGAACTGGTTCTTGGTAGAAAAGGGCTGAAACTGTCTTGAGATCCCATGTAATTCGACTCTTAGACTTAGAGTCAGATCAGTCAAGACAATGGGTTCCCCTTCTCCAAACACACAAAACTAGATTGAAACAAGGTAGGTATGCGTACCATTCCATAGAGACAAAACTATCACTAAAAAATAAGTCAGAACGTTTGCAAGCAGACACAGAATAAACGCTAACAAGCCAAAGTCAGTATTACGAATAGCAAGAAAGTTAAAACAAGCCATGATCAGAACTTGGAACAAGTGCTAGAATATAACGCACTCTTGGGTATACAGATATTACGACAAGGCAAAGAACTAGGAACAACCAGGAAGTTAAACCCCTTATACTGTGTAGTGATTGGTTACAGGTGGAGATAACATGTCCTGAAAAGGCACCATAACTTCTTGCTCAGTGCAAGATACAACTGTGCAAAGATGGGCAACTGGTAGATCCCCAACTGGCAAAGCAGTGTGGGAGTTATGCGACAGATGGCAATCTACCTTTTGGCCAGCCTTGCTATGGAGGGGGGAGCTAAAAAATTCTTGCACCGGGGCCCTGTCTACTTTAGTTCCGCCACTGAATCAGGGGTAGATGGGACATTCCGGTCTAAACAAGAAACCAGCACCCTGAAAACTTTATGAGATCTTATCTTTACTTGCTGGTCTTCTGGATTCCTTCCTCAAGTGAAACTCGCGCGTGCATGAGTCGGAACATTTGCACGCAACTGTGTACATGCTGATGCACGAGCCGGTACGTGTGTGCACATGAAGGCACTTTTGGAGGCTTCTCAGTGAGAAACTGAAAGTCTTTTCCGGGAAAAAAGGGAGGGCTTACATAGGCTGCAGGCCAAATTACTGCAGCTTTTGTAGCTCCCCCCTCCATAAAAATATGCATGCATGTATTTATTGGGGGTATATCTACTAAACTGTTTTTTTGGAGGGTGTTTAGACCTGTGGAGTAGTCCTTTAAACACCTATGAGGGGGGAAAATTGGAGGGGCTTAAAAAGAATGCTAGTATGTCATAGATGAGGTCATCACACAGTGAGAAGAAAAACACAACTGTGCATGCACACACCATGACAATCCACAAAGTGAAATTTTTTTTTTTTTTAAAAGGTGATGGAAAAATGCACAAATTATACCATGGCAGGAAGGGGATGTACGGGAATGTTACAGCTGCTACCCCTTGAGTCAATGCAGATGGGAGAAAAAGCGTATATAATACTAGCCCCTGGTCATTAAAGGGGATTCTTCAGTGGACACATTTGAATAGGGCCGTATACTGAGGTTTCAAAAGTAAGAGCATCTGAACTCCCGTGGGGCAGAGGGGAGAACCCTCAGGTAAACCAAAAATGGAAAAAAAAAATAGTCAGAAAATGACAGTCTGTCCTATAAAGAACGGAACAAAAAGACTGAGGGTGGGAGTGGTAATAGGAGATACCAATTGTTGTGCTGCCATGGATATGGACAGGAAATAATTATATATACATATATGCACACACACACAAACATGGTTGTTCATACACTATCACATGCATTTGCTTATATTTTTTTTTCTTCAACATTTTTAAAAAGGAACTTTACCCCATTTTCTTTGCAATTACACATAGAATGTAACGGCAGATAAGAACCATTCGGCCCATCTAGTCTGCCCAAATACTTTCATTAGTCCCTGGCCTTATCCTATAGTTAGGATTGCCTTATGCCTATCCCACGCATGTTTAAACTCCTTTACTGTGTTAACTTCTACCACTTCAGCTGGAAGTCTATTCCACGCATCCACTACCCTCCATGTAAAGTAATACTTCCTGATATTATTTTTAAACCTTTGTCCCTCTAATTTAAGACTATGTCCTCTTGTTGTGGTAGTTTTTCTTCTTTTAAATATATAGTCTCCTCCTTTACTGTGTTGATTCCCTTTATGCTTTTAAATGTTTCTATCAAATCCCCCCTGTCTCATCTTTCCTCCAAGCTATACATGTTAAGATCCTTTAACCTTTCCTGGTAAGTTTTATCCTGTAATCCATGAACCAGTTTAGTAGCCCTTCTCTGAACCCTCTCTAAGGTATCAATATCCTTCTGAAGATACGGTCTCCAGTACTGTGTACAATACTCCAAGTGAGGTCTCACCAGTGTTCTGTACAATGGCATGAGCACTTCCCTCTTTCTACTGCTAATACCTCTCCCTATACAACCAAGCATTCTGCTAGCATTTCCTGCTGCTCTATTACATTGTCTGCCTACCTTTAAGTCATCAGAAATAATCACCCCTAAATCCCTTTCCTCATATGTTGAGGTTAGAACTCTATCAAATATTCTGTACTCTGCCCTTGGGTTTTTACGTCCAAGATGCATTATCTTGCACTTATCCACATTAAATGTCAGTTGCCACAATTCTGACCATTTTTCTAGTTTACCTAAATCATTTGTCATTTGGCTTATCCCTCCTGGAACATCAACCCTGTTACATATCTTAGTATCATCAGCAAAAGACATACCTTACCATCAAGACCTTCTGCAATATCACTAATAAAAATATTAAAGAGAATGGGTCCAAGTACAGATCCCTGAGGTACCCCACTGGTGACAAGTCCAAGCTTCGAATATATTCCATTAACTACAACCCTCTGTTGCCTGTCACTCAGCCACTGCCTTACCCATTCAACAATATTGGAATCCAAACTTAAAGATTGCAGTTTATTGATAAGCCTTCTATGTGCAACAGTGTCAAAAGCCTTACTGAAATCTAGGTAAGCAATGTCTACTGCACCACCCTGATCTATAATTTTAGTTACCTAATCAAAAAAAATCAATAAAATTAGTTTGGCATGATCTCCCTGAAGTAAACCCATGTTGTCTCTGATCTTGAAATCCATGTGTTTTTAGATGTTCAACAATCCTATCCTTTAACATGGTTTTCATTACTTTCCCCACTACTGATGTAACTTAAAACACTAGAATGTGCTTCTTAATAAAAAGAAAAAGAAAGTAATGAAATAAATCAAGACAAGGAAAAAAGAAAGGAAAGGAAAAATAAAAAAATAAAAGAAGAGCATGAAATAGTTTACTGACCTGTAATGCCTTCTTTATTCCCAAGAAGCCAGAACTCATCTATCACACTCAAAATTTCAATAACATCACCAGCAAACAGAGTAAGCTCTTCCGGTACACTAGGGCAAAAATCAAAGATTGCACGAACCACACAGCCGACCTCCATTACTAGGGAGTAGAGAGGAAGAAGAAAAGAAAAAAAATCAAAAACTCAACAAGGCTGTATAGAATATAACTATAAACACAATAGAATGCTATGCAAGCTGTAATATTTCACCATATGACAGTGACATGTATTTTAACAATGTTTGCATGGTTGTAAATTCCTTTACTGTCTATTGATTATATATCATCTCCTTAGCCATTTAAAGACATCTAGATCTAGGTATCACCTAAGCACAGTCTCACCTTTATTTTTCTTAGTGATGTTCCATAGGTAAATGTAACAAAATGTTTTTATACTCAATGTTCCATGCACCAACACAATCTACAAAGCCCACAATGAGATAGAGCACACCTGAACTCTATGAGTTTTACTCTAGCACAATGTTTAGTGATGTCAGTACACAGTAGGATCAGGTTGCTACTCTGCATTCCAAATTAACAAATGCTGAATTATTCATTAATATCAGAGGTTAAGAGAATTCATCATCAGATCAGCAATGAGTTAGAATATAAATATCTACCACCTATTGACAATTCTTTAAACATAAAAGAGTCTAGATCCTAGCACCATGTCATTGGAAGATTCAAAAGATATTTGGTTTTATTGTCATTTATCTTAATTTTTCCAATACACTTGTAGGACTCTATGCCCCTTTGCCTCCCTTCAATATCCATTGTCATGTCTGTGGATGGATGACAACTATATTAATTGCAATAGACACAAGGAAACAATTTAATGAAAATTAAAACACTTAAGATCTAAAATACCAGCATTTTCTACAGTCACCTGGTTTGCATACATTTTGACTGGTGAACACACAAACACATAGATGAACCCTGGGCAGATTTTAAAGTGAAGATAAACTATTTCTTCGTAAAAAATAATTTTAAACTTTCCTGAAAAGTACAGCATTTTTTTTTTAGATTTGAGTGTCTCTGCTCTGACTACAAGCCCTTAAATAAAAGGTTTGCAACATGTACAAACACTAAACACATATTCTGTTCACCCAGAGAGGACAGGGTGTACAAGTGAAAATGTGCATTATGACATACTATCACAGTCTCTGCCAATAATGCTGTAAAGCAGGGTTTCCCAACCCAGTCCTCAAGTACTATCTAACAGTCCAGGATTTGGGGGATTATCTAGTCGTGTCTAAGGTTTTTTTTTTTTCCCCTAAATCCTGGACTGGTAGGGGGTACTTGAGGACTGGGTTGGGAAGCCCTGTTGTAAAGCATAATAAAGATAGGTGAGGAGGGAGAAGGAAAAGAAACTAATGAGAAGGAAAATAAAGGATGAATGAGATAAACGATGTATATGATGTATATAAATTATTATTTTGTTTTGAGCATTGATGGTATATTTCTTTGGAGGACTTTCTTTTAAGGCAGGGATTCTCAACCTTGCCCTCAAGGACCCCCTACCAGTCCAGGGTTTAGGGATTACCTGGGTGCAGGCCCGGACTGGCCATCGGGTACACCGGGCAAATGCCCAGTGGGCCGCGGTGGCCGTGGGGCCGAGGCCGGCAGGGGAGGTCCCAGGATCTCCCCTGCCGGTCTATGCAGGGCCGGCACTCTCCTAGCGCCGGCCCCGCTATTTGCCATGGAGGGCCGGTGGGGAGATCAAAGATCTCCCTCACCGGCCCATTTAAACAGACCTGCGGCTGGGGAGGGAGGGAGAGGACCCGGCGGAGCTCTATCTTGCAGCTCCGCCGGGTTTCTCTCGCGAGATCCGGAGCGTTGCCATGGCAACGCGCCGGATCTTGCGAGAGTGAATTCTAGCCTATAGGCTAGAGTTCACTAACCACTGGACCACCAGGGATGATGTGAGTGTGCCGGTCCCCCTCCTCCCAGCTACCACCGTGCCGGACCCCTCCCAGGCTAAAGGTAAAGGGGGGGGCAGATATAATGCATTTTTGTTGTTGTTTTTTTTTACCCTCCCAACACACAATCACTTTTAACATTCACACACAGCACACACAGCACTCTCACACACAGCACTCTCACACACAGCACACACAGCACTCACACAGCACTCTCACACACAGCACTCTCACACACAGCACTCTCACACACAGCACACACAGCACTCTCACACACAGCACTCTCACACATCACACACAGCACTCTCACACACAGCACAGCATTCTCACACACATCACACACACTGCACTCTCACACACAGCACAGCACTCTCACACACAGCACACACAGCACTCTCACTCACAGCACTCTCACACACAGCACAGCACTCTCACACACAGCACTCTCACACACATCACACACAGCACACTCACACACAGCACAGCACTTTCACACACATCACACACACACACAAATCACACACACTGCACCCTTTAACACAGCACCCACATACAGCACCCTTAAACACAACATACACAGCATCTTCACACACAGCACCCCTCAAACACAACATCCATCACACACACATACTGCACCCTTCACATACACACTACACCCCTCACAGACACCCACTGCACCCCTCACACATACACGCAGAACCCCAACACACTGCACTAAACACACACACACACACACACACACACACACACAATACTTCCAAACATATATATATATATATATACATATATATATACATACACACATATATATATATACATATATATATACATATATATATACACACACACACACACACCACAGCACCGTTCACACACACTGAACCGCTGACACACATACTGCACCGCTAAACATATTACATTCCAGACACACACTATATCCCTTACCCAACTATGGATCATATACACACACTAAATCCCTATATACACTCTGATTCCGTTATATACACACACTCACTAGATCTCATACACATTCTGGGTCCTTCAAACACACACTAGACTCCTGTATACACACACACACACTGCACCACCTACACACACTACATTCCTAACATACACACTTTGGATCCCTGATACACACACACACACTAGATTCCTTGTAAACAAACACATGCTACACCCCTAAACGCACACTCTCTACAACCCCTACAAACACTACATCACCTATATATACACACACACTATAGCCTGTGTGCATACATTTACTACATCCCCTATACACACATTCTCTTCAGCTCCTAGCCACATATGCATTACATTACACCACAAACACAACACGACTAAAACCAACCTTATTACACAATACCAAACCACGACCAGCTCACTCTGCACACACACAATCCCAAAGCAGGCTCCATACACATGCACAATACTCTTTCCTTGCCCTTTTGTCTCCTGGTATCCATTTATAGAGACACCAGAGACAAGTTTCAAGGAAACACAGTGCAAGCATGTTATTAAATTTGCTTGCACTGTGCAGAACAAATACAGGTTTTTTTTTCTTCTCATGCTAGAGCTCTTTAGCAGAGCTCTGCCCTGGAAGAGCATTGACCCAACGCTCACTTTGAGAGGGGGCGTGTTTGTCTTTGGTGATGACGAAACACACCCTCTCTGCCCCGCCCCCTTCTTAGTGGGCCGCTGTGCTAAAAAAATGCCCGGGCTGAATTTTTCTCCCAGTCCGGCACTGCCTGGGTGTGTCTAAGGTGTTTAGAAAAAGAGAAAAAAAAAAACACCTTAGAGTCTTTTTCTGGAGTGAGGGGACATGGTTAAAGAGGCAGCCTTAAGGTGTAGCATGCTGCAAAACATTACATATTTTTTATGCAAAAACTATAAATATTTGCGCATGCAAACAAATAAAGTAGATTAATGAGGCCAAAACCTATTCACACAACTTATGTTCTTAAAGAGTGTCCCTTTAAGAATGATTAGTGAAGCGAATCATGATTGGCTTTACTGCCCAGAAGCATTGGGTTCCGAGTATTCACTCTTCACCTATATTGGGGTACTGTGAAGTAGTGGTGGTCTTAACACAATATGGCCATATGGTGGAACAATATCCCCATATTTGTCAGCTGAGATTTAAAGTAGACTTATAAAATTTAAAACTTTATTTTTATGTGTGCGCTGTTGCTGAATTTGTAGTAAATATACAGCATCTCGACCAGCAACTACATCATACTCCTAATTCCATGGGGAAATGGAGAAAAAATTAGGGTTGACGGTAGCTAATTTCTCTTTAGCACTCAAACAAGCTAAAGTAACACTATAGTGTCAGTAACACAAACATGTATTTCTGACACTATAATGATAAAACAATTGTTTAGGCCACCTGGCCCCTCTAGCCTATCATTGAAAAAGTGATTTTTCTTACCTTTTCTTCCAAGTCACGCTAGTCTCACCAGGGCTGGCTCTGCCTCACTCCGCTTTCGTGGCTGAGATCATCAAACTTTATGATCTCGGTCAATCTAATGCTTTTCCATAGGAAAGCATTGGAAAGGTATTGCGCATGCACAGCAAAACCCAGCCCTGCTTTAATCAGCATTTCCTCATAGAGATCTATTCAATCAATGCACCTCAGGGAACGTTCAGTGTCTCCATGCAGACTCTGAATGCCAGTGCTGCACTGACACTAGAAGCACCTCTAGTGTCCATCTGAGTGACTACCAGTAGATGTGTTACTAGGCAGTAAGGTAAACATTTCTTGTCTGAAAAGGCAAGGTTTACATTAACAAGCCTGCAGGGGCTATAGACACCAGAACAACTACATAAAGCTGATCTAGTGACCACATTGTCCCTTTAACACAAATAGCTGTTTTCAATGGAATACCATTAACTTGTTCCATGCATTCAGGTAATGGAAGATTAATACGGTGCGTGTCCAAGTGAGGATGTCCGTTGAATATGAGGAAGGAAATAGGAGGAGAATGTGACAGGATATACCTTCCTGTCTCATCAGTTATATGGAACGTTCCAAGTAGAACGCAAAAGGGTTAAGTTCGCTTTTATATATTATGTTATTCTTACTATGACAAATATGTTTGAAATCTTCTCGGTACACGAGTAAAAATGTTGCTAGTCATGAACAACAAACCTTGCAACATTTTTACTTTCAAATCTCTTAATGTTCACTTTCCAAAACATAATAAAAGTAGCAAACTTTTTTTGAGGGGCACCGAGGGAATCTCCAATATGTATGCAAGCACCTCCCCCCATCCCCCTCTTTATTTTATTATTAGTGCTCATGTAACCTTTGGAGTATGCTCTATATCCCATATGTACAAACCCTAATTTGTCATCTTCCAGAGGCTCAGACAGTTCGTTTCCTCATAGTAAAATCATCTCAAAATCTATTTATATTTTTATTTATTTCAAAAGATAATACAGTAGCATCAGAACATCTACAATGAGCACTTATGTAGTTTAGCCTATCCCTTTAAAAGAAAACTTAATACAGATTGACTTTTCACTCTTCCCATGATGTCGTTCAAAATGCGTATTAGCCAGTACACAAAATTTTGTTAATTTATGTTTGCATACACGGGGCATACTTTCACAGAGTATGTAAAGTTCACTTAAGGGAACTGTATGGTCACTATCAAAATTAGGTTGTTGTGGTGCCCACAATGTCCCTAGTGCTTTCCAACCTGTTCTCGAACGGTGTAATCCCAAAGGTTGCTCAACATCTGGTATCCTACTTCAACTAAGTTTCAGGAAGCGTAGCTGGGCAGGGGCAACACTGATTGGCTACAGTGGTCAGTTGATGCTCTAAGCCAATCAGAAGCTCCCCATTCACAAAAAATAATATATATATATACACACACACATACACATACACACACACACACACAAGAAAGCACCAGGGACTTCTGTGAATCATAGCAACTTAATTTTGATGAAGTTGTTATGGTGACCATACAGTTCCTTTAATGCTCTGCAATGTTTTTGTTTTCAGCACTATTTGTTTACGAACCGGCTGTATGTTTATTTCAGCACCTTTCTCAATATAACCACCGCCATAAGCAATTTTACTATTTCTACTCTGTTTGCAAAATCAGTATGCCAAGGGTCTCTATAATATATTTAATCGACTTTGTGCAATGTGCACAAATGCGTTTCAGGTGCTATGACAAAATCAAATCCCTTTTAATCAATGCTTGAACAAATCAAACCATGTGGTATTTGCCTGTGGAATCTTATTCATTGGGTCGATTTGTTCATGCATAGATTAAAAGGAAATTGATTTGTTCATACCAGTTGAAATATTTGTGCACATGTAACATTTTCAATGGTGAAGGTCAGCCAACAGTCAAGGTATATTATGCATTCCCTTCTCCATACAGTTCAGAACTACTGTTAGTCAGACAGTTTAACATGTTAATATCCTAAATTGGTTGTAGAGATGGATCATAATATATTTTAGTCCCTTTACCTTAGCAGTTTAGTAACAAAAAAACAAAACAAAAAAAAAAAACACGTAGACCGGCTTTGATTGAGTTTTTTATTTTGATAGAAGTAAAAACATTGCAATGTTCGTTAAGGAGACGTTATATTGAGAAGTTATATTATAGCTGCAGATTCAGAGGCGTAACTAGAAACCACGGGACCCTGGAGCAAAATTTCCCTGGGCTCCCCCATACGTCTACCCCCTGCCCTCCCACACACATGCAGGCACACACATATACATACATAGGCACACATATACATACATAGGCACACATATACATACATACAGAGAAACACACATACAGAGAAACACACATGGCTGGTGCAAGGATTCTTGTCGCCCTAGGCAACAATCCATTTTGCCACCCCCTCATGGTTGCAACTACACTGCTCAAAAAAATAAAGGGAACACTTAAAGGAACACTATAGTCACCTAAATTACTTTAGCTAAATAAAGCAGTTTTAGTGTATAGATCATTCCCCTGCAATTTCACTGCTCAATTCACTGTCATTTAGGAGTTAAATCACTTTGGAGGCCACACACTACTGAGCCTCATTTTGACTTGTTTTAAGGACATTACATAAAAGTTGGATCAGCCTGTAGTGTGTTTTTCCACTTTAATTTTGAGTGTGACTCCAAATCCAGACCTCCATGGGTTGAAAAATGTGATTTCCATTTTTTAATTTTTGTGTGATTTTCTTGTCAGCACATTCAACTATGTTAACAACAAAGTATTTCAGACAAATATTTAATTCATTCAGATCTAGGATGTGTTATTTTTGTGTTCCCTTTATTTTTTTGAGCAGTGTACATTCCCTCAGATGTTTTTTCACTAAACTCTGAATTGCAGTGATGATACATTTAGGGAAGGAGACGCACTGGGTAGACATTAAGTGAAAGCAGACACACACACAGCCAAATATATACATCCATGCACTCATACTGCCTAATACATATATCCATACTATTATACTGCCTAAAACATACTGTGATGGGATTTCAGCTAGGCCCAAAATTTTGTAGGCCTAATATCTCCATGTGGCATATACAAGTACATGTATCTGTTAGTTAGTTAGTTAGTTAGTTACATGTAGCTAAGATACTCTCATCAATGTACTGAGCATGTGCTGGATTTGAACAATCACATTCCATTCTCCTAGTGCCATACAACCTATCCATACATGGTAATGCTGTAAATACGGTTTGCTGATTGGTGTAAGGGTACAGATGGGGGATGTATAGTCTATAAAAAACCTGTTCAGCTGAGACCTGATCGGTGAGAATAAAGACCTTTGCTTCCTTAACTGACCTGTGTCGGGACTCTCTGTGCGTGGCTTCTTCAGAGTTCCCCTATAAAAATACATCAATGCATTTGGTGGGATTTAATTTATAATAATGGTGGGACTTAATTTTACATTACAGTGAACTTTAAGTAAAATGTGTTTGTTTTTTGTTTAAAATGGAATCAGATTAATATATTATAATTTTAAATATGAGGATCTCTTTACATGGTCACACACACGGTCACATGTCACTGACCTCATCAAAGGGGCCCTCTGAAAATTCATTGCCACCCGATGGGCCCCTGAACCAGCAGTCCCCACCGCATTGGCTGGGGCCACATTACATAACCGGCAGGCACCCCAGTCGCAGGGAGGCAGGGCCCCCTGGAGTGACAGGCCCGGTCGCAGCTACGACCCCTGTGACCGCGGTAGTTCCGCCACTGTGCAGATTAATTTTTTTTTGTCAATCTTTCTTTTATTGATGCATACATATGTCATATAGAATATAGAAATTGAGTTAACATCAGATGGAAAGGGATCAAAAGATACAATCAGCATGCGGTATGAGAGAAACTCCCGAGTGAGACAGCCTCATTTTAAAATAAAATAAACAAAAAACAAGCTGAGCAAACATGTCTAAACTGGTAACAACAAAAATGCAGTATGTACCATTACGTGCTGATGCAGCGTATGAAATAAGTGTGCATTAAAGTACAAAATTGGAGTATAACTGCATGCCTATTAAGTATAGCTGCAGATTGAAACAGCTGTATGCAACAGTCTCAAAGCACCAGAACAAGTGAGAAGAGAACAAGATATTCTGTTGCTCTGAATGTCCCTTTACATATCGCTATGGTTTTCTATTTCCCTTTAATAATGATGAGATGACACATGTGAAAGTATTTTCAAAAGAACTCTTGGCTACTAATATCCATCCAAAAACCTTTGCACTGCCTGTGTGAGAATAAATATTGAAGGACCACTATAGTGCCAGGAAAACATACTCATTTTCCTGGCACTATAGTGCCCTGAGGGTGCCCCCACCCTCAGGGTCCCTCTCCCGCCGGGCTCTAGGGGGAGGAAGGGGTTAAACTTACCTCTTTCTCCAGCGCTGGGCGGGGAGTTCTCCTCTCCCTCTTCTTCCGTCACCGGCTGAATGCGCATGTGCGGCAAGAGCCGCGCGCGCAGTCAGTCAGTCCATAGGAAAGCATTCTCAATGCTTTCCTATGGGCGCTGGCATCTTCTCACTGTGAAAATCACAGTGAGAAGCGCGGAAGCGCCTCTAGCGGCTGTCAATGAGACAGCCACTAGAGGCTAGATTAACCCGTAGGTAAACATAGCAGTTTCTCAGAAACTGCTATGTTTACAGAAAAAAGGGTTAATCCTAGCTGGACCAGGCACCCAGAGCGCTTCATTAGGCTGAAGTGGACTGGGTGCCTATAGTGGTCCTTTAAAGATATAAAATAAAGTTTAATATATAAAATAAAAAAATAAAGCATATCTAGCTAGGTTTAAAACGAAAAGTGAGGGGTAAACTATCATAACAATACACATAGGAGACACATAAGAGAGACAGGGGCCCCAATAAATGTTCTTCCTTCAACAATTTTATTAAAACGTAACTAGTTTAAACATTTCCAGATGGCCCCTCTTTTACCCTGCATGTTGCCTTTTTTGTTTTAAAATTCAGCAAAACTAGACTTTTTGAAAATATAGTTCATCCCATGAACATTGCATGGTTAAAGGGGCACTGTGGGCATCAAAACAACATTAATTAACCCCTTCAGGACGGAGTCAATAGTACACGTTCTGATCAAAACAAAACGTAAACAAAAACTGGAATTTGCGCTATATGTCTGTTCAACCGTAATTCACCTCTTTCATATTAAATGCACCCACACTTATTATATATAATTTTGTTCAGGCTTTCATTTCATATCAAATATTTATATATGAAACATAATTTATTATGACTAAAATTAAAAAAACTGTGAGAAATTTAACTTTTTTTTAAAAAAATTGTAGTTCCGCCTCACATTTTAGCTGTAAATATCATAATACTGTTAGGTTTTACTGCAAAAAAATGCACATATTTGTAATCAGCGATGTCTCACGAGTACAACAGTACCCCCCATTAACAGGTTTTATGGTGTTTTGGAAAGTTACAGGGTCAAATATAGAACGTTCCATTTTCAAATTGAAATTTGCCAGATTAGTAATGTTACCTCTGAGACGGTGTGGTAGCCCAGGAATGAGAATTACCCGCATAATGGCATACCATTTGAAAAAGTAGACAACCCAAGGTATTGAACATGGGGTATGTTTAGTCTTTTTTAGTAGCCACTTAGTCACAAACACTGGCCAAATTTAGAGTTCATATTTGTTTGAAAAAAGCAAAAAACGAATATTTGGCCTGTGTTTGTGACTAAGTGGTTACTAAAAATGACTGGACATACCCCATTTGCAATACCTTGGGTTGTCTACTTTTGCAAATGGTATGCCATCATGGGGGTAATTCTTATTCCTGGGCTACCATACAGTGTCAAAGGCAACATAACCAATCTGGCAAATTTCAATGTCAAAAAAATGAAATGCAAGCCTTATATGTGACTCTCTAACTTTCCAAAACACCATAAAACCTGTACATGGGGGGTACTGTTATTCTCAGGAGACTTCACTAAACACAAATATTAGTGTTTTAAAACTGTAAAACATATCACAACAATAATATAGTCCATAAAAGTGCCGTTTGTTTGTAAAAAATGCAAAAAAAGTAACTTTTACTTAAAATATCATCGTTGTAATACAATTTACCGGTTTTAAACACTAATATTTGAGCTCAGCAAAGTCTCCCGAGTAAAACAGTACCCCCTATGTACAGGTTTTTTGGTGTCTTGGAGAGTTACAGGGTCAAATATAGTGCTTGCGAATTAAATTCTCTGAACATTCTCCCTGTGTTGTCAGGCATGTCAATCAAATGTTAATTAATCAAATCACATAATTATGTTAAAAGATTACTTAAATATACACGTAGAATTTTAATATATATGCATTTATAGGTATTTAAATTCTTTGTGTATACTAATGTAATCTTTTATGTATGTGCATATATATATATATATATATATATATATTTGCGGTTATTTGTATTTTATATATAGATATATATAGAATGTCATTCTAAGTGTATTTTGTTACATATACATACATACATATATATATATATATATATATATATATATATATATATATATATATATATATATATATATATATATATATATATACACACACACATACATATACATTATATATATATATATAATATAGATGGATGGTTGCACTCACGGTTTTTGAATAAAAGTCCAAAGTTTATTGTAAAGTCATAAAAACTGCGATCAACGTTTCAGTCCTTCCACGAGGACTTTCATCAGGATCAAAAAAAAAAGTTTTTTATGATCCTGATGAAAGTCCTCGTGGAAGGACTGAAACGTTGATCGCAGTTTTTATGACTTTACAATAAACTTTGGACTTTTATTCAAAAACCGTGAGTGCAACCATCCATCTATATCTTTTGTATACTTTGGCTGTATATGGTTGGCACCCGGTTACAAAGGGAGACAGTAGCGTGAGTGCAGGAATTATTTTTCTTTTTTTTTTTATATTTATATATATATATTAATAACAAAATACAGTTAGAATGAAATTACATATGAATATATAATTTATATTAAATTTTGTTTCAATATTTTAATTATTGTAATTATACATATATAATATATATGTGTATATATATTATATGTGTATATCTATATCTATATATCTATATATATATATATATTGTAATTTTAAACTTGTCTAATTTTTTTTTTTACACTTTCCACCAGCAGGGGGACTGACATTTCAGACAGCCCCCGTGCTGGCAGATCCACAGCCAGCTATAGGGGGCCATGTGATCGCTCTTTGAGAGCCTCATTCGCCGGGGGAGGGCTGCCTGAGCTGTCAGGCAGTCCTTCAGAAGAGGATCGCGGCAGAGGTGAGTACCACCGAAGTCCTGGGGGCTGCAGCCGTTACGGCGTTCTATGCCGCCGCAACGGCTTTAAAGCCCTTTTAATGCGGGACGGCATAGAATGCCGTAACGGCGTTAAGAGGTTTTTTTCGTAGATCATGCCCCTGCTGAATTCTCTGCCATTTAGGACTCAAATCACTTTGTTTAGACTTCTCTAGTTACACCTCCCTGCATGCGACTTGCACAGCCTTCCTAAACACTTCCTGAAAACGAACCCAGATATTATAGGTTACTGTATTGCACAGTCTGTTTAATCTATAATCTCTTATTTCCTGTTCTGTTAATAGCCTCCTAAATCCTGCAAGGGCCTTGTGTGTTATTAAAGTTCAATTTACAGAGCAGGAGATAAAAACTTCTAAAGCATGTTAAAGTCTGATTTAAAAAAATATTTTTTTTTTCCAAGCTGAGTCAGTCACACTCAGGGGAGGTGTGAATAGTGTAGCATAAACAGAAACAGGGCACGATCTATACGTCAAAACAGCTTCATTAAGCTAAAGTTGTTTTGATGCCCAGAGTATTCCTGTAAATAGACATCTATTGGCTGTCTTCTTGACAACTACTAGAGGCAAAAGCTCAGGCGCATGCATTTTTAGTCCCAAATTGAATTCTGAAGAGCAACGGAGTAGACATTAAGAAGCGTTGGTATAAAGTCAGAGGAGGCCGATTAAATGGCTGGAGGGACTTGATCTAGGCCCTGAAGAAAAAAATTTTATTAAAACCTTTGCCCCCAAATTTGTTTTTAGATTTCGGGGAGGGCTGAATCAAAATAAGTAGGAGGACACTAGTATTGTTACAGTATTGTATTCCGACATTTAACTGACAGTGCATCTTTAAGGACTAAATGCCACTTTTCCAAATTTTTTCAGATATTATAATCCTTGCTATGCGTCAATGAATAAATTAACATTACAGCAATAAAAAACGCACATTGTGTCTTTAAACTGCAAGAAATATCTTCAGAAATAAATCTGTGTAAAATCAATAAAATTCTTTTTAAAACAAAACTAAAAATATTGTAATCTTATTCAAATTACTTCTTGAATTATATAAATATCATTAAGTCATGCTCTGGAACAGTCTGGTGTCCTGGCCAAATGTCAAGCCACACTCTCTTTTTACCAGGATACAACTCTGCAACATTTCAAATTAAAGGATCACTTTACAGTGAGAAGCTAGCAAACGCCTCTAGTGGCTGTCAATGAGACAGCCACTAGAGGCTTTAGAGGCTGGATTAACCCATTTATAAACATAGCAGTTTCTCTGAAACTGCTATGTTTATATAAAAAAAAAAAAAAGGGTTAATCCTAGAGGGACCTGGCACCCAGACCACTTCATTAAAGGACCACTCTAGGCACCCAGACCACTTCAGCTTAATGAAGTGGTCTGGGTGCCAGGTCCTTCTAGGGTTAACCCATTTTTTCATAAACATAGCAGTTTCAGAGAAACTGCTATGTTTATGAATGGGTTAAGCCTTCCCCCTAATCCCTCTAGTGGCTGTCTCATTGACAGCCACTAGAGGCGCTTGCGTGCTTCTCACTGTGATTTTCACAGTGAGAGCACGCAAGCGTCCATAGGAAAGCATTGTAAATGCTTTCCTATGCGACGGGCTGAATGCGCGCGCAGCTCTTGCCGCGCGTGCGCATTCAGCCCAGGAGGAGGAGAGAGGAGGAGGAGAGAGCTCCCCGCCCAGCGCTGGAAAAAGGTAAGTTTTAACCCTTTTTCCCCTTCCAGAGGCGGGAGGGGTCCCCTGAGGGGGGGGGCACAAGTATGTTTTCCTGGCACTATAGTGGTCCTTTAAGCTGAAGTGGTCTGGGTGCCTAGAGTGGTCCTTTAAGCTGTAGTTGTTCTGATGACTATAGTGTCCCTTTAAGGGACTCAGGCACCCAGACCACTTCAGCTTAATGAAGTGGTCTGGTGCCAGGTCTAGGGTTAACCTATTTTTTATAAACATAGCAGTTTCAGAGAAACTGCTATGTTTATCAATGGGTTAAGCCTTCCCCCTAATTCTCTAGTGGCTGTCTCATTGACAGCCACTAGAGGCGCTTGCGTGCTTCTCACTGTGATTTTCACAGTGAGAGCACGCAAGCGTCCATAGGAAAGCATTGTAAATGCTTTCCTATGTGACCGGCTGAATGCGCGCGCAGCTCTTGCCGCGCGTGCGAATTCAGTCCAGGAGGAGGAACAGAGGAGGAGAGCTCCCCGCCCAGCGCTGGAAAAAGGTAAGTTTTTACCCCTTTCCCCCTTCCAGAGCCGGGCGGGAGTGGGACCCTGAGGGTGGGGGCACCCTCAGGGCACTATAGTGCCAGGAAAACGAGTATGTTTTCCTGGCACTCTAGTGGTCCTTTAAATGTAAATAATGACCATCATTGAATTCTAAGCCAAGTTCAAGAGATCTAAATTGTAGCTTCTGACCTCATTAACCAAAGATTAGAAAGCCACTGAATAATAGTCTCACACTGCATATGCTCTTTGGAAAAGGTCAGTTCTGGTCTCCTGATAGAATACACCCATAATCAGCTCCCCTCTGTGCGATGAGCAATAATATTTTATGCTGCACTTCCAGACAGCTGTTCTGTGCATCACAATGGGGTTTAGATTACAAATCATGTCCCTTTGGAATAGTTTGAAGCAAACAAAACCGTACAAAGGTATAATATTGCAAGTTCCCACTACTGTGGTCCACCTGCAGAAGAATGGGCTGGATTTCTGGAATTAATATTTATACATCATTTAATTGTGGAAACAATAAAAAGAGAGACTTTTACGTCAGTACTGCCTTCCGAATGTTCCATTCTGTATTGGAGCCACCTATAAAGACCACAATACAAATTAAAGGAAAAGGATTGCACCACAAGGCTAAAATGCATGAGATGTAGCATGCAAATAAAATATTTCTCCATTACGGTACTTTGAATTAGGCAAGCCCATATTAACATGTCCTAGTTTCTTTCTGCCCGGATCTATAGCAAGTTGAAATAGAATGTGAGTAACATATTTATTCAATAATGTTTTATAAAGCTTAAAGGGAGATTTAAGGCACCACCACAACCTGTATGGATATTATAGCTTTTGGTCTAAATAACAAATTCAGCATGCAAAAATATCCTGCTCTAGTTTTGGGGTTTTTTAAGCAGAAAAAAATAAAGTTGCTGCATTTTACAATGTAACCCATACCTATCTGTCCCACCATACCAAATGAATTCCTGTGGGTAATTACTTTACTTTCTGTATGTGATGTCACAGTTCCCCTCCGTCCTAGCATGCAGTGTCCTAGAACACCGTTGAATAAGTCAAGATACAACACAGCAAATGTTTCTCAGAGTTGTTGTTTAGCAACAGTTTTCTTAAGAAGAAAGACAGCAATTAAATTACACGTACTAAAAATACCTGCTCTGGATAGAGTTGAGGCTTTGCACAGAGACCTTTATTAAATAAAGAAATAAAGAACATCTGTGAATCTGCTTAGAAAACTTTTTCTGTTTACTTTTGATGTTTTTTTTGTAATTATTCTTTCAATTTCAACTAGCTTTATAAATCATCTACTCTTTGCAGAATGTCGCTTTATACTATCGGAATAAAGTATGTATACATATGAATCATCGCTCTAACATATATATATATATACATACATACATATATACATACACACACACTTTTTTTTAATAAAAAAAAATACATTTAATTCGGTTTACAAATTAATGTTTTGCGTCTGTCGTGCAAACCGTCCTACTCAAATTGGCAAGGACTATGTTCCTAGACAGATGTTCTCCACGTATCCAAACATAGGAACCAGACACACCCCACACTCATTTCCGTTTATTTCTAAAATAGGAGTAAATAGTCACAGTTTAGTAAATAATGACATCATTAAATAATAAAAAAAAAATACTATAAACATAGAAACATAGAATGTGACGGCAGATAAGAACCATTTGGCCCATCTAGTCTGCCCAATTTTCTAAATACTTTCATTAGTCCCTAGTCTTATCTTATAGTTAGGATAGCCTTATGCCTATCCCACGCATGCTTAAACTCCTTTACTGTGTTAGAACAAAACAAAAAAGAAAAACAACCAACAACCTTGGCTTTACCTTAAAATCTAGGAATAAAGAAATGAATGCTGTAGCACAGGGTCATATTTTGATTTGGCGGAGGTGCAGGATTCTAGGTAGGTATGTGCAGTAGATAAATATTTTGTTTGTGTAAAAAGGAATGGTGTACAGTCTGCTGGTCTTTAGAATTTATTCCAGTAAACAAATACTTATCTCCATCTTAAACAGACATACAGCCTGCTGACTCCTTGATCAAGCATTCTAATAATAAATATAAAACTTGCACTTGTGTGTGTATATATTTTATTATTAGTTATTTTTGTTTATCCTTCAATACTTTAGTGCTTGATTTCATGTGTGCTTAGCCTGTGTGTGAGTGCTACACGTTAAAGGACCACTATAGTGCCAGGAAAACATACTCGTTTTCCTGGCACTATAGTGCCCCGAGGGTGCCCCCACCCTCAGGGTCCCCCTCCCGCCCGGCTCTGGAAGGGGGAAAGGGGTAAAAACTTACCTTTTTCCAGCGCTGGGCGGAGAGCTCTCTGCCTCCTCTCCTCCTCCGTTATGCCCCGCCGGCTGAATGCGCACGCGCGGCAAGAGCTGCGCGCGCATTCAGCCGGTCTCATAGGAAAGCATTTACAATGCTTTCCTATGGACGCTGGCGTGCTCTCACTGTGAAAATCACAGTGAGAAGCACGCAAGCGTCTCTAGTGGCTGTCAATGAGACAGCCACTAGAGGGAATAGGGGGAAGGCTTAACCCATTAATAAACATAGCAGTGTCTCTGAAACTGCTATGTTTATTAAAAAAATGGGTTAACCCTAGCTGGACCTGGCACCCAGACCACTTCATTAAGCTGAAGTGGTCTGGGTGCCTAGAGTGGTCCTTTAAGATTTCCTGAATGTTTAAGTGGAGTATATTCAGATTTAACCCCTTAAGGACCAAACTTCTGGAATAAAAGGGAATCATGACATGTCACATGTCATGTGTCCTTAAGGGGTTAAATTGGATCTACACTGAAGCTTAGTGGTTGCACTGGGGGTGCGACCAGCCCCACCAAACAAAAAATTACAAAATATTTCAGTATGTGCAGTGTTTTAAGCTGAAACACTGCACATACTGACTCCTATAACCATGAAACAAAATGTTTGCTTTGGTCACAGTAATTCTGAGAAATTTTGCTTTTACAATCATCGCAGAATTCTCAGTTCGACATGCAGAGGACCATAGACATGCATCTTGTTTCAGATGTCACCCTGATTTGCTGCAGGCAGTCTTAGCAATGAAGCACTGAAACCAAAACCAACCAAATCCAAAAGGACCAATGACCATAAACCAGTTGGCATGAAGTAAATTCTGGCCTAGAAGTGATAAGATACATACATACAAGTGCAAAAGCCACACATACCAGATCCTGGACCAAAACCCTCATATAAATGCTTTATCCATCCAAAAGACCCAGACAACAAAGACCAAAAGCAAGCATGCACCACCAATGAAACAGACAACCACAGAGGTCCAAACACATTATCACTAGTGCTACAATAGTATGAACCAACAAGTATCCTTCAAACATATCGCCAGACCAATGGAGAGCAAAAAATGGGGCGCCAGAGAATACTGAGAACAGGCAACAGCTGAAATAGCCTGCCCTTCGGTGGGTCCCCGCTCAGTTCTCAAGCTGGTTTTCTCTCATCTTGTGCCATTACATAGAGAACATCTCTGAAACATATCAGACTAGTCCCACCCATACGGACAGTCCAGATCCGAAATGCCAACAAATTCCCTCTGCACGAGAGACACAGCAACCCCAGACGATCGTTTCAGCCTTGTTAGGCATCATCAGTGAGGCATAGCTGATATCTCTCTAGGCACCGTGAGCAAGGGGTCCACTTCTGGATTACCCTTTAAACTAATGGAGAGCAAAAAACGGGCGCAAGACCATACACAACACCCCCCTATTGTGGGCACATTATTATCCATCTTAAATTTTTTTTTTTAAAAACAGGACTTGACCATCCACTTGATGACAAAGTAATGTAGAAACGGGCACGGTTCGTGGACTGCAAAAAATAATAATTGGAAATCCAGTTCCAAGGAATAATCATCATTATCAAGGACTTTTTAAAAATCCTGGAGAATCCACATATGCAGTTATTTTTATGGTCAGTAAACAATGCTTCAATGTTGAAAAAGCCATGCTTGCACACCTGCCTACACGAGATCTTCAGATCATCGTTAATATATTGACAACATTCTCATAACAGCTCTGTCCAACTAGCTCTGCCCTTAATTATCCAAATTTAAAGCATTAAATGGAGAGCTCCCATCTTTAACAGGCCTTAGGCATTTTAGGAATCCTCTACCAATAACTACACGTGCAGCTAATTCTCACATTATCGTTTTGCCCAAACCAAATGCCTAGAACAGTGGTACCCAACTTAGTTCTTTCATCCTGTACTATTGATGTGCCTCGAGGACTAGGTATGAAATACAATTCCAGAGCACGGAGCAAAGTGTCCAGTTCTGTATAGTGATGCAAAAATGTAAAAAGGGAGGAGTTATCAATGGAATATACCTGGCAGTTCCAATTATTTCTATGGTGACTGCTCAACTTTTATTAATTTTCACCATTTTTCAGATCACCACGTTTTTATAAATCTCCACATTGTGTGTAAGTATAGAAGATGGGTTTTGCAATTCTGTTTTAATTACACAACACTTCACAGTTTAGTGATTGGAATTCCCAAATTTTTTTTTTAGATTGTTCCATTTCCTTTTCAAATAATTTTTATTAAAGTTTTTTTGTATAACAAATGATAATAATACAAACATTGTATTAGGGGTAGGAAAGGAGGGGTAACATGGAAATGGGAAGGGGTATCCATCCATCAATGAAATAAACATATTAAAGTATATGGCAAAAAGAAAAATGTTTTACAACAATGCACTTTAACAATAAATATATCAAAGACCATAAATTGTTTTGATTTTTTCTTCCCATTTATCCCAGTTGTATTTTAGTATTGGGAAACCATGCATATTGGCTCTGTGTGATAATTCATGTGCCTTATTTTCTAAAATCAAATTAAAAACTTCTCTGAGGGATGGCACATTTTGAGACTTCCAATGTCTAGGTAAACAGGATGTAGCAGCGATCAGAATGTGGCCTATGATTATTTTATCTGATCTATTAATAGACTCCGGGAGTTTTTTAAATAAGGCTAGTTCCGAGGTTAAGATACTAATGGTTCCGTTCACTTTAATAATCAGATCGTGGATCATTTTCCAATAATTAATTAACTTGGGGCAGAACCACCAGATATGGGCCATATTGCCCACTCCCCCACAGTCTCTCCAACACCGGTCCGAATACATATTGTTCATGTTATGTAATCTAGACGGAGCCAGGTACCAGCGATATAAGATTTTATAATGATTTTCAAAATGGTCGGTGCAATATGAAATACCTTTTAAACCTGTAAAGAAACCGAACCATTCTTCTAAATCGTACTGGGCACCCAACTCTGTCTCCCATGACAGCATATGTTTTAATTTAATTAAGGGCTTGGCATTATGAGATAAGTAACATAAGGATATCATACCTTTACTAGCGGGGCTGTATAAAATAACTTTCTCTAAAGGAGATATCTCAAGTGATTTATAGTTTTTATCTGTTTCAGGTACCTGGTATAGATCTTTCAATTTATCAATGATTATCATACATTCCAGTTCACATGCATTCGACAATCCATACTTAAGCTTCAATTTTTCCAAAGAAAGAATAGCATTGCCATAAAAAAAATTGTCCAAATTAGTTATAGAGCAATCCTTCAATAATTCTATTTTTAAGGATGGTATATGATCTTTCAATAATTCAATAGGCATTGCTCTATATAAACTGGGAGACTGGTCATTTTTAAAAACAATGTCCCAGGCCTTAAGCGTAGTCCTGGTGGATAAAAATAATTTTGTAATTCCAGGTCTTTTCTTAGGATTTAACCAAGGAGATTGTTCCATTTCCTATCATCAAAGTAATGTTTGTGTGTTTTGTTGTGCGCCTCTTATAACCAGCAAAATCATATCTTCACGACTCTATTTCCAATTCTAAAGACCTTTGTTCTTCCCATATAGTTTACCCTCCATGCACATTCCAGCTACATAATATAGTAAAATAAATTGCAAACATTAT
The DNA here is from genome assembly GCA_933207985.1 of Pelobates cultripes. Classification (NCBI taxonomy): domain Eukaryota; kingdom Metazoa; phylum Chordata; class Amphibia; order Anura; family Pelobatidae; genus Pelobates; species Pelobates cultripes. The sequence continues at coordinate 82,071,522 of OW240922.1, forward strand.
AATTTCATACTTCTAATTACAGTTAATGGTTCAGATTAAGTTTTCACTGGGCCACAAAAGGAATATTTAAAATACATCATTAGGCAAAGCCTATACAAGAACACTTTGAGATGTGCTGTGCATGGGCTGCATAGTAGGACTGGCAAATGAGGCTGGTGAAAAAAAAAAAAAAAATCACAATCAAATGACCCCTTTTAAGGGAATATACCTGGCATCACTTGCACGTTCCCTACTGGATCATCCCTCAAGGGCAATTTTGGGAGATATGTTGTATTTTTTTTGTTGTTGGTTCGAAATGCAAGACCAAAAAAATATTCCTTAGCTTTCAAAAACATGTACAGTTTTTTTTTTTTCTATCAATGCTGATTATATGACTTTATCAAAGAAGTGGGCTACAGCATATTTAAGATTTTAAACCAAGGGTACGCAACCTTTGGCACTCCTCTCCCCTGACGGTTTGCCAGCATTATGGCTGTCTAATTATTATGGGAATGTAGTCTAGAACATCTGGAAGTGCCAAAGGTTGCCTACACCTGGACTAAACTATTCAAAACTCCTACCAATTATCACAAACATTCCATTACGTATAATGCATACATTCATGTACAGAGTAAAGATTCCATTACATTTTTTAAACACTTTAGATAAAATGCAGACAATACCCTTATATGTTTAAATATTGCCACCTTGGCTGTATAGACAGAGTGAAAGACTAAAGAAGATTTTTGCCTCAAACTGAGGTTGGCGGGGCAGTGTGGTTTCCCTTCTCCCCCTCTAGTGTTATCAGTTTCCCCCTCTTACAGTCCCTCAAATATCTTGAATAGTTAAATATATCCGAAAGCCTTTCAATACTTTATTTTCACAACTGCTTCTGGGAAGTGAGGTTTCTTAGAGAATTCTTGGCCTAACCATGCAACACCCTGCTGTTTTGTTTTTTTATCCAAGTCATTCAATGCTGTACAAATAAATTATTTACAGTGAAACAATGAATGCTCACACTGATTAGCACCTGTGTATTTTCAGCATCGTAGTGGTGCCAGATTACAATTACCTATAAATACATTAATAGGCAGAAAGGCAACCAAGAAGCTTGGCAGGTAAAAGATGTGCAGGAACAAATTAAAGTGATATTATGTTCCATTAGGAAAGACATGATAATTATATTAAATAATGGGATGTGGGCAAGGTTGATTGGGTTTTACAGAACCAGGAATTGTACATTTTTTATTTTTACTTATTTTGACCTAGAAAGTGCAGTTCACTTGTAATTTTTCTACAATTACTGATTTAGTAAACAGGCTTTGTTTATTAGAAATTACTAGTCAATGCTATTAAAAAAAGAAATACAATAAAAAAATTAAAAAAATAAAAAGAATTCAAAACACACAACATTTATCAAAAGAAGTGAAGTCAAGCCAAGTTCTAAAAGTGGGGCAATTGCTATAAAACCACTCTATATCTAGGTGAATTGCATTGGCAATTATACAAGTTTAAAATACTTTTTACACATGATACTTTGATAAATCTCACTCACAGTATCAATTAGTGTATCTTGGATTGCTTAGTGCTTACATTTGGGACCAAGGAAAGATCTGGTATAGGTTGTGGGAGGGGTTGAATGCAGGGTAGGTAAGAAATGGTGTTTAGTGTAAAGGCATAAAGAGTTTGAAGGATTGTTTGCCAAGACCTAATCCTCCTATGATTGAAAGTAGTGCTGTAGGATCTGTTATACTGTGTGCATCGAGTGCTCCTCTGTTCCTCCTGCAAGGTACTTCCTATGTGAGAGGCGGTTATTGTCCAGATAGGAAGTGATCCCTTCCACTTCCTGTCCAGCCTCACACACAGACACTGGAGGACCGGGACAACACTGAGTTTAACTGTCCTGCAGCTCTGCTATCAATCATAGGAGACTGACTAAACTACAAAGGACACTGACCAAGACTCCTGTTACTGATCTTCCCTCATCAGCCCACCTAAGCTCCAAAAAAGGCACATTAGAAGTACTGTAAATAAGACAGATGCCTACCCTGCATAATGTGCCCTATATAGATCAACCTGTTACTAGTAGCTAATTTTCTTTCAATGTATATTATCAAAAAAAAATAACAGTCTCATTATACAAAATCAGAAAACACGACTGGTGGTGTGGATGGAGCTAAAAGCAGAGGGATGGAGTAAAATAGGAGGAGGAAAACAAATAACACTTAGCCAAACATAGAAACATTGAGTGGCTGCTTACGCATGGTTATTGTGCTCTACCTTTTCAAGGGAATTGCCTGTTTGGGAACATTATAGATGAAGTAATAGAGAAAGTAATAGAGGGCAGGAAAGTCTACCATTGTCTAACTGGAAAACTTCTAGCCCATCTTGGAGATATAGACATGACAGAGAGGGCCTTTTATGGCAGTAAGTCCTATAAACCAAGAAGAAAATGCTTTAGATCTGCACAGAGGAGATTCTTTTAGGTTTCCTTTTTTTATTTTATTTTTTATCTCAAACTAAGGTGTCTGTGGTAGATTTATGAAAGAGATTCGAAAAGTGGTAAAAAGTGAAAGTAGAGTAATCACTAACAGACTGCATCTGCCAATTCCATTGGTTTCCATGGAGAACTCCTTCCATTTAGAACTCTGAACGGTTATCAGTAAACATCTAACGACACATAGAAAGAGTAGATTAATACTATTCCCGAACCAGCTATGCTATAGAGGGATTTTTGTAAACTCTAATTAAAATAAACATTGTGGCAACAAGTGTTTCATGGTGACGCCCAGACAGTTACAGCCAATATATGACACTACACCAGCTGCACTAACAAAATTTTTTAGAAATAAATAACTAAGAAATACACACATGGATACAGAAATAAAATGGTTTAATCTATTTACAGTTGACCATGTATATATTTTTAATTCATTACTTAGATAATGCATTAAATATAAAAAAAAAAAAACTACGAAAAAAAAAAAGTTTTTTTCAAATTATTATTTAGTGTCCTTTGGTGCGCACCAGTTAAATAAATTAATCATGAACATCTCAATTTGGTCTATAAGAGTTTATCTCCAAATTATAGTTCTAGTCATCATATAGGATGATAGTTACTGCTCACTAAACAGATATCTGCCATAACACAGCTGCTATCAATTTATATACCGTAGACTTGTGCATTGAGAAAAATAATCTGTGTTAATCAATATATCCAAGAAAAAATAAATAAATGCATTTAAAAAAAATTTTTTGATTTGGATGAATTGAGTCTCTGCAAAAGTTTTTTGGGAAAAAAATAAATTAAAAAATAAATTTTATATAATATATATATATATATATATATATATATATATATATTTGAACAGATTTATTTAAAAGGGACACTATAGTCACCAAAACAACTTTAGCTTAATGAAGCAGTTTTCGTGTATAGACCATGTCCCTGCAGTCTTACTGCCTACTTTTCTTTGATTTAGGAATTAAAACACTAGGTTTGTGTAGCTGTAGTCACACCTCCCTGCATGTGACTTACACAGACTTCCTAACCACTTCCTGTAAAATGTCATCTAACATTTACACTTCCTTTATTGTAAATTAGTCTAATTTAAAATATCTTCTTATCTCCTGCTCTGTTAATAGCTTCCTAGATCCTGCAGGAACCTCCTGTATGTAATTAAAGTTCAATTTACAGGGCAGGGGATAAAAAAAACCAAAAAAAAAAAAAACCACAACACACTTTTCAGGTAAGTTACATCTGATTGGAAATTAAACCATTTTGTTCTCACACAGGCTGTGTCAGTAACAGCTAGGTGAGGTGTGGTTAGGGCTGTACAAACAGAAACAAAAGTGATTTAACTCCTAAATTACAGTGAATTGAGCAGTGACACTTCAGAGGCATGATAAATACACAAAAACTACTTGTTTTGGTGACTATAGTATCCCTTCAACCCCTTAAGGACCAAACCTCTGGAATAAAAGGGAATCATGACATGTCACACATGTCATGTGTCCTTAAGGGGTTAATGCACCCGATCAAGTCAAAAGTGATTAATAGATGTAGGATTTGTGATTAAAATCAACATGTAGTGGCTGTAATCTAGCAGTCATCATTTTGAACCATGGATGGAACACTGGATCAAAGTACTAAATGGGTCATCTATTGTCCGTTTCATTTGTGATTTTTCCATATAGCATTTCAGAGATTGGGATTTCATGCAAATTGCCAATCTGCAAAAAATTCTGACAAATTACAAATTGAAACCAAATGCACATGTCTAATACACAGGCCAGTTCATTATTCAGTGAACTGGGCTCTGCTTTGATCTAGGGGGAAAAGTAACAATTTAACTGTAAGAAATATCACGCTATAGCACACCTTTCCTTCTAGTGTCCCTTAGCAATGCCTTCACTCCATGCAAATAAAGGGTTAAAAAAAATCCCATTTAACACTTACCTGATTACAGAGCTGAGGTTCCTTGGCGATGGATTGATATTCGATGGGGATGGAAAACCTAATGTGCATGCGCAGAGATTGTCCTGTGCAGAAAACTTTGAATTTGGGGATTTTAAAGATGCTGGACTTCTCTCCAACATCGTTTCATGGAGTCAAACTCCATAAAATGCAGAAGCTCCACTAGATATTATCGTAACCCTGCAATGCAAAGCCTTAGGCTTTAAGGTGCCCTGTGCAAAAAATCGTCACAGCGCCCCTCCCCGGTCATATCCCTTCATTTATGTATAATGTATATAAAAAGGGTGCAGTTTTTATATAGAGAGTTTATGTCTGTGTGTTATATGTATGCTATGTGCTGGCTGTGTGAAATTTGTGCTGGGATTATTGGCTGTGTGTGATGGGTTTTTAATTTAGATAAAAATATGCATGTAGGCCGATGTGTATAGGTGTCTGGGGAGCAAGGACTTCTACCACGCACAGCCCTAAGGCCGGCCCTGTATGTAAACAATGCAGTTTCTATGAATGTTTTACATTGCCAGGTTAAGGAGACAGGGACACTACATCCAGACCACTTTAATGAGATGAGACATGGCACCTTTTGCCCTGTACGTTTTTGCATCAGCATGATCTGCCCCCGTTACAAGTATTGTCTATGGTGCTCTCATGTCTTATCACTGATTGTTAAGATATATTGTATGTCTGCAATGAAGCTTAGTTAGTAAACTGAGAATGGACATAGTATTTGTATATTTCAGACAGACACAATCACAAACCTCTTTAGGGCACAAAATAGCTTCCATACCCAGATATTACCTAAAAAAAAAAAAAAAAAAAATTAAAAAAAAAAAAAAGCTCATTATACCTCTCGGACACATGGTGTAACAACAGATCAGCATGTCCCTTGCTGCATAGCCCATGTCATGGGACCATGACTGTACACTAACACCAGGGAGTAATATAAACAAGCTGTAGAGAGACAAGGAGAGTGCAACGCGTCATCCAAACATTGCAGCTCTTACTGCTGATTTGGCTGCTTTCATTCTCCCATTAGAATCATCTCGTAGTTTGTGTTCGGACCATACCCACTGGCAAGTCCAGGGCATGAATTGACCTGTCCTTTAACTGGCTTACATCCAGGGGCACGTGAACCTGGAATGTACAATTACTCACTTCGAAGCCTGCAATGATTTTACACAGCAAGTGCCTTTTCTTGTTATTACTTGCCCAGTCAAGGCTAACTTGCTCAAGAGAACATGCATACAATGTAACCAGAGCCGCAGAGCTTATAAAATTTTAGCAGTGATCAAACAAGAAAATGCAGCATGCTTGCTCATGCTCACATTATATAGATTTGCTGCATAGTTCCAGCTGGAAGAAAGGGCATGACACTCTAGGCAAGATTATTAAAGGGACACTATAGGCACCCAGACTACTTAAGCTCATTGAAGTGGTCTGGGAGCAGTGACCCAGTCTCCTTAACCCTGCAATTGTAATTATTGCAGTTTCTTATAAACTGCAATAAGGTGTAATTATCCAACTGTGGTCCATCTACATCATATTACAAATTAGAATGACAGATATTGTTTTGTATAACCGTACTTGGCCTCTGCGCAGGCACATGTGCATCCATTATCCTATGCCTATCCAAAAACTGAACCCCTGCGCATTAATCTATAGAAACATAGAATGTGACGGCAGATAAGAACCATTCGGCCCATCTAGTCTGCCCAATTTTCTAAATACTTTTCAATCTATGCCTTTCGCATTATGCAAGCAATCCAACTGCAAACAAAATAAAACTCATTTAAAACAAATTAGAATTAGAATTAAAAGGAAATGTGTAAAGAGGAATAAATAAAGCAATCTTTCATAGATACACAGATTATTCTTACTTTTATGTGCGCTACTGATCTTGGCAGGATCAAAGGATTAATTAAACCCATTTTATCAAATCATAGTATGGTTTATAAATAGCCATATTGGTCATTATTTACTAGGTTCCCCCCTTAGAATGTGCAAAAAGTGTTGTCTAGGTTTTTGGGCATATATAAACCCCCTAATAAACCTGAAAATAAAGTTTGAAAAACGTATCTATAATCCAGCAGTGGGCAAAGCTCCCAGCGCTGGATTCCACGTCAACATTCCACATCACGGGGGGCTGACCATGGTCTCATAAAGAAGCATTGGTTGGACCAGGTTACCAACTCAGAATGTATTCTTGAATATATATATATATATATATATATTATATATATATATATATATATATATATATATATATTTATAATATCAATGTAGGAGAAGCTCATTGCACCGGTCATCAGCACGCTGACAATGTAAGTAAATTTTGCACAGAACTTATATTAGGCAGCCTGGCATGACCTAAGTCACGGGTGCCCAGAGTGCAACAGTCCCATGGCCAGGGCCGGACTGGCCCACCGGGATGCCGGGAAATTTCCCGGTGGGCCGCGGCACCTGGGGCCGGTCTGACAGCCCTAATCATTGGGCTGACAGCTCCGGCCGCACAGAGCCCCATGGGAGCAGGGGGAGCCGGCCGGCACAGCTCACACACGGCCGGCCGGGATCATTAAAAAAATTAAATAAATTTGAGACGGGGGCGGAGCTTAGTGCGACGGGGCGGGGCTAGCAGGGCTTAGCGTGCGGCAGGGGCGGGGCTTACCTGCGGCGGGGCCCGGCTGACTGCAGCATGGGAAGCAGGAAGGAGTCCCTGCTTCCCCAACAACCAGCCTCCAGGAACTCCAAGCAGGAGGTAAGAAGGAGGTCAGTGTGTGAGTGTGTGACTGCCTGTGAGTGTGTGACTGTCTCTGTGTGAGTGTGTGACTGACTGTGAGTGTGTGACTGTGAGTATGTGACTGTCTGTGTGTGACTGCCTGTGTGTGACTGCCTGTGTGTGACTGCCTGTGTGTGACTGCCTGTGTGTGAGTGTGTGGCTGTCTGCCTGTCTTTGTATGTGTGGGTGTTTGCCTTGGTGTCAATGACTGTCTGCCTGTGTGTGTGTGTGTGTGGCTGTCTGCCTGGGTGTCAGTGACTGTCTGCCTCTGTGTGTGTGTGCGCGCATCTGCTAGTGAGGGAGCCTGTGTGTGTGTGTGTGCCTGCTAGTGAGTTTGTGTGTGTGTGTGTGTGCCTGCTAGTGAGTGAGCTTGTATGTGTGTCACTGAGCTTGTCTGTAGGGATCATATGTGTGTGTGTGTTAGTGAGCTTGTCTGTAAGGAGCATGGGTGTGTCGGAGCCTGTCTGTGGTGAGCATGTGTGTACAGTGAGCTTGTCTGTAGTAAGCATGAGTGTGCAGCCAACTATTTCAATTGTGTATGTGTATATATATATATATATATATATATATATATATATATACACACACATACACATACACACACACAATTGAAATAGTTGGCTGCACTCTCGGATTTCCTGAAAATGTAACTTTTATTGAAATATTTAAGAGAAGATCAATGTTTCAGTCCCTCTTGTGGACTTTCGTCAGGATCATGACGAAAGTCCACAAGAGGGACTGAAACGTTGATCTTCTCTTAAATATTTCAAAAAAAGTTACGTTTTCAGGAAATCCGAGAGTGCAGCCAACTATTTCAATTGTGTGTGTGTGTGTATATATATATATATATATACACACACACACACACACACACACACATATATATATACACACACACACACACACATACACACACCCTACATAGCACAATGACTTATGGGGCTGGCATAGATTTTTTCCAGGGCTGCTTCGTATCCCCCAGTCCGGCCCTGCCCACGGCACAAAAGTGCAGATATCTCTGCATGTGCAGTGTTTCAATATCTCTGCACATACAGAGTCTGACAACCATGAAACTTCTAAAAAAAAAAGAAAGGTTAATAGAAGCTGGAGTAACTCCTAAAAAGGAGAACTGATTCTTTTCTGGAAATTACACCACTGAAAAGAAAACAAACAAAAAAAAAAAAAACAGAATATCACTGATAGCTCAAGTTAACGTTTTCATGTGATACTCTGCTTCTAATTACACATAATTTTTTTATCAGGTCAGTCACATACAACTGAGACAAATACATCTCTCACATTTCTTATAAGTAAAGAGAAGGGTAACTCAGATTTACTACCAACTAAATGTTACATTTAGCTCAACACACACACAAAAACAGTTCGAACAGAAAAAGAAAAAAATATATATTTGCTTCTTGACAAAAAACAAACAAAGTTACCATTCCCATTTAAATGTAACAAATTAATGCACAGCAGTATTCATAGTTCTATTCCTTTCTCATTTAATGTAATGTTCTTTATACCCTGCAGAGTGTATCAAATTGGTCTTGTGGGTGGCACGGTTTCATACGTGACAATAAACTTGACCATTTTCAATGTAATGTGTGTTTGGAGGGGAGGGTGGGGGGGTTGAGACATAAAACGAACAAAATAAATTAAAAAAAAAAAAAAAAAGCACAAAAATATTTCCAGCAGTATTATTACAGGAGCTTTACTGACAAGGCTCCATGAATATGTTCTGCTTTTAGAACCCATAGACTTCACATAGAAGAAATTCAATGCCTTAAAGGACCACTATAGGCACCAAGAACACTTCAGCTCAATGAAGTGGTCTGGGTGCCAGGTCCCTCTAGTTTTAACCCTGTAGCTGAAAATATATCAGTTTCAGAGAAACTGTTATGTTTACATTGCAGGGTTAATCCAGCCTCTAGTGGCTGACTCCCTGACAGCCACTAGAGGCCGCTTCCGCGATTCTCAGTGTGAAAATCGTATTGAACTCACGCAGCGCAAGTTCAGAACCCCTTCAGCCTAGCGGGAGGGGGACCTAACAACCCTATAGTGCCAGGAAAACTTCTAGAGAGTTTTGTAATCGCATATCTTCAATTTTTAACACTCCACATTTTTAAATCTGCTGACTTGCATATATAAAGTAGATAACTAAAATAACATTTAAAAAAAAAAACATAAAAACTATTTTCACTTGAGTATTTAAAAATAAATAAATAAATAAAACTTTCTACAAACTAATTTGCATTGAAAGGGAGGTTTCAGTATAAACATTTTGTAATGTAAAACGCAAGTTGGCTATCTGATTTCTACTGAGGAAAGATTCATTAATAAACATTTTTAATCCTCTGATATGGTTTAGAATACATAAACTGCACACTCTTAATTTAGCTCTGGGGCCAGACTTAGCGTGTGATTGCAAATACACTTTAAAAAACGGAACAGTCACTTCTCTGGAATTTACATTATAAAACATGAAAAATCATATAACTTGAGTTAAGCTCTCTTTTTTTATGTGATGCACAATTTGCTTTTAAAATGCGTACCAAAGAATTAGCATAATTACCATAATGTGGTGCAAACCACAAAGACTCTTCCGTAGTTAGTTGGTAAGTGTACTCATTGGTTTCAGTCCACAGGCCAATCTTTTTAAGGGTTGCTCCAAGCACCATGACCACTTCAGGGATTTGTATTGCTCACTGACTGGAGCTTGTCTATGCACATACAGAATTTAACCACTTTTTTCTCAGTTTTAGAATAGAAAAAAAGAAATGCACACACCCTGAACTGTCACTGAGGACTGTCACTCAGGACTGGTTTAGAAACCACTGCTTTAAAGGAGAGCTATAGCATTAGGAATGCAAAATTATTCCCAAAATTGGAGTATAATGAAAGCTAGTTGGATTAATAGGCCTCCCCTGCATATGTCTCTCCGCGCCTCCCCTACCTTCTCTAACTGAGAAAATTAAAAACGTATGGTCTCAGTCAATCCAATTAATCCCCATAATAAAACATTGGGAGGCTAGTGCACATGCACACAATCTACACGCTGCAAACAATCAGCAGCTCCTCAGAGATGCATGGAGCGTTCAGAGTCCACATGCATGCTAAACATAGGTCCTGCAATCTTAGTAGGACCTCGTCCAAGAAGTCCCTTTAGTGGTTGTCTAAGTAACAGCCACTAGAAGTGATGTCAAGGAGTGTAAACATTTATTTGAATAGGCAACATTTACACTCCTCAGCCTGCCATAGAACCACTACATTGAGCTGAAGTGGTTCTGCTGCCTATAGTGTCCCTCTAAGTTTGCTCTCATATCATCCTGTACCAAAATATTTCATTATATTCAAAGGGGAAAGCAACGAGACAGCATCAAATAATGTTGAGGGGGGCTGGGGGTTGGGAATGAATAGTAACCATTAAATGAATTAAAAGGACCACTAAAAGGCATCCTGACCAATTCATACCAATAAGTGGTCTGGATGCAGGGGCCCTTTAGTTTTAACCCTTCATTGCAATACATTACAGTTTAGTAGATATGTTATGATTGCAGGGTTAACACACCTTGAATGGCTGTATTCCTGACAGCCACAAGAGGCTCTTCCCCAGATTCCATTCTCAATCAAATACTGCTCATAGAGAGCATATGATTGACACAGAGCGGTAATTTTCTGCACATGTACACTAGCCTCCCAATACTTTCTATGGAGGAGAGGCTTCTGCAGCAAGAAATACTGAGATATAACCTTTATTTTGTGCTCAGGTCATTATTTTACATAACCAGCAACGTGTGGAATAATCAAAGCTGAATTTCACACTTACTACGGATGTCTGTTCTCCAGATAATGAATTGTGGATAACAGTTGACAAAACTCCAAAATTCATGCCCATACAAAGCCGAGAAAAATATGTTGCAGTTCAGCTGTCACTCAGTTCAATTTAGGATTTCTCTTTTTACTATAAGTTCTTTATTTATGAATTTGTCAAGTATTTACAACCATAAGAACAGAAAAAATAAATAAATCCGGAAAAACAGTGAAAAGTTTGTTTTTTGGACATGCAGAAACATACACGGTAGATACATTAGTAAATTGAAGAATATATCTTGTGTTACTGTAGAAGTCAGATTGATAATAAAGGACCACTATAGGCACCCAGACCACTTTAGCTCAATGAAGTGGTCTTGGTGTCAGAGCCATCTAGGGTTAACCCTGCAGCTGTAAAAATAGGAGTTTCAGAAAAACTGCAATGTTTACATTAGGGTTAATCTTACTGACAGCCGCTGGAGGCTCTTCTGCACGTCTCACTGTGAAAATCACAGTGAGAAGACGCTGACGTCCATAGGAAAGCATTGAGAATGCTTTCCTATGGACTGATTGAATGCACGCACGTCTCTTGCCGCGCATGCACATTCAGCACTGATGTCGGAAGAGGGAGGAGAGTTCCCCTGAGCCGAGGGAGCCGGCGCTGGAGAAAATTAACAGTTTAATCCCTTCCTCCCCCTTCAGCCTGGCGAGAGTGGGACTGTGAGGGTGGGGGGGACCTAAAGACCCTATAGTGCCAGGAAAACAAGTTTGTTTTCCTGGCACTATAGTGGTACTTTAAATTCAAACCAATATATGATCTATTTATGAAAATGTTTTACAAGGAAGTCCAGTTGACATTCTAATATGTATTTCAGAATTCTATTGCTGGGGAAATTACCAAGATTCAGCCCACATTATTCACTGGCTGAACGCTAATGGATCTAGAAGTAGATTTTTGGCAACTCTGGTTCTCTTGAGGCCAGTTGTAATTTTTATGTAAATTCTTCGGGTACGTGAATGTTTAATTTCGGCAATAATTCCATTACTTTTTTTGGACTGCCTGATGTTTTATTCTAACATACAACTTGATGCCATAAGTCTGTTTTATTTCTTAACCCCTTGATGACCAAGGCTCTTTAGTTGCAATGCGTTTATAACCAAGGCCTTTATGGCACTTTTACCATGCGTTTGTTTGGCGTTGCGCGACCAAACTGGCTTCCTAATGCTTTCTTATGGGCACATGTTCATCAATCCTAAAGGGACACTATAGTTACCAGAACAACTACAGGTTAATATAGTTGTTCTGGTGAGTATAATCATTCCTTGCAAGAAATTTCCTTTGTAAACACAGCCTTTTCTGAGAAAAAGCAGTGTTTACATTTCCCCTAGGGACACCTCCAAGTGGCCACTCCTCAAATGCAATTCATTGTTACAACGTCAGCTTAATGGGGTTGTTCAGATGAGTACAATAGCTCCCTGCAGTTTTTTCATGTAAACACTGTATTTTCTAAGAAAATACAGTGTTTACCTTGGAAGCTAGGAACACCTCCAGCGGCAGTCACTCAGACGGCCACCAGAGGGACTTACGAGTTCAGGGCTGCCTAATTCGCATTCTTCACGTTTGACGTCTTCACGCTTGGGCGAGTACATAAAACGTGATATCAGAAGACAGGAGGCACTATGAACGCACTATTAATCCATAGAGAGGGATGGGTGGATAGATGGATGGAGAGGGATGGATGGATAGGTAGTGTGTGTGTGTGTGTGTATATATATGTTTTTTTAAAATTTGTGTTTTTTTTTTTGTTTTTTTTTTACAAACATCATACATAGAGATATCTCTATATATAGTGTTTGTACACACAAACTTTGGGCTTAGGAGGGGGCGGGCATAGACAGCAAGCTGAGCTGTCAGTCAGCTCGCGCACATGCACGGTACAGCGCTCAGGGTTCATTCATAGAGCGGGATTCAATGCCGCTCTATGAAGAACGCAGTTGGTGCAGCGTGAAGCTGTGGATGTGCACCAGATTGCTATGACACTTCTCCAAGAGAAGCGTCTGACTGAGCCCTGCTACTTTGTCATTTTGATGAAAAAGGGGGAGTGACCTGCCAAGGATCTTGGCGCTGGAACAGAGGTAAATTTTATTATAAATCACTGGAATTTTTTATTTTTTTTAAGGGGATATTAATATAAAAGCAAGGAAGAAGGCTAGGGAACCAGTCTTTCTTGCTTTTATATTTTGACTATAGTGCTCCTTTAATCTTCAATTTAAAGCCATGTAATATTTAAATAAATAAAAACACAAAACAATACAATTATAAAGCAATGAAGTGATTACTTCAAATTAAAGAAATGAACCATAAACCATGCATTTAGTGTGCTCATCCTCTCTTCTTTCTTGATTTGTGTTAAAAAAAAAAGTTTATGAAGTGACCCTTACATTTATTTATGTGCGCCATTTTATGGAGAACAAAGTATCCATTTTGAGATAATTCCAGCTCTTTCCTTTGTTTTCTTAAAGTTTTCTTTTATTAAGACAATAAATTAAGCATACTTGACAGTCTTAAACATATCACTCAGCATCTAAAAAGTGTTCCTTGCAGGCTAATTTTGTTTCATTTCTAACTAGACCACACATAATTAATTAAAACAAACTGTTTCTGAAAGGCATGCTACAGAACAGATGTTTAAAAGGTCACACGTGGCAACAATGGAATAGAGCTTCGATGACAAACTTAGTAAAGACTAAAATTGAGACAAATCTGTAAAATGGACACTCCAAGCACCATAAACACAACAGCTTTAACAGCTTATTGTACAGGTTATGACACTAGGAGGCCATGGGTGCAGGTTTTTTTCAACACTTGGACAGGTTAGAAGAAAATTAAATTTCCTAAATTTGATATTGACTTTGGGTGCAGGAAATTCCTATAGTTATGATCAACTCTATTGGAAATATTTTTTTTTTTTTTTTTGTAAACACAACAATAAGTACCATAATATGATGTATGTAGACTATATGGTGATTGAAGCACCAGTTTAAAGAGATCCAAGGTCATGTGCACATTAATTATTAAACTATTTCTTGGAAAGAAGGAATCCTTAAAATGCAAACTAATAAGTTGCACCGCAGCTGCCAAACCTAACCGGAAAAGCCATTTTTATACAAATGATTGCGACCCAGGCAAAAACCAGGTATACATCCCATCAGATATATAAAAAAAAAAAAAAAAAACCCACACACACACCTCTAAAATCCAACAAGATTTGGGCTTGATGGCACACATCACATAGGGCAGACATAGGCAACATTCTGCACTCCAGATGTTTTGGACTATACCTCCCATGATGCTTTGCCAGCATTATGGGTGTAAGAGCATTATGGGGGATATAGTCCACAACATCTGGAGTGCTGAAGGTTGCCTATCTCTGCCCTGGGGGAACCTTAAAGGAATACTAAAGCATTATGAATACAAGCTTGTATTCCTAATACTTTAGAGTCTGTGTTGCTAGTTAGAATGGTCCTACCTCCATGAAATGTTTTTTGTTTTTTTTAACAAAATAGAAAATTAGAAAAATTGCATTTCTACTTACATTTCTCAAGCACCGAGGCTTCCTCGGCACTGCTCATCTCTCCACCTAAGTCAATATCAAGGAGGCAGCAGCATGGCCTTCTTCATGATGGACCAATTCAATGTTCCTCATAGAACAGATGCGCATGCGCGGCAAGAGCCGCACAAAACATACAAGCCTCTCCATAGGAAATCACGAACTCTGTGTTTTTATACTCAGTCAGTCCCACGGAAAAAAAAAAAAAAAAAAAACACCACACACTTGAAATGTTTTACTGACTGGGTGACTCTAGCTTTTCTTTAAGGAATATGGAATATTACTGCTTTTTTTTTTCTTAAGGTAAAATTGTTGAATGTATCTATTTATTTGTACTAGCATTCATAATGCTTGATGATTATGTGAAATAACTCCATTGTTCAGTTGTTTTTTTTGGAGAAAGAAAAGATTAGAAAAACAAATTTAATTAATTTAAAAACAAAAAAGGGAGTGGGGGGGGGGAGGCAGGAGTAGGACGTTCACCAAAACATCCAAAGTAGATTTTTTTATTAGACCATGCAACATCTTTATGAATGTAGACATCCTTGCCAAGAAAACAAGCACAAGTGACACAACTTGGCATTCTGTAGTGGAAGAAGCTGCCCGAGAGGTTAATAAAAAAAAAAAAAAAAAGTTTTAAGGGGGGCTTAGCTGACTAGGCAACTAGAAAGACGTGCTTGTGTGGAGCTCCGTAAAAACAGCAGACAACTGTAATTAAAGGACCACTATAGGCACCCAGACCACTTCGGTTTAATGAAGTGGTCTGGGTGCCAGGTCCAGCTAGGGTTAACCCCCCTTTTTTTTTTAATAAACATAGTTTCAGAGAAACTGCTATGTTTATAAATGGGTTAATCCAGCCTCTAAAGCCTCTAGTGGCTGTCTCATTGACAGCCGCTAGAGGCGTTTGCGTGCTTCTCACTGTGAATGCTTTCCTATGAGACTGGCTGAATGTGCACACAGCCCTTGCCGCACATGCGCATGCGCATTCAGCCGAAGGGGAGGAGAGGAGGAGGAGAGCTCCCTGCCCGGCACTTGAGAAAGGTAAGATTTTAAGCCCTTCCTCTCCCCAGAGCCCGGCGGGAGTGGGACAAGTATGTTTTCCTGGCACTATAGTGGTCCTTTAAAAAGCTCCAAACAAGCCTCACACCTCAACACCCCCCACACAGCAGACACTATGGGGTGAAAAAAATAGAAAATTCTGCATCCCAGAATCATCAAAACTGCCCGATATCAGGCCTACATTTGACAGGCCTACTCCTCCCCGAGTTTCACCTAATATGGCTCCGGCAGAACTGAGTGAGGAGGAGGCCTCCGAGGCATCCCGAGATGAAGAGGAAGCTCCCGCCTCTCCTCTGACACCTGGCCCCTACAATGAGTCTGACTCTGATGAAGACTTGTTGCCAGCGCCAAAACGGGATATCTAAGATCTTCTGCTGGAAATGAGACAGGTGTGAAAAGCAGACCTGTGCATAACTTAGCTGGGAACCCTGTGTCAAAGGCTCATCGAGGTGGAGTCCAGGGACAAATCCAAGGAACAAAAGCTGCAGACCACCCAAGAAGAGATCCAGGACCTCGCTCAACAAGTCCAGAGACTAACCAGGACTGTGACAGAGCTAAAATCTCAGTACAGGAGAAAGAATACCCAACTTAGGAGGGCTGCCAAAGCAAGCTGCATGAGATGCCCTACTACCCCTCGTCCAGCAACTACTGACCTCCATGGGTGCTAAAAGAGTTGCAGATCCTGAGATTGTCTTTTTGCTGTTCCGATTCCGCAAAGCTGCATCTGCCCCCGTGGATGCACCTAGAGACATTATTGCAGTGACTAAAGATTTTGCGGCTTGGTCTGCCATAATGTCCCGATCTAGAGAGCTTGGTAATTTCCACTTCGAGGAATGCACCATAGTTATCTATGGAGATCTCCCATTCACCGTGCTGGTAGTGAGGAGGCAGCCAGCACCTGTTGCAAGACAGCTGCTGGAAGCCGCAATTAAATATAGGTGGGGATACATGGTTCACTAGTGGTTCAGAAGGGAGATGACACACTCACATCACCCTCCTCTGGAGACCAGGCGACCTTTCTCCAGCGTCTACACTTGCCATCCAACAACCCAAACTGGGTCCAAACGGCCAGGAAGAGCAAAAAGTGCTGACCCCCAATATACCTTAGGCACATGTAGCCATAGTTCCAGGATATCCCAGGGAAACATACACAAAAGATGCCACAGGAGGTTTTGTCATCCAGTTAATGACCCACAGACCACACAAGTTTGTAAGAACCTTTGCTTAGGAACTCTTCTACGTGTTTTTGCTCTCTCTTTCGTTTGCTTTACGTTCCTCAGTTTCTTTCTATATCTCCATATAATTACACCTAGCGGAGGGATATATTAATAGTCAGGAGCAGAAAAAAAAATAGCTCATAATGCAAGTCTCATGTAATGAATGTCTTCATACATAACTCTTAATTGACATAGTGTATGTATTGCCTCACCCATGACTCTGTGACCAATGTTTTATAATCTTATTTTTCTAATACTGTGAACTACTGTAATTTGTGTGTGTGCAAACTACAATAAAATACAAATAAAAAATAAATTTAAAAAGTTTTTTTTTTTAAAAATACTAAAGGGGGGGGCGGGGCCTGACTGCAGAGAGCAAAGGATGCAAACTCGTTCGGCTCTTGCTCTGCGGCACTAAATAAATGGATTTAGAAAGCCAAAACGGGATCTGATCAGTTTAAAAAGGGCCCCAGAGGACAGGCAAAGCCCAAGGGCACACAACGATGCCACTTAAGCGACGACCCCGGCTTACTACACTAGCTCTTCCCGTGAGGCCTACACACGTGGCCGACGTGAGGGAGATGGCCGCTTCCCCGCTGGCACTGGCGGCTGACGAGTGGAGACCAGACCCCCGACCCCCCCGCTTTGGACCGGTGGGGGTTATCCCGGTCCACCCTCGGGAGACCCTGAGACAGCCCAGCAAGAATGTCGCGGTGACACAGGGGACTGCCACAAGCGATGACAAGGCACCCAAAATGGCGGAGGAGGCGTGCTTCACTAGGTCTCACAGCGAGCTTCCAGAGTTCAAGCATCGGCTGAACAGGACCTTCCGGATTTTCTGGGAAAAGCTAGAGGCCCTTCTGTTCCCAATGGACCTAGAGGCTGAGCCGGAAACCGAGCCACACACTCATCCGCACAAGTACAAGCGTGAAGCAGCACAGGCTCCCCGGACATCTAACCGTCCAGAGGGCTGGGCAGCTAAACAGAGAAGACAAAGGGGCATCAACCACCCAACTCTGACTTGTGGAGCCCAAACAACAGCACTACAGCCCCACTCAAATGGACCGCTTAAGCCCCCATCAACCAGTAAGAGCCGCAAGCACATACAGAGGGTGAGGCACCGACGACAAAACAGGAACCTACCGAAAGCCTCGGATCCCAGCACTACCACCAGCCTGACAAACAAGAGGAGCAGAGGTATGCTCCTAGCCAGCAACGGAAATCTACGACAACCAGCAAGCGGGACACCGCAAGTGGAATATCCTCACCGGCACGAAGCCCAGAACCTGCTGCAACCTAACCAGATGACGCGGGGGAATCTCGCCGTCACAAAGGCACCGGAACGGGACTGTGGTATACCTCCTGCGGGCGTGGGCTGACTGGGACTCTGGAAACCATAGAAGAGTCACCCACCCCTTGCCTCATATAGACTAACTGTAATTATGGCAAATTTAATGTTTCTTATTAAATCTAGTGATGCTTTTATACCCCTACGCTCCTGAGTTATGCTTAACTTTAATCTGTTTTGACCACCTCTCCTAGCTAATGATAAGGGCACACATTACTGAAGACTCCAAGACTCTTAGCGTTAAATTCCCTACCCCTTAGCTATGCCCACCAACTGCCTGCTGTAACAAGCCTTGCTGTGGCACCCCAAGAGCTGCGCTGGCACCTGAGAACATAGCAACTCTCATTCCATCTTAGGTCTTCTCCTAGAGTGCTGCAGCATGCTATTTCTATTCATGTCAAATCGCCAACTGCCAGATCAGCAAACCTGCTAGCACTACTGATACTTTCATGCCATAAGGTTCATAACCTGTGTTTCATAGAAATTTACTAATACTGTTGAAAGCTCATTATTATATGTGATTAAGATTGCTAGCATACTTACCTTACTCTTAACAAAGTTACCGTCTCGCTATTGATTCAAAGCAAGTTTTCACACTATAATATAAAAAATGTGCTGTTTTACATGCCACGCTATGTACTGTTTTGTTACCGTTTGCAACTGCGGTCGTGGCTTTGCATCCCTGTTAGCTACTTCAAGCACACGAAAAATAAAGAATAAAAAAAAAAAAAAAAATTACAAAACATTGTATTTCATACAAGAACATGTATAACTGAAACAGAACCAAAATGATTGTGAGAGCAAAGGACAAAGATGAAAATAAGAGAGTGGATCTAAATCCAAAAAAAGATAATATTCCCAGAGTGGAGTGCTCTATTCATAACAGAGAACTGTGTGTCATAGTGAAATAATTAAAATGGTTTACACTGTCAAATTGGCAGAACATTGACAAGCTCGCTTGAAGCACAAACCCACACACGACTGTAGTACGTTTGGAATGTTAGTTCAATAGATCTCCTCTGCCCGACATAATAGCATTTTTATGCATGCAAAAACTGTAGGAGCAAAATACTGGTACAGATGAATAATCAACGTCATTTTCTGAAGATGTGTCATAACGGAATGGGAACGGAGTTTCCTAGTTCAAGCAGAATAGCAATTTTTGTGGAAGAAACCATTGCTCATTCCTTCAACCAAAAAAAAAAAAAAAAACCCAACACATGTTTTCTAAGCTTGTGGGTTGTGCCAAAAAATTATAATTTAATTTTAAAGGAACAATCCTAGGTGACTATAGCCCCTATTATTTTTATGTTATTTATATAGCACCAACAAATTCCGCAGGGCTTTACAGTGGGTGGATGAACAAACATGTAGTTATAACCAGAAAAGTTGGAGACACAGAAATAGAGGGGTTGAGGGCCCTGCTCAATGAGCTTACATGCTAGAGGGAGTGGGGTAAAGTTACACAAAAGGTAAGGCTAGTATTAGACTAATGACAGTTGCATGGAGGAATCAACCGGGAGCTATTAACAGTTTAATTGATATGTTTTTATGAAGAAGTGGGGTTTTTTTATGATTTTTTGAAGGAATGGAGACTGGGTGAGCATCTAACGGAGGAGGGAAGTGAGTTCCACATGAACGGTGCAGCCCTCGATAAGTCTTGAAGGCGAGCATCAGAGGTGGGAGTACGGACAGAAGATAGACGCAAGTCTTCAGCAGGGCATAAGGTCCTAGATGGGACATACTTGTGTATTAGGGAGGATAGATAGGTGGGAGTAGCATTATGTAGAGATTAGAAAGCAAGAACCAGAATTTTAAATTGAGCCCTATATCTTACAGGAAGCCAATGTAGGGACTGACAGAATGGTGAGGCGTGGGCGGACAGGAAGATGAGCCCTGCCGCCGCATTCATTATGGACTGTAACAGTGAAAGTTGGGAGCACGTAAGACCACTTAGAAGTGGATTACAGTAATCAAGGCGAAAAAAAAGACAGTGGAATGGACCAACATCTTAGTCGCATTGGGCGTTAAGTAGGGTCCGATGCGCGCAATGTTTTTGAGATGGAAGCGGCAGGATTTGGCGATAGACTGAACACGAGGTGTGAAGGAGAGGTCGGAGTCAAAGAGAACACCTAGGCAGCGAACCTGTGAGGTGGAGCTGATGGTAGCACCGTTGACTTGGAGGGAGACAGACACAGGAGTAACAACACTTGAGGGAGGAAAGACCACAATTTCAGTTTTGGTCAAGTTGAGTTTAAGGAAGTGGGCAGCCATCCAGTAAGATATAGCAGAGAGGCAGTCAAAGACACTAGTCAAGAGAACGGGGAGAGATCAGGAGAGGACAGGTAGATTTGCGTGTAATCCGCAAAGAAATGATATTGGAAGCCAAAGGAAGTAATGAGTTTACCAAGGGAGGCAGTATAGATGAAGAACAGTAGGGGACCAAGGACTGAATCTTGGGGGACACCAACAGAGAGGAGTTGGGGAGAAGAAGCAGAGCCAGAGAAAGAAACACTGAAAGAGTGCTGGAAGAGCACCATGAGAGAGCAATATCTTGTAGACCGATATTGCGGAGGATGAGAAGAAGCTGTTGATGACCAACAGTGTCAAAAGCCGCAGAAAGGTCAAGAAGAATTAGGATGGAGTAGTGACTATGAGATTTTGCAGCGAGTAGAGCATTGGATACTTTGGTCAGTGCCTGTTCCACAGAGTGGTTATGGGGCAGGAATCAAAGGGCGCCATCTTGCCTTCAGATTTGTTAACACTTTTGAACATTTTAACCTTGAAGTTGATGCTTTGGGCGCCTGACAACACTGCCGTGTCTCCTTCACTGGCTGCTGTCTAGTACAGGAAGTTCATTGCTCCATTGAAAAGCCTAGTAGTAGAGCAGGGATTTCCCAGCTCTCATACCAATGTGTTAGTATGTCATTACGGATGAGATGTTGATGTGAGAGGTACAAATGCAGATACACACACACACACAAAGATACACAGACACATCCCTGCAGGTAGACAAGCAAATACATTCACACAGATACACATAATGACACCCATGCAGATGAAACCACTGACGCACATGCAGATACACAGCAGCACACATGCAGATACATACACAGATAGATACCAAGACACATACATATACATACAGAAACACAAAAATACAAAGACACAAAGATATATACACACACAGACGGATAGCTAACTAGATAGCTAGAGACAGACACATTCTAATACATGGACAAACATGCAAAATGCAATTATTAAAAGGCCCAGTTGTGCTGTTAAAAGGGCCACAGAAGACACATTTCCATTAGGTGACCCTAAGTGCATGGGTCACCCGTTGGGCCCTCTCAGCGCAGGGGACCTGGTGCAGCCTCACCAGCAGTGGATTTGCTGCTGTAAAATTGTGAGAAAATAGAAAGGGTGCACAAATCCCACAAATCAAACATTTGCAATATTACACAGGTGGAATTTTCCTGACTCAGCCAATGTAGGGACTGACCGAAGGGTGAAGCGTGGGCGGACAGGAAGATGAGCCTTGCTGCTGCATTCATTATGGACTGTAACGGTGCAAGTTGGAAGCACGTAAGACCACTTAGAAGTGGATTACAGTAATCAAGGCGAGAAAAGACAGTGGAATGGACCAACACCTTAGTCGCATTGGGCGTTAAGTAGGGTCGGATGCGCGCAATGTTTTTGAGATGGAAGCGGCAGGATTTGTCGATAGACTGAACATGATGCGTGAAGGAGAGGTCGGAGTCAAAGAGAACACCTAGGCAGCGAGCCTGCGTAGTGGAGTTGATGGTAACACCGTTGACTTAGAGGGAGGGAGACACAGGAGTAACAACACTTGAGGGAGGAAAGACCAGAATTTCAGTTTTGGTCAAGTTGAGTTTAACCCCTTAAGGACCAAACTTATGGAATAAAAGGGAATCATGACATGTCTCACATGTCATGTGTCCTTAAGGGGTTAAGGAAGTGGGCATGGAAAAACATGCAAAATGCAATTATTAAAAGGCCCAGTTGTGCTGTTAAAAGAGCCACAGAAGACACATTTCCATTATGTGACCCTTAGTGCATGGGTCACCCGTTGGGCCCCCTCAGCGCAGGGGACCTGGTGCAGCCTCACCAGCAGTGGATTTGCTACTGTAAAATTGTGAGAAAACAGAAAGGGTGCACAAATCCCGCAAATCAAACATTTGCAATATTACACAGGTGGAATTTTCCCGACTCAGTCACCTCTTCCCAAAGACAAGAGATTATATATATATATATAAAATTTTAAAACCTAGAGAGATTTAAAGGAGCCATCATAATTTTCACGAATATATATATATATATAATCGTGAAAATTATGATGGCTCCTTTAAATCTCTCTAGGTTTTACATTTGATCACTTTGCTTGTGTGGCAGCAATTTTCAGTTTTTGGTTTTTTTTGCAATTATACCATGAGGTTCTACATATCTCATTAGGTAAATTACTCCATAATAAAAATTCTGTCTAAAACATTTTTTGAATACAGCCTGGGAGGACATACCTGGTAAATTCTATTTATGAGAATATTTACAGCTGCACTGGATACATTTTCTGTAAAACATTTATTAAAAAAACTGGAGAGAGTAAATTTCCACTTGATTGCTTTTTGTGTAGGTGGGTTGTAACTTTCTGCTAAAGAATCCTAGCAGACAATATGTGAGCCCTTGTGAGCTAGTCCTTAAATTCACTTGTGACTATGTATAATATTTATTATTACTAGCATTTATATAGCACCAACATATTCCGCAGCGCATTACAATTATACAATGGGGATATCGGACAACAAGTAAAAGATACAAAAACTTCTGCTCTCTCTGCATTCCTGAAAGACAATGTCTGTCAATCCCGTGGGGGTACACAAGAAACAGTTGCAATTGTTTCCTTGCTTTTCAGAGCCAGTATGCGTTGAACCCCGGCAACTTCAAAAATTACTTCAACCACCATGACCACTTCAGTGATTCAAGTGGTCATTGTGGTAGGAGTCAGTATGCGCAGAGTTTACTGCACAGAGTACATTTTAATTGTGTGCAGGAGGCTAGTTGCATCCCCAGCACACATGACTTAGGCAGCCTATAGCCATGTTCCGGGCTGCTTAATGTCAATTCAGTGCATATTTGGCATCTGTCGTCAGTGCACTGGCAACTGACATTTTAATCATCCCTGGGAAGATAGTTTCCCCTCCCTCTTCTACTTGTAATGCTTTTTTTTTTTTTTTTTTTTAAATGTATTAATAATTTACCCCTCCCACCCTCCTTCCCCCAGCTCAGGTTGTGCGCATGAGAAGCCTGTGATTGGACTGCAAGAGGCACATGTGACGTCAGATGGAGGCATGGAAGTCAGCACAGGGAATTTTGCCCGGCACTAGATTTCAGTTAAACAAAATGCTTATTTTTGCAGATTATTCTGCAGACATGTGACAGGGGTGGGGGGATAGGGACTATTTTATAATGCCCAATAAAACTTATCACACTGAAAAGGTCCCTCCCTCAAAAGGTTTGGAGTAATCCTTAATGTGTTCCAGGTGATCTACCTGCCTATGTATGTATGCCTTCATAGAATATCTCAAATTAATTATGCTCCTGCATGGTGCCATTCATTAACCTCTTCAATATCAAAATCAAGTACTGTACAAACATTTTTATTCTCATGTATTTTGCAGTTTGAAATCTATTCCATAAAGCCTCACCTACCCTAATTTATACTCTAGTAATGATTATCAGTCTGTAGTGGAACCAATTTCTCAGCCAGAAGCCACTAGTCACTGATAATGAATGGAAGGTTGCGGAAAATGTATTTTGCTTTCATATAGTACAGGAAGTTTAATTGGGTCAAATCATTCCTGCAGTCAGGGAGGGAGAGGACTGAAATGACTTTGCCATTTCACTATCAGAATTACATTAGCAGTCTAGAGATTAATAAATATTGGTAAAGGAGTTTTAAATACCTTAATTTTAGAAATATTTTAAGTGTGTGTGCGTGCGTATGTATACACTGCATGTAAACACACACACACACTATATTATATATATATATATATATATATATATATATATATATACATACATACATACATACATACACACACATATACACACAGTCTGCTTAAACTAATAACACACAAATAATGAAATGTTCCCATGTTTTTATTGAACACACCATGTAAACATTCACAGTGCAGGTGGAAAAAGTATGTGAACACTTGGATTTAATAACTGGTTGAACCTCCTTTGGCAGCAATAACTTCAACCAAACGTTTCCTGTAGTTGCAGATCAGACGTGCACAACGGTCAGGAGTAATTCTTGACCATTCCTCTTTACAGAACTGTTTCAGTTCAGCAATATTCTTGGGATGTCTGGTGTGAATCACTTTCTTGAGGTCATGCCACAGCATCTCAATCGGGTTGAGGTCAGGACTCTGACTGGGCCACTTCAGAAGGCATATTTTCTTCTGTTTAAGCCATTCTGTCGTTGATTTACTTCTATGCTTTGGGTCATTGTCCTGTTGCAAAACCCATCTTCTGTTGATCTTCAGCTGGTAGACAGATGGCCTTAAGTTCTCCTGCAAAATGTCTTGATAAACTTGGGAATTCATTTTTCCTTTGATGATAGCAATCCGTCCAGGCCCTGACGCAGCAAAGCAGCCCCAAACCATGATGCCCCCACCACCATACTTCACAGTTTGGATGAGGTTTTGATGTTGGTGTGCTGTGCCTTTTTTTCGCCACACATAGTGTTGTGTGTTTCTTCCAAACAACTCAACTTTGGTTTCATATGTCCACAGAATATTTTGCCAGTAATGCTGTGGAACATCCAGGTGCTCTTGTGCAAACTGTAAACGTGCAGCAATGTTTTGTTTGGACAGCAGTGGCTTCCTCTGTGGTATCCTCCCATGAAATCCATTCTTGTTTAGTGTTTTACGTATTGTAGATTCGCTAACAGGGATTTTAGCTAAAGACTTACAAAAGTCACTGGCAAATGCTGACACTCTAGGATTCTTCTTCACCTCATTGAGCAGTCTGCAGTCATCTTTACAGGATGGCCACTCCTAGGGAGAGTAGCAACAGTGCTGAACTTTCTCCATTTATAGACAATTTGTCTTACCGTGGACTGATGAACAGCAAGGCTTTTGGAAATACTTTTATAACCCTTTCCAGCTTTATGCAAGTCAACAATTCTTAATCGTAGGTCTTCTGAGAGCTCTTTTGTGCGAGGCATCATTCACATCAGGCAATGCTTCTTGTGAAAAGCAAACCCAGAACTGGCGTGTGTTTTTTTATAGGGCAGGGCAGCTGTAACAAACACCTCCAATCTCATCTCATTGATTGGACTCCAGTTGGCTGACATCTCACTCCAATTAGCTCTTAGAGATGTCATTAGTCTAGGGGTTCACATACTTTTTCCACCTGCACTGTGAATGTTTACATGGTGTGTTCAATAAAAACATGGCAACATTTCATTCTTTGTGTGTTATTAGTTTAAGCAGACTGTGATTGTCTATTGTTGTGACTTAGATGATGATCAGATCACATTTTATGATTAATTTGTGCAGAAATCCATATCATTCCAAAGGGTTCACATACTTTTTTTGCAACTGTATATATATAGTAAGATGGCCTTCAGGGTCCTAGCAAATACCCAAAACAAGTTATCTGACAATTTTTTACTTCCCTATTTTTTTTTATACCTACTGTATGTGAGAAAATCGAATTTTTGATTTTACACTATTTAGACCCTGTGTCAAATATTGCAAGATAAAGGACATTGTATACGGTCTAAAGCTTTTCATATATATGTTTTTTTATAAAAAGGATGAACAAATAAGTGAAAATTGCAAGGGAATACATTCAAATAATAATTTAAAAGCTTTACATTTTAATGCAAAGCAATCTACACACAAAATTATATATACTTTTTTTGTTTTGTTTTTTTAAACATTGGCAAGGAAAGGTATGCTGAGCCTCAGTGGTGGATAGAAAAACAGGTAGGTATCACTGAGATATGACCAATAAGACACATCCAGGGTCATTCACCTTGTAATAGATATAGTTTATCTATTATTTACTTTGTATATATTTTAAATTATATTTATATTTTTGTGTGGTCTCAAGCATCACCCGTTTTGGATCCCTTTCTATCTTCTTTTGAAATGGGTACATGCCCGAGATACTGCTGGTACTATCCAAACTAACTAACCACTACAGTTTGTTCTAGACTGTGTGGTGACTAACATCTATCTGTAACCTGCCATACCAACTTAACTAGGATCACAATTCTGGGGCGTGATAAAGGTGTATTACTTTCGATGCCGGAGTTTGTATGGTACAGTAGGCTTTATTTTATGGGACAGGCTGACATCACAGAGAATGAGAGTGTTCTGCCTTGTGATCAAGACAATGAGGAATACCACTTGTCCAAATAAACACATTTTTTATTTTAGCTTGGGTAAAGCAATGTGTAAGGAATTGGTGCTTTGTATACATGTTCAATTGGGTACAGTGCTGTGAATTCATTCACAGTGCAGTTTGTAAACCTGGATGCCATTCTTTAATTTGAACATTTTATACCCCTTAAGGACACAACTTCTGGAATAAAAGGGAATCATGACGGAATATTTCCGTCATGTGTCCATAAGGGGTTAAAGGACTATATTCAACAACAAACACAGGATGTATAAGGGCAGACCATCTGAAATGGGAAAAAGAAATCTCATGTCATGTATAAAAACGGATAATATATTGAGCTCAAATATGTGGTGCAGTGTTGGCCACCAAATTTTATAGAAGGATATTACAGAATTGGAAAATCTGCAGAGCCAGGCAACAAATGTAATAAGGGGGATGGAAAACAAAACTGATGAGGAAATTTTTTTGTTTTTTTAAGTTGCGTACGTTTTCTTTAGAAACAAGCATCTAAAAAGGAGATATAAGTCACACTATACAAATATGTACAGGAGCATACAATCCACTAGGTGCTAACCTGTCCATTAGCAGGAATATACAATAGAAACATAGAATGTGACGGCAGATAAGAACCAGTCGGCCCATCTAGTCTGCCCAATTGTTTTTCTAAATACTTTCATTAGTCCCTGGCCTTATCTTATAGTTAGGATAGCCTTATGCCTATCCCACGCATGCTTAAACTCCTTTACTGTATTAACCTCTCATGGGTTGGGGCTGGGTGGAGGGGGGGAACAATAGGTTACCCCCATTTTAATTTAGGGCACCCACCCGCCGCTCATGAGTGGGGGCAGTGAACAATAGGTCTACCACCCCATTTTCATTTAGGGCCCCCACTCGCCGCTCATGGGTGAGGCCAGGGACAGTAGGGCCACAGGCTGCTTACTGTTTAGTAGACTTTACTTTAGCAGAATTTACCAATACTAAGTAATCTTTACTTACTATTAGTAAATTTGTCTGAAAGACCAATTTAGCTCTTCCAGCCTTTTGGTAGATAGCTCCCTGATACCATGGGAATTAGGGAGTTCTCTACTAAGCAGCTGTAAGATGCAGCCGCAGCACGAATTGGATCGGAATTTCTTTCATTCAAATGAAATTCCGATCCGAACAATGTCCCTAATTGCGTCCTAACACGAATGGAGAAACTTTTCTCATTCTATTAGAACGAAATTCGGTAGTTTCGCCGGCATCCTGTCTAAATGACAGGACATTCGGGAATACTTACAGGAAGCATCGCGAGATCACGGAGGAAATGAAAGAATTGTGGGAAAATTTATCAGACCACAGGAAACAGAGCACTCTTTGCTCCTTCGCTGGTCATAATTGGTCAGGCGTAGGAAACCTGCATAACACAAAATAGTCCCTACTTTGACTTATGTTTTAAAGAAAAGTAGAGCAGACAGGAAGAAATGAAGAACAGATCCTGAGAGAGGGAGAGAAGAGGAATTGATTGGGGAAAGGTAAGTTCGGCATGACAGTGCAGCTTTAAGTTATCATCTTCCCTCAGCAATAAAGTTAGTGAAGGAACAAAAAAAAAAAAAAATAGTAATCACTATATTTGGAAACAATAGTCTGGTTTCATTATGACTAGCTTTCGAAATGTGGCACGACTTGTTTCATCATAATATTAACCCTATTGAGCTATATTTATTAGCAATAATTTAGTAGCAATCTTCCTTATCAAGAACTACATGTGTCATGCTAAAAATATGTCTGAAATGTGTTCAAGTCTATTTCTAATTACAGTTATCATGAAACACTTCCCCGCTACATTTTATCTGCAATAAAGCTGACTTGGCATAACACTACACAATACAGTGCCCTGCTAGTGTTTGTTAATACTCTTCTAGAATCGTGTGGATTATCTCATTTAGAGGATCAGACACGTGCCGCCTCTATTTCAGTTCACAAGCAGAGAAACTAATAGGACTGTGCATTACGTGATAAAGAGACAGCCTAATTCACTACTTTAGGTGTGGACATTCTCGAGTTTGTGATAAGGGGAAACATGGCAAGGAAAAAAGAAATTGGCACACTCAATTTTTTTCCAATTATTCGTTACCAGATTAAATGGCAAGGCATTCAGTACCTTTTAAAATATACAAATCTAAATTATATATTTTAGAGTTCAATGCATAAAGGGATCATATAGTACCAAAGTGAATAATCTTGTTTTTCTTTGGGGTGGGTGGGGGGGAATAGAAGATCCATCGGATTGCTTTTACCTCTGTCCAGCACTTTTTGAGGTTTATAAAAGTACATAACTATATTTTACTCGCCTCCTATTCTGTGCAGACCCTGCTGCTGCAATCACCGGTGCCACTGACTTTATCATCTGCAAGCCTGCTGATGTCCTCCAAGGTGCAGACCCTGCTGCTGCAATCACCAGCGCCTATTCTGTGCAGACCCTGCTGCTGCAATCACCGGCACCACTGACTTTATCATCAGCAAGCCTGCTGATGTCCTCCAAGGTTCCCGTCCAAACCAATGCTGCAAAGAGAAGCATTCAAACCCCACTCTGTGAGAAGCATTTGATATGCCACTACTGCACCCCTGCAATAAAAACCATCGCCTTTTCTACAAAAACTGAAATGTTTCACGTTGAAGGATTACGAGGACAGCGGCACTGAAGCCAGACCACTTCATTAAGATGAAACGGCCTGGTTGCCTATAAGGTTCCTTTAATCTTTATGGACAGCGATCACATTGTAAGAAATCCCCAAGAACAACAGGGTTATTCAGTAAAGTGAGAATTCAAGGTGAATTCAAAATTTAAGGCCAGAGTAGCTGAATGGAAAGCATAGCTGACAGAGCATTTCCCCAATTCCACTATTTCACTTAGGATTCATCCTTAAATTCCGAATTTAGTGAATAACCCTGTAAGATTCGGTATATGTGTTCCCCTATAATTGTGTCTCTTTCACTCTATATAGCTGTATAATGACTCACACGCAAACATGCACAAACAAACAGACAACAATATCCCCATGCAGAGTCACTCCTATAGATTCTTTTCATCACAGAAAAGCAAAATAAATATTGATAAAACCCGTAGCCATGTTCTCTAGTTAATTTAGTAGTCTCTGCTTTAAAGAAAGAAAAAGGAAAAATTAGTATGTGATCCATTAATAAAATACTTTCCAACTGTCCCACTTTAGTAGGGACAGTCCCTATGTGACGTCCAAATACCCCTGTTTTTGCTATCCTGCCATTTCTATTTTTTTGCTCTACATGAGTATACTATAAATGAGGGATATAAATAAAAGTGAAACAAAAGGAATTTCAGTGTTAAAAAGAGAATATCCATTAAAAATAAGTCTATTGGGAGGTATTGTTACAGCTCTTATTATTTTTACCTTTTTCTAACATTTGTCTAGGGGCCATGCAGGACCTGTAGTAACCTGATAATTGTTCAATTGTACAGCTCTGCAGAGACATGTCCATAAAGAATTTGAACTAAAAATGTTCCTAGTAAAGTATTCACAAAATGTCATTGCACACACACACGCACACACACACACACACACACACTCAATCCTACATTGTACACACTCACACATCTTCTGTTTTATAAAAAGGTGTACCCACAGTTGCTCACACTTGGCACTGCATCAAGGGAAATATAGTTCACAAAAACCTGCAGTGCTAAGATGTTAACCATCACTCAACTACGAGGATATTTATCCTCCCTGTATTCCTTCTTGATTCTAATTATGAATCTTAGTGCCAATTATATAGTATTTTCCCATAATTCACAAACCATTATAGCTTAATTGAACAGGAATTTAATCTAAAAACCCTACCAGGTGTGCTCACATTCTGAAAATAATGTAACCAGCACAATATTGAAAAACATGAAAATGACCCATCTCAAGAGCAAACTGAAAGAAAATGAAATCTGGTCTATGCAATCTGGGCTTATTTTAATTAATGACTAGGCAATCTGCAACTCTAATGCTCCTCAGTGATAAATTTGTCCCACAAATTAACATACCAAGAACCTGTCTGAATCCTGGAGACACGAAAGTGTCATCAACGCTGATTTGAAAACATGGTTTAGCATAGAGCTAAAATAAAAAACTAAAAAAAATGAAGAAAGGTTAACAAATGTAAACCTATTTAGTTTAGAAAAACGTTGCCTGAGAGGGGATATGATAACATTATACAAATATATTTGGGGCCAATACAAACCATTGTGTGGAAATCTATTCACAAACCGGACCTTACATAGGACACGAGGCCATGTGTTTAGACTAGAAGAAAGAAGATTTCGTCTAAGGCAAAGGAAAGGTTTTTTTACTGTAAGAACAATCAGGATGTGGAATTCTCTGCCTGAGGAAGTGGTTTTATCAGAGTCCATACAGATGTTCAAGCGGCTACTAGATGCATACTTGCAAGAACAGAATATTCAAGGATATAATCTTTCAAAGTAGGGTAATAACTGCTTGATCCAAGGATAAATCTGACTGCCATTCTGGGGTTAAGAAGGAATTTTTTTCCTAGCTTGTTGCAAAATTGTGCTTCAAACTGTTTTTTTTTGCCTTCTTTTGGATCAACAGCAAAAAACAAATGTGAGGTAGGCTGAACTTGATGGACGCAAGTCTCTTTTCAGCTATGTAACTATGTAAAATAAAAAAAAACATCAGCTTCCTCAGCCACCAAGTGCTGTACTTAATCAAGATCTTTGAAGATACACTGTAGGCACTATACCCATTTCATCTCATTAAATTGGTTAGAGTAGGGGTTCCCCAATTAATTTTTCCTGTGGAACCCTTTGACACAGTCCTCCCCTCCCCCCCGGTGCGCACGCGCATGCATGCGTGTGTGTGTATCTGACATACAGACGTGTGTGCTTGTGTGTGTAGCTGTGTTTGTATGTATTTGTATCTATGTGTCAAAGTGTGTGTGTGTGTGTGTGTGTGTGTGTGTGTGTATGTATGTATGTATGTATGTATGTATGTATTTGACACACAGATACAAACCCAGATGAACACAGTGACACATACACACCATGACTCACAAATACACACACACTGGCACATACACACACTCATACAAACTCCCTGACACACATACAATTTTTTTTTTTTTTTTAATATATTTTACTTTACCCAGCCTCCCTACCTTTGGGAGTGCTGGCATGAAGTCTATGTCCCTGGGGTCCAGTGGGGCTGCTGAGCGGCTGGCGCGCAGTCCCTGGGGTCCAGTGGGGCTGCTGAGCGGCTGGCGCGCAGTCCCTGGGGTCCAGTGGGGCTGCTGAGCGGCTGGCGCGCAGTCCCTGGGGTCCAGTGGGGCTGCTGAGCGGCTGGCGCGCAGTCCCTGGGGTCCAGTGGGGCTGCTGAGCGGCTGGCGCGCAGTCCCTGGGGTCCAGTGGGGCTGCTGAGCGGCTGGCGCGCAGTCCCTGGGGTCCAGTGGGGCTGCTGAGCGGCTGGCGCGCAGTCCCTGGGGTCCAGTGGGGCTGCTGAGCGGCTGGCGCGCAGTCCCTGGGGTCCAGTGGGGCTGCTGAGCGGCTGGCGCGCAGTCCCTGGGGTCCAGTGGGGCTGCTGAGCGGCTGGCGCGCAGTCCCTGGGGTCCAGTGGGGCTGCTGAGCGACTCATGCGCAGTCCCTGGGGTCCAGTGGGGCTGCTGAGTGACTGGCGCGCTATCCCTGGGGTCCAGTGGGGCTGCTGAGTGACTGGCGCGCAGTCCCTGGGGGGATTGCTGAGCGACTGGCATCCAGTCCCTGGGGTCCAGTGGGACTGCTGAGCGGCTGTTGGGCGGGTACAAGGGAGCAGCGATCTTCCCGCTCAGCTCCCTTGCGCGCCTCTTGGTGATGCTGTAGCCAAGTCATATTCTGGCTCCGGCATCACTGCTGTGCACGCGAGGGAGCTGAGCCAGGGAGAGTACAACATTTTGGCAGAACCCCATTTGTGTTCTCACAGAACCCCAGGATTCCGCAGAACACCAATTAGGAAACGCTGGGTTAGCGTATCTGGACTCCTCTGGCACTGTCCTTCTATTCAGTGTTAATCTGTTTATGTATAGGTTACCGTATATACTCTAGTAGAAGTCGAGTTTTTCAGCACATTTTTTTGTGCTGAAAAACCCTCACTCAACTTATACTCGAGTCAGTGTTTGTATCATGGCAACTTACATTGCCATAATACAGACAAGGACCGCCGGGCTCATTACAAGCCCGGCGGTCCTGTTGGGGGCTGTCAGGAAGCTGTTACTTACCTTTCCTGCAGCTCCTGTCAGCTCCCTTCTCTCACCTCCGGTCCGGTCAGCTCCCCTGTCAGCTCCACTGTAAATCTCGCGAGAGCCGCGGGGTCACTGCGCAGCAGTCACACCGCGAGGCTGACAGGGGAGCTGACCGGACCAGAGGTGAGAGAAGGGAGCTGTCAGGAGCTGCAGGAAAGGTAAGTAACAGCTTCCTGCCAGCCCCCCTCTTACACAGCCCATCCACTGGACCACCAGGGAATGAGAGCCCCCCTCCCTGGCCATGTATCAAGCAGGGAGGGGGGACGAAAAAAAAATCTAAATAAAAATTTAAATAATAATAAAATGTAAAAAAAAAAATAATTTGAAAAAAATTCTAAAATAAAAACATTTCAATATTAAAAAGAATTAAATTAAAAATAATAAAAATGCCCACCCCCCCCACCCAGTTCACACACACTCATACAAACACACACACACTGCATTATATACACACAGAGTGTGCGTATATAATGCAGATTGTTTGTATGAGTGTGTATGTAGGAGTGTGTGTGTATATATAATTCTAAAAATCACAGAATTTCATAGTCCCAAGTTTTACCCTCGACTTATCCACGAGGCATAGCATATTTCACAATTGTTGGTCACAAAACTGCACTCGACTTATACACGAGTATATACGGTAACATTAAATAAGGTTTCCTGGCCACCCACAGGCTGGCCCGTACTGGAGTTATAGCTAAGGCAGAGATTACATACTTCCTTCTAGCCATGCCAGTTCATACCAACAATGAGCGCTGTGATGGGATAAAAGCAGTCAACATACATTTTCAGCCAGTCATTAGCCCAAGTCAGTAGCCCCATGCATCATTAGCCCAAATAGCACAGAGGAGATGGGCTACTGAGAACTCATGTTCAGTATACTTGTGCAAAAATCAGTTTCAGCTGGTTCATCCAAATCATAATCCCTTTAAATCCACACATGAAGAAATGTATTCTCCCAGGATTTACCTGTGGAATTGTATTTACGAGGTCTGTCAAGAAAAAGTCCAGCCATTGATGATATAACAAGAACAGTTTACGCAACATCGATGTAACCTGGTAGAGGGAACTGGAATGCGCATACATGAACAATGCAACTTCACTGTGCTAGTCAGTAGGGGCGCTACACGCCGTTGAGTGAGCATGTGTACTGTGTGGTCTTCACATTAAAAATAACTGAGCGAATAGAACAAACCTGCATCAAATTTTGCGTTAATTTCCGCAGGGGATGTTCAAATTTTTTTGGATGATTCAGAAGTCTCTCGGGGGCGATGCCATGAGTTCAGAGCAAATCAAAGTTAGGCACAAACATTTTAAAGATGCTCAAGAATCTGTTGAAAGATTTGGCACCTTGCAACTTCTGGCTTTTCCAAAAACTAAAATCACCTTTAAAGGGAAGAGATTTCAGACAGTCGATGACATTCAGGTAAACTACAGTGAGGAAGCGGATGGAGATTCCTACAAAAGGATCTTGCGGAGTGTTTTGAACGGTGGAGGGTACTCTGGGAGAAGTGTATGAGGTTCCAAGGCGGCTACTTTGAAGGGGACTAAGGTGTCACTGTCCTATGTACAATGTTTCTTTTATAAATGTCCCTTTTTTCATATTACATAACTAGATACTCTTTGGACGTATTGATTATGACTCCACAGGTAAATCCTGAACGAATCTATTAGTTCGGGTATAATTTAAAGGGATTTTGATTCAGACGAACCGGCTGAAATGAATTTATGCAAAAGTCTCTTGTTTAGCAATAAAACATTAAAAGGACAGTGCCAGGGGACTCCTGACACTATAACCACTTTAATAAAGATGAGGCAGTTACAGTGCCCCTTCAAAGTATGAAAATGCTGACTAAACTTATCAACTGTCAACAAACATTACACTACAAAGCATGGTGACAGACAATCCCTCCTACTGGTATAAACACACACTATATATATCTACTAATACTACATTCTCCATATCATGGTAAACACAGCAGTAACTTGTTTTTCCAGTGCAATTATTTGAGTTGAGATAGACAGCTATATAGATAAGATAAAATAGACCTGATAGATACTCATTATTATGATGAGCAAATGACAACAACACTTTGTATGTAGGAGAAACTATGGATGTACAAAAAAAAAAATTTTCCACCTGAATTTCTCATTTTACTGAGGAAACAAATACAGCAAGTAAACAATGCTTCCATAGCAAAACATAGCATTTTAACTAATGCAACTCAGGGAGTGTATTTACTAAACTCCCAACTGAAAACCAAAAATGGAGATAAAACATTTAATCTCTATAAATCCTCCAAATAAACTATACACACAGTGTGGCTGTTTTGCTATACATTTTGCCAGAGTTTAAGCAGAGTACGCCGTGATAGGGGTAGGCAAAAAAAAAAAAAAAAAAAGAAGTCCAGCCTTAAGGGTGGCAAAGCATCATAGGAGTTGAAGTTCCTCTACAGCTTGCTAATTAGAAATAAGAGGAGCAGTGCGTTTCACACCAAGGTTCCAAATAGTATTGCACCCTGCCTGTCTGAAAACTGGACAGACCATACATAGACTGTCAGCATTGCAGCTCACTGAGATGCTTTAGTAACATTATTAGCCTAAAACTAAGGGGGACTAGTCTACAGAGCCCCCAAAACAGAGATACAGAATAGTCTGGGTAACACTCTGCTCTACCAGCCCATCCAGATCCAGCAGTATGGAAGGGGTTACAGTATCCCAGATCTCCCTCTATACACTGCACACCCAGTCTCTCCATCCAGGGGCCACAATCTCATTTTAAGGTGGTCCCTCACTTTCTCCCCTCTGGAGGGGTCTGTTTATGTTCCTACCTGACCACAGCTTCCCCCAGGTCGCTGATCAGCTTGTGCTCTCTTGGGTCAGGCTGTCACTTTCCTTCCCTTTCAGAGGATCCAACAAGTCAATTGGGCCCAGACAGCCCCGCCTGACTAGAGTCATGAGACAGCCCCCTCCCTCAGCTGCTTTTTTCCTCCCCGCCCATCCGCAGGGATATGTCCACCTCCTGTCTGCTGAGTGTTACATTGTCACTGCTGGCACCTAGCTCTGCAGATACATTTAGTGATGTTACTAAGTTTCAGATGAGGCCAGCATACCATCATGTAACTAAGGGGAATTCATGATTAGGTCATGTAACTCAGCTGCTGCAGAAACTCTTGAAATGAGACATGAGTCAGGCACCTTGTGATGTGAGCAGTCAGGTATGCATATCACCTGCACACTTATTTGAAAAATGAGGTTGCTACGGGTAAGGAGAACATTTGTGGCAAAGTTCAGAAACTGAAGAAATATGTAGGAACCTTTAGTTGGTTTCCATGGTGACAGCTTTTTATTTAGAACTCTGCTCACAACTGCTTTTAAAACATAGAGTCCCTCTTATTTTGATAAACTTCCTAAGGCTTTATGTTGCAATTTACTCTTTGCTTTTCAATTTACTGTTTAGTGCAGGGGTAGTCAACCTTTGAATACCTACCGCCCATATTTGTATCTTTTTTTGATGGTAACATTTCCTTACAGCCCACCAGTGCTACATGAACAAAATTATTTAGCGCAAGTGCAAAAAATTTGAAGAAAGGCGGGTTATTTAAAAAATGTGTTCTTAAATTAATCTTTTTATTTCTACTTTATGAATGCTTTATACATATAGAATTTAATTGTAATGAATTTTCGCATCTCCATTGATGCAGCGCCTACTAGCGCAGGAGCTGCTTAAATTGAAGAAAAAGATAGTTAAATGTGAAAACTGGATTATTTTTTCTTTTCTTTTTGTTCTTTTATTCAGTTTTTTTTTATTTCTCCTTTTCTTTTCTTTATCTTTCTTCTTCTCTTTTCACATTCCTTCTTGCAATCACCAGCAGGAAAGCACAACTTAGGGCAGGGGTAGGCAACCTACGGCACTAGTGCCATGCACGGCACTCAAGGTGTCTTTGCACGGCACTCAAGGCTGCTAGAGCCAAACAGGCTCTGGCCTATCAGGAGTCCCAGTAAAACTTCAGATATCTGCTAATACGAAGAGGTGGTGAAGGACAATCCTCAATTTATGCATTGCAGCACGTAAAGGAAGTGATCTCAGAGCACTTCATTCCAGCACTTGTGAATGGGAATCCACACAGTAGTGGAGCAGCTCTCAGATGCTGTTGCAGCTCCTCTCCTTAACCTGTATCTGGCCGGCCTGGTCCCCACTGGAACCCAGGGAAGTCACCCACACTGCTAGATATACACAGAAATGCAGAATAACCCTCCCCTCATACAAATAATACGAATAGCCCACACACAAACATACACACAATCCGCTTAAACGCAACACCACTAACAATCCACATACATGCACACAACCCCACATGCAGCCTCTCACATGCAATACCCCAAACAGCCCCCACACATACACACACTACCAAACACGCAATGTGACATATCCATCCACACACACAATTCCACAAGCAGCCCCCATACACAGCCCACATTCATATGTATCATACACAATACCATAAACTACTCATGAACATATATATATAATAGCTCAAATACACATAAATACAACAATACAAAGCAATTACAGTAAAAATAACACAAGCAGAATACGGCAGCAAACACACTTCAATTTTAAAAAAATAGGACCGGCACGCTACGGGACATAACAATCCTATATCGGCACAGTGCTGCTAAAAGGTTGCCTACCCCTGACTTAGGGTAACGGGAAAAACCCGCCACCGCCCACCATAAAAGCTTGAAACACCCACTCGTGGGCGGTAGGGACCAGGTTGACCATCTCTGGTTTTGTGAATAAATCCCCAGGTTTCTTAGTCTTACTATGAGCAGTACAAAAAAATGCAAACGGGGGCGTGGCCGAGCAGGCGACAGGACGTGTAGTAGTTGAGCTCCGCTCCCCCTGGCCATTAAAAGCTATAATCTAGCGACTACCTCTCCAAAAATGGTCCGAAACAAGAAGCCCCAGACCCTGGGTGGCACCCTGCACTGCCATACCGGCACGCTAGACGAATTTGTGTGCACCCCGAGCGCACAGAGCAGCCATCGACCGCCAGACAATATGGCGCCCGGCTCCCCGAGCAATGAAAGCGCGGGAGATCCCTCACTACACAGCACTCAGGATGACACGCTGGCGCTGATCAGACAGGAGCTGTCCATGATATGGACAGATGCTTACCAAAGGCCACACGGGGGGACTCCTGAGAGAACTCCGGGCAGCCATCAAAGAGGAAATCACGGCCCTGCGGGCAGACTTAACGGCGGTGGAGGTGCTGGAAATGGAGGCCCAAGGGAGCCGTTCACAACACCAAGCCGCTGAACTAGCCACCTGCTCCTCTCTCTCCGACGCCAGGTTGAAGATTTAGAAAACCGAAGACAAAATATTCGGATTAGAGGCTTACCTGAACCCGACACAGCACCCCTGCAAGAAACACTGAAGGCCCTCTTCCGGCAGATCCTAGTCCAGGAGTGCCCGGCGGAGATCCAACTGGACCGGGCGCATAGGGCACTGGGACCGCAGAGACCAGATGGCAGGCCACGAGACATCCTGTGCTGCCTCCATGCCTATAGCCTTAAGGAACGACTGATGGCAGCAGCCCGAAACTCAGAAAGCATACACTTCAGGGGAGCGGATGTGGCCCTATTCCAGGACCTGTCTGGTCTCACTCTGGATGCCAGACGAGCACTCCGGCCCCTAACGACAACCCTGCGAGACAAAGGTATTGCATACCAGTGGGGCTTCCCATTCAGCCTCCAGATTCGGCAGGGGAATGCCTGGCTCCACGTGTGCTGGCCGGAGGATGTACCCCGAGCCCTTCGCCTGACGAAAATCCACAATCGGAACGGGCTCCTGGATACTCCGCTGGCACCACATCAAGACACAGCAGGTGAAGATCGCCCACCCCCAACCCTGAGAGAGGGGGCGCGGGCCCCAAGGATGCTGGGAGGCCCGAGAGGTGCGGAGGAGTAAGAAGAGGAACAAACGCGGCCTGACCACAGCCAGGCCGCCAGGTACTGGGGTTTCGCCGGGAACCGGGTCTGCATCTGCCCCTAGGGGGAATAGCTAAGTTAGGTGGGGAGGGAGGCAAAGAATCCTCACCTGCTAACCGGGCACACAACCCCCTCCCCCCCCTCTCGATAGAGAGGGAATCTTCTGCTGCGGAGTGCCCCCTCTCCCCTCACTCAGCAGGATCCGGACCACCGCTTCTAGGTCAAGAAATTGCCCCTTCTCCCCACCCCTGGCCTTGCCATTCTGGTTTAGCTTAGGCCTTGGGAGTTACAGGTATCTCATTGGGCTTTGGGGAGGACGGGGGGGGGGTCGGGGACTGGGACTGTGGGGAGATGGGGGACACTGAACTGTTGCTGAACCACTACGAGATGCTGGGGGTCCGGTTGCCGGGGGGGAGAGGGGAGGGCAAAGCAATGTTATTGATTTGCTGTGGGAATCTTGGGGAATTGCTCTCAATGGACGCAGAGAGGTGAAGGGAGCCCCGCAGTCTAACCCTGAACAGCTGCGGGACACTGGGGGGAAATGCCCTTCACTGAAACGGGGGGAGGGAGGAATACCGCAGTATATTGCCCGACAGCCACCTGTCACTGTGGGAATTGCTCTTAGTCAATGTGGGGAGGAGGAGGGAACCGCACTATACGTTGGGGATCTGCTACCAGACATAGACGGGGTGGTACCTATAGGACACCGAGACGGGAGCTGGGAAAGCCGTATAGCCAGGGAGACTTAATTAATGGGGGGAGGAAGAGCATCACAGATGACTGGGACGGGGAAGCCGATAGAGCAGCCGTCTGATTAGCCCAAGATGATAGCAACACACAGCGAAGGGAGCAAGCAATAGAAGGAGGAGTCTAGATGGGGAACCCACAGGTCCCAATGGATAACAGCCGCTTGAACACCCTCCTAGCTGGGGGCTACTTGGGGGAGGCGGGCCCGGCCTGTCACTGACCTGACCCTTTCTAGAGGAGGAGGAATTACACTAGATAACAAAGGCTGGGGGGAGCACAAAAGACACACACTACCCTGTGCCTGCAGACGCGCACGCACCCACAGACATACTGTGCAAACTACTAGGAAGGAGTGACAAGGGGGGATATATTTAAAAGGGATAACCCACCTCTTCCCGACTCACCAACTGAGGTTCGTATGGGCGGATGGTCCTCCGAGAGTAAGAAAGGCGCAACTTATCCTCCCGAGACATCGAGGGGGGACAGCCCTCCCGTCACTACAGGGATACCATCAAGCTACCCATCTCCTAAAAATCATAGAATGGCACGTACTTAGCACAGAGAAACAATGGGTCCACATGGAGCGAATTCAAGCTGGTGGGCGCATCCCACCGATGGTATGGACACAAAACCCGATGCGTGACAGGGAACTGCAGGTTCACCCATTCATAGGCGCGACGCTGAGAACGTGGACAAAAAAAACGATTCAAGCTACAGCTCACTACCAACCCGACACCCCTGACCCCAGTGATACACAACCCGGACCTGGCAGGTGGTCTGTCGCAGAGAGACATCGAGGGATTTGGAGGGAGAGCAGCACAACACCTACAAGCATGGTGTGCGAACAACGAACTGAGGCCATTAGAGGACATGCTAAACCAGACCAGAACGACAGGCATCTTACGATTCAGATATTATCAGGTACACCGATATTATGGAACACTACAGGGGAAACTCCTAGTCCACAAAAACCTCACTCAGCTATGCTCCTAGGGGCAGACGCGGGGCCCCCGGCACATTTCCATTCAAAGTGGGAACAGGCTACTGGAGCCAATTTAACGGAACAGCAGTGGGAGAAAATAAATGTTCTCTCCCACCAAGGAATACTCGGCTCCAAAATGCAAGAACTTAATTACAAAATCCTGACGTGCTGGTATAGGACCCCAGCAAGGCTACATGCCATGGGGATCACACCCAACAGATTCGAAACCTCTGGAGATTCGAAACCGCTGAGGGGACGGACCTGCACATTTGGTGGTCTTGCCCTCGGATCACCCTCTACTGCCAACAGATCCATGACAAACTTACTGAAATCTTAGACGCAGACATCCCCGTGGAACCCCTCCCCATGCTACTCAATCACACTCAGATGCCATTCGGGCGCTACAAGAAAACCCTCATTAGACATTTCCTTAATGCAGCCAAAAGCCTCATCCCTGCCAGATGGAAATCATCGGACATTCCTACCGTCTCACAATGGATGGACAAGGTCGATGAGCTTTATGCAATGGAGTCCCTTACTGCGGAACTCCGTGGGACACAAGAACGCTGCACCCGTCTGTTGATGCCGTGGATAACATATGCAGCCGAGTAGAGTAGGAACGGGCTGGACCGCAGCAGCGCCAAACCTTTCTTTTACCGCAACCCACCCCATTAACTCACCAACCCCGCCCTGCCACCGCACCCTAATACAGAGGTACAACCTCTAGCCTGGGACGCGACGGCTGACCTGTTGGAGTACCTCCGAAAACGCAGTACTCAGGGGGTTGGAGTGCTGCACCCCTACCCCTATTGACATCCCCACAACAGGGCAGACCAGACCAGTACCACCAAACGACGGCTCCTTCCCGGTCTAGATATAAGGACAGCCGTGCAAATAGAGACTGAACAATAGGTGTACAAGAAGGGAGAGGAGACAAGGCCATATGCGGACGAAAACCACACTCAGGTGGCCGGACGGGAAATATGAGACCGTCCCCGGAGGGACCCGCCGCCAGGCATGGACAAGGGCGACGGGGAGGAGGACGGAGGGTGACACAATTAGACGGGACCCCGACCCTTCAACCAGGACACCAAGACACCAAGCATTTGGTGACCCCAACGCTTTTGTTTCCATCCAGACTATTGGTGCACCTGCTTGGGGCGGCTCCTCCCACAAGGGGGGTGGGACGTGAACGAAGCTGATGTGAGGACCCTACCCTGCATGTAATGTCCCTGGGGAATAGAGTTGGACCGAGTTAGGTCCCCAGGGGGAATATTCGCAGAAAGGGTCATGCCCCCACTCCCCTGGCACACCGAGAGGGGACATACCCAAACAGAAGC
Source organism: Pelobates cultripes (assembly GCA_933207985.1). Classification (NCBI taxonomy): domain Eukaryota; kingdom Metazoa; phylum Chordata; class Amphibia; order Anura; family Pelobatidae; genus Pelobates; species Pelobates cultripes. Next base: position 82,113,595 of record OW240922.1, read on the forward strand.
ATAGCCACAACACACAACCCAAAAATCGACACACATGCCCACACGATCTAGTGGCCAAACGCTAGCTAATGCAGAATGCATAAACAATGCCCCACAGGCAAGTCCAATGCTAAGAGCCCAACCAGACTTGACTTAGGACCCCGACTAAACCTCTCTACAAAGTATACTACACTATTAACCATTACAAATTTTGGAAAAAATCCCGAACGACATAAGGGTTTATTGAGTTTATTAATGCTTGTTACAACGTGTCAACTGCCAATGTTTAACCTGTACTGTTAACATGTTGCTCCAAAATAAAGAATGTCAAAAAATAAATAAATAAATGTTAACAACAAAGCATTGATATCCAGGAAATCAATTGTAGCAGAAAGAAAATGGAATTACAAAATTTAGACCAAATAGCTGATTTGGAAAAAATACAACTCTGTTTTACCTTGGTTATTTAAACAAACACTATAATAAAATATAAATATATATTCCTAACGTTTTTGTGTGTCTGTCCCTAGTAGTATTAGGTGTGTTCTCACCCCCGAAGGTTAAAACCCTTATTTACTTACCTTGTTCCACCTCTCCTTCCCCGGCTCCATCACGGAGAAGAAATGACTACCTCCTGCATGATTCAATCCAGTCCAATCCTACTCAGAAAAAAACCGTTGGAGAACGAATGCACATGCGCTGTGAGTGCTGCCTGCGCATTTAAACGTTCCCATAGGAAGGCATTAAATCAATGCTTTTCTATGGGGCTTCCGTATCACATAACCACGTGTTACTCTGTCTGTGCTGCAAAAGCGCCTCTAGTTGCTGTCAGTATGAGAGCCACTAAAGCAGGAGTTAACCCTAAAAATATATATAATGTTTTACATTGCATGGTTAGGGAACAGTGACACTGCACCCAGACCACCTCATTGAGATAAGGTGGTTGAGGGGAGTATATTGGTCCTTTTAGCTGAATTTTGCAATTTGGTTTTTATTTCTCTATAATTCACTGTTTAGTGAATAACTCCATTAGTATCAGATTCCAAGCAGATTTTTCTTCTTAGAGGCATATGTAGAGAAAAGGTCCTGAGAGTTCCACAGGGCTTTCTGAGTTCAAATAATATTATATTAATAAATACATTTTTAAAATATTGCTGTTTAGTAGATATAACTCGAATGAAAACATGCATGTATTCAATCATGGATTTTGTTTCGTTTTTTTTAGCTGGGGTTATATCTAAAAACAGATTTCATAATGTGCAGTTCTCTTGTCTGCTGCCTTCCCCTTACTACCCAGCCCAGACTTTCCCAATGCAGTTCAATTAGATGTTTTTGCGAGGCAGATGCTCTGGGCTATTGCTGCCTCTTGACTATAGCTCCACTGAACTAAGCAACCAGGAAGTAACATAACTGGTTGTCTTTTTCAGGTGGTTGTAACAAGGTTTATTCATAAAAGTGTCAATTTTCTTTGTAAAATTTTAAGAAAGAGGACACACTTTTCGCTCATAATGCACTTCCGCAATCTGAATTGTTTTGTGTCTCTGGAGTATCCCTTTAATAGACAATGACTGGGAAAATTCTTATTGATTTTAAACAAAACATGTAAAAGATTATTTATCAAAAAATATAGACACATGGAACACTATTTACTGCAAAATAACATCATGTACCGCTTCCTTCTCGTAGGCACCCGGCATCGCTGCAAATTTTAGTCTTGCATGTGGTTTGGGAAAGCACTCTGTTACTAAGTAACAAAAAGACCAGGATCTTCAGCTTGAAGGTAAATTTAATTACTTCTCCCGCTTAGAATAATATAAGATAATACTTAATGTACCATAACAACTACATCATACCAAAGGAGAAGCTCCCTGGTGAAATCATTTAAATGACAATTGTGACCTCAAAATAATTTCTAATATAATAATCCTTTCATCAAGTTTAGAAAGAAATGGATATTTGTTTAAATGATGTATATGTGAAAATATAAGAAATACATCCCTGCCTTTAGTATATGACAGGATCCTTAAACCATGTACATGCACTCTGGGTCACACAGTGTTTCAAAACAGACAGTCTCTATGCTCTTCCCTGCTTCTGTAACTAACCCTCTCTATTAGATATCCCCTCTTCACTCCCATCCTCGTTAAAGATCACCTTCTTCCTTAACACAGTGATGGCACAGTGATATTGGTCTCTTTCCTCTGTTGCTGGGTGGCTGTAAATTGCTCTTCCTAGAGGAAGTTGAGGAGGTCAGTGCGTATGGTGATAAAGTTATTACGTAATATTGCATGTCACTGCTCTGCTCCGGATTGGCAACCATCTGCTCAATGTATCTGACGACAGTGGACCAAGTTTCCCCATCCTGACTGATGTCATTATTGATGTTCAGGTATGGCATACGGCTGAGAAGTGCCAAATCGTCAGTGATGAATGTGCACACTGCTTCTAAGTATCTATCCAGCCTTGAAAATGGGGCCTGAGGCCTAACCATAAAATACAGCAACATTTTAACCAGTGGCTTTTAAGAAGCCCAATCAATGCTCGAGCCAGTGTCGGTCCCTAGCAACTCCCCAGATTGCACTGAAATATAATACACTGCTGCAAACGGAGGAGACTAGAAAGAGCTATGGTCACAATGCAAGCCCACCAACATCGTGACATATAAAATTGGGACCCCTCATTTTTTATTTAATTATATAGAGAATAGATATGTTCTTTCTAAGATTTTGAAACTGCACAGCACAGAGAAGGAAGCTGACTCCCATTTGGGTCCTTGTGGGTCGAATCCTATCCTATAAACCTCTGTACAATGGGAGTTTATGGGATAAGCAGTTTATCTTTAAGCGTTAGTTCCATTTAGGATGAGTGGAATTTCTCTATAAACTGATAGCAGCCATACTGCAGCTGTTCTTGGTTATATATAAAATTATTAATAAAGATTTTGAGCTTGATTCATGCTGGGCCGTGTGCAGCGATCGCCTGAGCCAATGACCATTCAAGTGCACAATTTGTTACTCTCTTCAAAAAGAGGGAGAAATCAGACCAAGTTTTGGTATTTTGATCTACTTTTTAAATATCAGTTTGCATGATTTTGCTGTTTATTAAATAAAAATCTCTAGGCCAGGGGTGCCCAAAAGGTAGATCCCCAGATGTTGTAGAACTACAATGACGATGATGTTTTGCATGCCTTTAGAATGTCTTTAGAATGACAAAGCATCATGAAAGCTGTAGCTTTAAAACATCTAGGGATCTACCTGTGGCAGACCGCCTGGCACCCTGACTGGGTACCTCCGCCAATCGCTGCTTCCTAGTATCACTGAGTACCATAAGCACCGCACCGGGCACCACAAGCACAGTAGACCCCTTAGCCACCCTTGGCTGGGGTTTTACCGTCCTTCCCACCCTGGACCAACACCTGTATCCAGCTCCCAGTGGGAAGATCTCTCCTACAAGAGAGTATAGCCCTGAAAAGAGCTAGTGAAATAGAAATCCAAAGAGCAGGGATATAGCTGGTATAGCTTTCTCCCACACACACGAGACGAGGCTCTATGCTGAGGATGAACTGATTTATTGGGAGCGACACACTGCCTTTTATGCAACACCCTTTGCAAGGGGTTTCCTAAATCACATTCCAGAGGCATTACCTGCTGGACCTGAGAGAACTAGTTGCAAGCGATCATCTAAATTAAATTATCTCCCAATACAGAAACCATGCAATATAATAATACCTCAAAAGTACCCCCAAAACACATGAAAACCCCCACAAAATTACATATAGCCCCAATCTGGGTGACCAACATATCCAAAAATCACCCAGATCAGTTCAGGGGTTCGGGATTTCCATGGAAGTCAATTATTTGACTGACCATGCACATGGTCCTATGCCCAAATCAGTTCCATGTAATCATGGCTAGCTGTCGGTCTAGTTTGGTAGTTTAAAAACGAACAAACTACCGAACATAGTCTGATTTTGGATAAATAAATCCCCAGAATTTAACATCAAATAATAAATTACTATGGAGTTTAAGTGAATATGTAAGTCGTACAAAAATTTCAACTGCACATTAACCTGTTCAACCTGATTGGGTTAAATACATTACTTTCATAAGGGAATCAATAGAAGGAAATGCAAATTCTTCCCTATCTTGTAACATGATAATTAATGCCTGACAGTTACTAATGTCAAATTGAAACCATAGTAAATGATGATGTGGCACTAATATATGTAATACAAAATGATAACTATTGTCCATCCAGAAATGACATACCGTATTTACTCGAATCTAATGCACACCTTTTTTGGAAATAAAGTTTCAAACATTTTAATGCGCATTAGATTCGATGGTGCATTACATTTGGGGCAAAATTTGAATTTTTCTGGCGAATTCACTCAGACAAATTCACACAGGCAAATTAAGGAAAAAAACCATAAACTTAAGGGTTTTTTTCACTTTTTTCTTTAGCCCCAAAAGAGTCAAAAACTATTGCATAAAATTAATAATTTTCTAACTCAAATGAAAAGTGGCACAAAAAAAAATAAATAGGCAAAAAAACAAAACAAATGCGCCCATTAAGTCCTTTGTCTTCCAATTACTGGAAGTTCGAAAGGCTTTTATACAAGTCTTTCAGGTTTTTAATGTCCGTATTTGGTTGCCACTTTGATGGGCAAATTGCCTCTTATGATACTTGCTCAGTAATGTATATTGATGTACATGAATAGATCTGGTAGAAAACATTTTATGTTTAGTAAATATGACAATCCTATATTTTATATAGGGTTGGCATGTGGAAATTATGGTTTGTAAACCATGTACCAAAGACTACTGACCAAATTGTGCTTTTTCGTTTGAAATTACTACATTTTGATGAGGTTGGCCATTAGTAGATATGAGTGGAAAATCTGTTTGAATCACATTTTGTTCATGTGGACCAAATTCGGTGTTTAGAAAATAAACCACAAAGTAATCACCAAATAATGTTACAAACTCTGTAGTAGGGAGTCATCAGGAAAACAATATGTTCATTGATTACTCAAAATCGCACAGTCTCGCCATGAAAACCAAATTGAATGGAAATTCACAGGATCACTTTGTAACGTAAAGTGTCCTATTTTGTGTCTTACCCAAACAGATAAAAGTGTAGCGGTTCCCTAGACCCTGATTAACCAGGAATGGATTGACAAGTATCTTGCATTGAATACAGAATATGAGGTCATTGGTTATGTCCCATGGCAAGTCTTGTGGACAATTTGATGGTGACTCCTGAATTCGTACTCCTGTTCTATACACATCTGATTTTTGAAGCATGTCTAACTGTTATCCTGGTTCTTGGAATCTACTAAGATAATATGTGTCTGTATGTAATCCTGATACTCCTACTTGGTATCTGCTACAACACCTGATACATTAGTCTGCAACAGGCAGACTGTTATAACTACTCCAGACCTCTACCGAGAAAGCTGATATGTTCTCCTGTCATTATGACTCTTGCTATCTACTGATGCCTGATATGCTTATCAGTTCACCTAGTTCTTGTTCTCTGCTGATCCTGTTAAAGGCAAACTATAGCATTAGGAATACCAACATTTATTCCTAACGCAATAGTGTCCCTGTCTCTAGTTTTGTGGGCCCATCTACCCTTCAGTAAAAAAATGGTTAAAAACCTATTTTTTTTCCTTTGACTTAATTCCAGCGCCGTGGTTCACTCAGAGCTGGCTCGGTCTCCTCCTCCTGCAACGTCACAGAAATTATGAGACCTAATGCACACATTAAAGCTTCCCCATAGGAACACATTTAATCATTTTCCTATGGGGAAGTATAAAAACTCTAGATGTCGCCATGCAAAGCGTGAGGACGTCCAACATCACTTCATAGAGTACAATTCTGTTAGGCATCTGGAAACACCTCTAATGGCTCTCTGGTAGTTTTTGGACGTTCAGATCAGAAGAACAGACAGGAGCACTTCACCTAGATCTCTTCAATAAGATAAAGTGGTATGGGTGCCTTCAGTGTCCCTTTAATATAAATGTTATCTGAGTCCTACAGAAACTCTTAGGCTCTGTGAGCCTAATTTAAAATGTGGTCCACAAGAAAAGTATGGTTTTTGCAATATTATCTCTGATGCTCAGCAAAACTTTAGTGAGGAAAGGAAGAACATTTAAATGAATATAAAAAAGGATGTGCAAAGGGTAAGGATAACTTGGGCTCTCCTAAAGCAGCTCTACATAATTTTGCATCCAGGAGCCATTGACCTCTTGGCTCTTCCTACTTGAAGGGATCCATCCCTATTCTGTTCTATCTACAAAGCAGTGGTAGACAATAGGAAGGCTTTATACTGCATAATAAATGAAAGATGATGGTTTAATAGAAAACTATTTATATTTTTAAGATTTAATTGGAAAAAATTTGCACATTTTCTCATTATAATTTCTTTTAATGCTATAATTTGCAATTTTTTTGCCTCCTTACACTATATATACTGATATAGTTGTCAAAATATATACAGAGAGAGAGCGAGAATAAGGTCACAGTTTGAGGGTGAGTGAGGTGGGCAGTATTGCAAAAATGTTGAACGTGCAGGCTGACAATAGTGAGGAGAGTTGAAGGACCATTGTTGGGACAGTAATTTATGTCAACAGACCATACTAGGCCAGGTTTGTCAAACTCTGCCTAGACCCCCAGAAGTTGTTAGCCTACAAATCCCATAATACTCTGCCCATCTTATTGGAGTTACAGGTCACCAACTGTTTTTATTCCATTATTTTTTGGACATCACTTTTCTTGGTGGGGAATATACAACCTATGCTGTTTGGATTAAGCAAAAACAATTTTTGCCCCTTCTCTGTAAGTTATTTTCCTTTTATTTGCACTAATTAATATTACAGTATGCACTAGATTTTATATTTGTTTTATTGCATACTCCACTTACGGAGAGAAACTTTGCTCACCAGTATTCCAAAATGGGGATAATGCCACACTCGGCTACAATTTAGGAGCCAGCACATAGGCTCCATAACACGTGTGTACAATTTTAATTTATCACATTTTATCTACATCATCCAGATATACTACACTAGATTAGTCTATCTGTATGTTTTGTTTTTTTATCTTTTGTACATCCCAGACCACTGACTGAAACAAAAATCCATACACCGGGATTGTACTGCTCACCCTCATAGAAGTGGAGCCCTTAATAGCTTCAAAAGTGTGTAAAAATTTAAATTTTTTATTAATACACTATAGACTTCTCCAATTCAAAATTCTTGTTAAATATACTATCGGAAACCACTGTGAGGCGCTACCCCATCCTCCCTATACCAGCATAGGTACATACCTGTCTACTCTCAGTGACTGATAAAATACCAGGGGGCATTTATTTAAGAAGAAGAAGAAAACAAAAACATATTTACATAAATTACTCACAGGTATATATAGTTTATGCGCAAACATGCAAGGAATTAAAGGGAAACCATGAAGTGATCCCCTATTTTCAATGGGTTACATTATAATATACGTATAATATATGTACCATTTGCAAGTTGTTGTGGTGCATAGCATGTAGCTTTGATGCTCTTAGGAAGTAAAATAGATTTATTTATTTTTTTAAAGCCACTTTGCTAGAATGTGAAATATTACTATGCGATCATTAAAAGCTGATTTTAAATGGATCCATATTATACTTCTGGCAATTTACTAATATTCCCTCATACTCTATAGGTAGGGAATCTAGAGTGGATATTCTGATAATGTACATGGTTTTTTTTCCACCTCCCTCTTTGCACAAAAGCATAACGTTGCTCATTCATTTCAACACAATTAAATTGGTCATGTAAGTGAGTTTGGCCTTTGTTCAGTGACAGAATAGCACAGTGCACAGTGACTCAGAAAGGGAGTCTTGCTGGAATCATCTGTGAACAGTCGGAGTCATCGGAGAGATCAGCAAATGAATAGACGGGCACCTAAATTCATTTTATCACATTCTTGTATCAATTCTAGCTGACAAGCACAAACAAAGCTATATGTCCTATGAGTAATAAGTCATTTTTTATTGAACATAACTAAATTATATTTAAAGAAAAAAAAAAAAAATGGTGGTATAGAATATTTTGGTTAAAATAGTCAAGCTGTGATTATATTTCAGATGGAAAATATTTCCTACTTAGCTGTTGTTGCCTGATTTTTTTTAATTTAAAAAAAAAATTTTTTTGCAATTGGTTTTTAGCTTACTGCAATTTGATGTTTAGTAAATAAACAGCAGAGTCTTTTCGTTCTACTACTTATGCATAGTGCTTTTACCTTTATAAGCGAATAGGTATTATTTATTAAATATTGGTAGCCACTTTTGTTTTCTTTCTCTGTTCAACAAATGTATGAGGATGGTAGGAATTATGACAATGTAGCAGACTTTACGTTTGGAGTAAACTAGTTGAGTGCCAAGATTCTATGAGTGCCTATAATGAAACCACTGTTGAGTACAACAAACTACTAGGACACTTTTATAACGATGCTAGTATTTGTATGTCTCCAAAATCATTCATGTACATTCCAGCCACTGAAAGCACTTAGCTTGTTTTATGTGCTTTAGGGTTAAATTGCCTGTCCCTGTGGTTTTACTTTATAGAAGTGTAGATTTTAAAAGGCACTTTTATGAAGAAAAAAGGCATTGATAAAAAGCAGGTGGGCAGCCGTGATAAGTGAGCTGATTAGACTTACGCTCACATCACCAATCATGCACACTCCAATGTTTGCCTCTCATGCTCAATCATTGAGATGGATTACATCTCGTTAGGAAGTGTATGACTGGCAAGCTTCAAACATGCATGATTTGACTGCAGGACTCCTTAGTGGGAATACAAACATATATTCCTAATGCTGTAGTGTTCTAGTCCATATTTAGATAAGCAGTAGAGTGCTGAACGCTGGTATCAGTAGCACCGGAGCTCAGTGGTAGAGGTCCCCTAACCTCTAAAAATATATATCAACAAGTGAAGTGCCATACATAATTAAGGCCTCACGGCTGAAACGTTGTATCCATGTTTTGACCTGCATTCCACAATAAAACTGCCTTGTCCACCCTATGCTGTTCAGCCTGAGGCTCTTCACAACTCCATATTTAGATTCAGGCCTCTCCTGTTAACCCGTTTAAATAAATAAAAGGTGAGATATATATATATATATATATATATGGTTTTATTTACTTTTTTTCCCCAACATCAAGACTCACTGGGTGCTGCCACCATCACCTCCTCCCACCACGTCATCCTGGAGGTGTTGCTTCCTTAAAGATTGAGTAAGAGATGCGTGTGGGGCTAAATATACCAAATGGTAGACTTTTTCTATGGCATGTTCCTTTTAAACAGATACATAAAAAATAAGCCTCTTTGAAAAGAGGCACTACTAAGGCTCGGTTGGAATTAAGGTGGTTTAGAATTGGGGGGTTTAGGTTAGCATGTCATTAGGAACTCATGGGGCTGTAGGACAGGGTTGTAGAACTTCCAGATTAAGTTCATTTAAGCAGTACCTGCACCTCTTGTGTTAAGATTATTTGTGTATTTCAATTACTTATTGTTAAATGTCCCCATTGTATAACTGTAGATCGCTGAAGAAAATGTTGGTGCTGTTTAAATAATATTAATAATGAGGAACTAGGGATATTACTTTACCGTGCTGTAACGAGTAGCTCCCATGGTTCCTAGGCATAACTTATGTTTGTTTCCAAAGCATGTTCACTTTTAGTCCAGTAGGGAAAGAAAGTGTCTATGCAATTATTATTGTTAAAAGGAACACAATAGCGTTAGGAATACAAACTTCTGTCTTGCTACCTATCGAGGTGTCCCCGTGCCATGTAAAGGTCTGAAAGGCAAGTATTAGTTAACTTTCAGTCTTTGCTGAGCTGCTCTCCACAATGTTGATTTTTTCGGCCAATCCAATGCTTCCTAATAGAGAAGCATTGGGAGGTTAGTGCGCATGCACGGTAGAATGCCGTTCTGCACCTAACAAATGCTGCTATATAAGCAGCGTTTTATTTATAAACTCCGTTAGAAACAGAAGAGGCACCTCTTGTGGCTATCAGGAAGACGCTACTAGAGGGGTGGTAAACCTGCAATGTAAACATCACATCTCCAAGAACAGCAATATCTGCAACCAGACCACTTCATTGAGATGTAGTGGTCATGGTGTCTTTACTGTCCCTTTAAATCTACACCAGATACCTCTCTCTCTGGTCTTATGTACTTTGTTTATCTGACCCTACTGATTATCTACTCTGACCTTCACAGATAAAGAGCTGGTAAATATATTTAAAGCAAGCAGATGGCAGATAGGTAGATAAAGACAAAATGTTTTGGAGCTGGATAAAAAGTTATTTACAGCAGGCAAATAACTAGGAGATTTATTTGTTATTCCCCAATTAATAATTTATTCTTTAGAAGTGTACAAGGCAAAGACTGTGCTCAGTACTGAATTACATTACTCAATTTTAACATCATGTTCTAATTCGGCAACATCAACAGAACAAACAGATGACCGCTACAGAGTAATGCTAATTTCCCTGAAATATTTTAAAAACTGCCTTGAAATATATAGAAGAAATCCTGTATATTTATTTATTTTTCCTCAAAAAATTAAGCAATTGGAAAAAAGATTAAATTTTGCATCGAAATTTAACATAGAAAAATACTGTCCGCTTTACGTAGGCTGGACTGGAAAAAAAGTTTTAACCCTTTAAGACTCAAAGAAATATGTTATGTATTATCTCTTAAAATTAAATGCGTTCCAGACTCCTCCCAAAGGATTACGTGTGTTCTTGCAATCTCCCTTTTGCATATCTTCATTATTAACTGTTGTACGCAGCTCCTCACGTGATGAAGGCCTATTTCTATTTCATAACCCTTTCACGGTAATGAAGTGGTTAAATCCTTTGGAAAAGTGCAGCCAGAAATCTGTTTTTAATTATTGTGTGCTCAGCAAATATAGGGTGTATACGCATAAAACACTGGAGGACTGACTGTGCAAACTTTAGATCAAACTAGTCAAGTTCTCAACAAAAAACCAAAACCAACAACTTGCATTCTGTTGAACTGAAGATTTTTTTTTTTTCAAATGCTAATCTATTGCCTGAATTTTGCAATTTTGTTCTCAAGTCACCAGGATTCACTATAGAGTGCATGGTCAGCCCTATAGTTGGAGCCAGGCAGCCCTTCGAGGGGGACAGCACTTTGACGTCCTCTCAGGGGTTTATTTCCAAACAGCGGTCAGACCCTTCCCCATCCCCCATTATTCCGAAATCTCTTGAACTCTATGAACTGGATGGTGGAGGAAGTTATGATGGGTTCCCTGAGGCTAATAACTTTTTAGAACCTTGAGGGAGAGAGTTATCGAAGTATTGTAAAAAACAGTTTTTTTGCAATCTGGTTTATTTATTTTTTATTTTTTTAAGATTTGCATCGCAAGATAATGAATTTTTATCTGGCATTTTTGGGGCTGAGAATTAGAGTTTCAAAAAAGACTTAAATGGGTAAAAAGTTTTTTTTTTTTTTTGTTTTTTTTATATTCTCTTTTTTGGTAGTGAATAGCATAACAAACCAGAATACGTAGACATTTCTCAGGGTTAAGTATAACAATAGCATATCATGAAATGTCAAGAATACTGCATTTTATTTGTTGTAGGAAATGAGTAAAGGCATCAGGAACACAATTCTATGATGGTGAACAGAAAGACATAGAAATACTATATCGTAGGATTGTTGATAACATAAATATACCACCGGGTAATTGGACAAAATGAAATCAAAGTAAATAAACCAAACTAACAAATCATGCATGTGATCACTGGGAAGTACACCGTTGTGTAGTGCTGCAAAATGTAGCTGGGGGAGATGTACTGGGTGGGGAATGTAGCTGGGGGAGATTTACTGGGGGGAATGTAGCTGGGGGAGATGTAACTGGGGGAAATGGGGTAGCTGAGATGAAACTGGGGGGAATGTAGCTGGGAGAGATGAAACTTGGGGGGGAATGTAGCTGGGAGAGGATGAAACTGGGGAATGTAGCCAGAGAGATAACTGGGGAATGTAGCTTGGGAGAGATGTAACTGGGGAATGGGAGAAATGTAACTGGGGGATGCATTGGGAGAAATGTAACTGGGGGGAATGTAGCTGGGAGGAGATGTAACTGGGGGATGTAGCTGGGAGAAATGTAACTGGGGGAATGTAGCTGGGGAATGTAAATGGGAGATGTAACTGGGATAAACTGGGGAGATGTAACCGGAAGGAATGTAGCTAGGGGAGATACATCTCCCCCAGCTACATTCCCTCTGATTACATCTCCACCAGCTACATTGCCCCCCAGCTACATTCCTCCCCAGTTTAATCTCCCCCAGCCAGTGCTGTATCTTCACTAAAAAACACTGCCACCGAACTGCCCCCTCAGTTACATCCCCCCTCAGTTACATCTTCCCCTCCCCAGTTACATCTTCCCACATCTCCCCAGTTACCTTCCCCCTACCACATCTTCCCCCCTCAATACATCTCCCCAGTTACGCCCCCCTCCCCAGTTACATCTCCCCAGTTACATCTTCCCCCCCGGTTATATCTCCCTCCCCAGCTATATCTCCCTCCCCCCAGCTATATCTCTCCCAGCTACATTCTTCCCCAGTTACATCTCCCCTAGCTCAATCTCCCTCCAGTTACATCTCCTTAGCTCCATTCCTCCCCCAGCTACATTCCCTGCAGTTACATCTCCCCCAGCTACATGTATGTAGCTGGGGGAGATATAGCTGGGGTGATGCAACTGAGGGGGGATGTAGGGAGGGGAATGTAGCTAGGGGAGATGTACTGGGAAGGAATGGAGCTTGGGAGATGTAACTGGCAAGGAATGTCGCTGTGAAAGATATGGGGGGGGGTGTAATTGGGGGGATGTAGCTGGGGGGGATGCAACTGGGGGGAATGGATCTGGGGGAGATGTAACTGAGGGGGGAATGTAAATAGTGGAGATGTGACTGGGGGTAATGGATCTCGGGGAGATGTAACTGGGGGTAATGGATCTGGGGGAGATGTAACTCAGGGGGGATTGGAGCTGGTGGAGATGAAACTTGGGGAAATGTAGCTGTAACTGGCAAGGAATGGAGCTGGGGGGGATGTAACTGGGACAGAATGTAGCTGGGGGAATGTAACTGGGGAGATGTACTGGGACATAATGTAGCTGGGGCCAGGACCGGTGCAAGGATTTTTAGCTACACAGGCAAAGCTGTATTTTGCCGCACCCCACCCCCATTAAAAAAAAAATGCATCTTCACCTGTGTGTCTTGTGGTAACCCACCCTTTTGAATTTCTTGCCCCTTTTTTCTCTAGTGTATTTTATTCCCCCTGTAATGTGTCTTATAACCCCCTTTGTATGTATCTACCTCCCCCCAGCCCCTTTGTGTGTTAATTACCTCCAGCCCCTTTCTGTGTCTCATTCTTACCCCAGCCCCTTTCTGTGTCTCATTCTTACCCCAGCCCCTTTCTGTGTCTCATTCTTACCCCAGCCCCTTTCTGTGTCTTATTCTTACCCCAGCCCCTTTCTGTGTCTTATTCTTACCCCAGCCCCTTTCTGTGTCTCTTTGTTACCCAGCCCCTTTCTGTGTCTCTTTGTTACCCAGCCCCTTCTGTGTGTCTCTTTGTTGCAGCCCTTTCTGTGTCTCTTTGCTTACCCAGCCCCTTTCTGTGTCTCTTTGTTTACTTGGCCCTTTCTGTGTCTTTGTTGCAGCCTTTCTGTGTCTCTTTGTTGCCAGCCCCTTTCTGTGTCTGTTGTTTCTTACCCCAGCCCCTTTCTGTTGTCTGTTTCTTACCCCAGCCCTTTCTGTGTCTGTTGTTTCTTACCCCTGGCCCTTTCTGTGTCTGTTTCTTACTTTGGCCCAACTTTCTGTGTCTGTTTCTTACCCCAGCCCTTTCTGTGTCTGTTCTTGCCCCCAGCCCTTTCTGTGTCTGTTTCTTACCCCAGCCCCTTTCTGTGTCTGTTTCCCAAGCCCCTTTCTGTGTCTGCTTTCTTACCCCAGCCCCTTTCTGTGTCTGTTTCTTACCCCCAGCCTCTTTCCTGTGTCTCTCTTTCCTGGCCCTCTTTCTGTGTCTCTCTTTCCCCAGCCCCTTTCTGTATCTCTGTTACCCCAGCCCCTTTCTGTGTCTCTTTGTACTCAGCCCCTTTGTGTCTCTTTGTACCCAGCCCCTTTGTGTCTCTTTGTACCCAGCCCCTTTCTGTGTCTCTTTGTTACCCATCCCATTTGTGTTTCATTCTTACCCCACCTCCTTTCTGTGTCTATTTGTTACCCAGCCCCTTTCTGTGTCTGTTTCTTACCCCCAGCCCATTTCTGTGTCTCTCTTTCCCCAGCCCCTTTCTTTGTCTCTCTTTCCCCAACCCCTTTCTGTGTCTCCTTCTCCACCACAGTCCCTCTGTGTGGCTCTTTTTCTCCTCAGTCCATTTTGTGTGTCCCTCCTCTCCAGATCCCTTTGTGTGTCTTTCCTCCCAAGCCACAGGCACACAGGCATCTTTTTTCAGGCATACAGGCACACTGTCATACAAACACAGAAATAATCATATAGAGACACAAAGACACAGATACATACAGACACAGTCACAGAGACATACATGCATACATACATACAAAGGCATACCGTCATACAGAAACATGCATACAGGCATTCAGTGACATACAGGCATATAGAAACATGCATACATACAGAGGCATACAGTCATACAGACACATAAATAAAAACAGGCATACAAAAACATGCATACAAAGACATACAGGCATACAGAGACATAAAAGGCATACAGTTATATACAGACATACAGAGACATGTATACATAGACATTCAGAATTACATACTTACAATCTGGTCCCTGGGGTGCATGCTGTCCGGCTCTGTGGTGTCCTGTCTTGCAGCCCATCCTCATCACTGGGCGCCAGCTTCGCTGTGTGGCACACTGGGAGCATGGATATGATGTCATTCACCAGTGTAGGAGGTTGGGCGGGCAGTAGAAGGTCCTCCTGCCGGTTAGCCCAACATTGAGTCCCCAGGGCCAGTGCACCCTAAGGCGCACACCTGGGCCGCCTTATAGTAGCGCCGGCCCTGGCTGGGGGCCAGTGGTGTATTTTGGATTTGTGCTGCCATAAAACACACTTCCTCACTGACAGGCACACACTCTCAGATACATACACTGACAGACACACACTGATATACAGACACTGACAGACACACACTGATATATACACACACACACTCACTGACACATTCACTGACCGACACACACTCACTCACTAACAAATGGACACTTTCAGACATGCACGGACAGATAAATACACTCACTAACCGATACACACTCACAGATATTCACTGACACACGCACACATTCACTGACAGACACACTGATTCACTGACAGACACACACTGAAAGACACACACATTTACTGACAGATACACTGACACACACATTCACTCACAGACACGTACTGACACACACACATACACTCACAGACACTCACTCACAGACTCCCTGGTACTGACACACTCACACTCACATTGTCTAACACACATATTATATATATTTTCTATTTTAATTTAAATCCATCCAGCCTCCCTACCTTTGGGAGAGCTGGAGTGGATTCATCCTTGGGGGTGGGGCTAGGCGGCAGGGCATGCGTTGCGGGCGGGCAGGCAGGAGCACAGTGGAGGCAGCAAGGGAACTGTAATCTTCCTGCTCCGTGCCGCATAGCGATGCCGGAAGCCAGAGTGACGTCATATTCCAGGCTTAAAGCTTCCCTGCAGGGCCGAAGCTGAAACATGTCATGCATTGAATTTAAAAGAGAACCATCACTCTGGAAATGCTATTGGATACAACTTTACTTAATCTTTTTTATATATAATTGCACCTAAGAATTACTCCAAGCACCATGACTACGTATGGGTGCCTTAGTACAGACATTACATTGTATTTTAAATAAAAAAAATGTAAAAAGGGGAAGTTATTGGATTTTTAAGCTTCTTTGAGAGTCCCTTATTTTTTAGTAGTAGTCTATAAAGCACTTGATACTGCTATTATGTTTTAAACCTTGACCTAGGATGTTGCATGAGGTTTCCCATGGCAAATAAAATGCTGCGTTAATGCTAGAGATGAACACTATTCAGTAAAGTCTGTAAATGCCGCTAGTCTGGTTCATTAAAAATAATGTGTAACGGTCCAGTGACATTTAGATTACAAAATTCGAATACAAGATTTATCAATGTCAGGATTTTCCAAAGCAGCCTCGAAATGACTTTGAAATCAGTCATTATTTCAACTGCTTCAAATGGGGGAATTTCAAATCTAAAAATTATGGAAATTTGCAACCAAATTCTCATACTTAATGGAACTGGCTTCCTCCTGCCTGCAAATTCAGATGAACTGAATGTAGGATTTATTTAATCCACTTCACCTACTGGCTCAAATAAGTAAAGCAACAACCCTGTTTTTCTTTGACAGATCTTAATTCATTCACCCCAGTAAATACTATAAAAGTGATTATTGGGGTGAAGAGTCCAGAGGTGGTAAGTAGGAAATGTACTTACAACCACATCACTTTTCTGTTTGGGCAACATCATCTCTGCTTGCTCCAGGAGTGCAGATGTGTTCTAAAGATATGCCTTGAGGGTGCTGCAGAAGAGACTGCACGCTCTAGAATTACCTTTTATAGTGCCGTATGGGGCACATTTAGAGACACACATTCACAGACAGGCACATACACATTCACTCACAGACACACACTGAAAGACACAAACATTCACTCACAGACAACCTGATACTGAAACACTCACACACATTGTCTCACACACATATTATTTATACATACATATATATATTTGTGTAAGGTGCTAAGTATTAGTATAAGGAGTGAGCTTCAAATATGAACTGGAATAAAAGAGCAAGTCGGTTGAGGTGTGCCGATACCGACGATACGGTAGGCCTGTAAATAAAGAGGGCCCACCAAGGAGTAAGAAGATATGAAAATGAGATATGTTGTGTCAGTATGAGGAGTGGGTGGGAGGGGCAATCAGACGCTGACCTTGATCGGTAAGGATTCAGGTAAGAGGTGTAGTTTATATAGGGGAGTGAGTTAACTTAAGCCCCTCCCACAAATACAGGCCAAACGGCCTTTTCACTTGTGTAAGGTGCTAAGTATTAGTATAAGGAGTGAGCTTCAAATATGAACTGGAATAAAAGAGCAAGTCGGTTGAGGTGTGCCGATACCGACGATACGGTAGGCCTGTAAATAAAGAGGGCAAAAGTAAAGTATCAAATATTTATTACAGTCAACAATATATACAATTTATCCAGATATAACTTTAAAAGCATCTCTTATCTCTTGTGTCGGTTTGGGTATATAAGTAGTGTAGGCTGATGACTTCCAACGCCCCAGTGACTTGATGACGTGTACTGGTACGTTGGTGCTGGATGCGGAGGAGGCTGCTCCTATGCGAAATGAGTGTCCTGAGTAGTGAGAAGGATTGAGACCCAGCATTGATAGCAGGGATCGAATATAGCTCATGAAGGCAGTGGTGGTGAGTACCGTGTGTTGTATTTTGAATAAAGGTTGTGATGGTAGCGCTGTGTTGTTTAGAAGATAGTCATCTAATGCTGTGACTGGACACCATTTGTTTAGTGTAGGGAAATATGTGATCTCTACAGGAGGTGCATGTTGGCTTGTCTTTGACTGTGGTAAAGAGAGTATGTAGTGGTCTCTATGTTTCCGTAGGTGCTTGTGTAGCAGGCGTCTATCTTTTTGAGTTGCTGTGACCGTGCTGAACTCCCTTGGCCTGAGGAACCCATAGAAGGCTGTGTACATAGCTGTCTTAATGACTGAATTGACGGTAGAGTGGAAAGGTCTGGAATCTAGTAGGTCTGATAATGACTGGAAAATTTTATTGTCTATAGGTAATCGCTGTGGCGGACGAGGAGGTACGGATTTTTGTATGCCTCTGAGTATATTCTTTATCTGGTATGATGGCATGAAGCTATGTGTGTTAGGTCTTAGGGTTAGCATGTGATGTTGTATGCCTGTCAGATATAGTTTGATTGTGTTGTATGATAAGTGTAATTTAAGGTGGCAAAAGGAAGTGAACGCTATAATAGATGTCATGATGAATGGTTCTGATATGTGGTGATCGGCGAGGAATCTGTTGAATAGTGTGAAGGCTCTGTTATATGTAGTGTGAGTGTTGTGTGATAGTGCTAAATTGGCTAGATCCCTACTATGTTCCATGATTCTGTCTAGTCCATGACTAGTTGTGAGAACGGAGGGGCGACTGTGGCTGCTTGAGCTGCTGATGGGTGTGCTTGTCGGAAAGCCTGAAATTCAAAACGAGACAGTCTGTCAGCTGCTATATTACTAATACCTGGTACATGAAAGCAAACCAAGTAGAAGTTATGACATGCAGCTAACCACGTGAGTTTCCTAAGAAACCTCATGATTGTAAGGGAGGATGATCTGCCTTTGTTGATTATGTGACATGTGGCTTGGTTATCTGAGTGACACCGTACGGATAAGCCTGACCACTGGTGTCCCCATGCCACAGCGGCAGCTACAATAGGGTAAATCTCAAAGAGCCCAGAGGTTGTAAAAAAGCCTTCTAAGTCATTGACTTCTTCCGGCCATTTACCCCAAAGCCATTTGTTGCCAAAGATGGCTGAAAAACCCTTGTTGGATGCTGCATCTGACCATATGGATGGGGATGTTTCTGATAATGCCGGGAGGAACAAACTTTTCCCATTCCAACTGGTCAAGAACCTCCTCCACATTAGTAGATCTGCTGTGGCTTGTGGATTCAAGGATAGTCTGTGGTTCTCGTGTTGAAAGTGTGGAAAAAGGCAGAGCAGTCTGGATATGAAAGCTCGTCCTTGAGGGATGATGCGCATAGCGAAGTTTAAAGAACCTATGAGGGACTGGAGTTCCTTGCGATTACATGTACCTATGGAAATGTAATGATTGATGCTTATGATGATGGTGTCAATTTTCTGGTGTGGTAGGCTTGCTTGCATGGATGCAGAGTCGAGTTGAATGCCCAGAAATGTAATGATGGTATCTGGACCTTCAGTTTTCTTGAGGGATATGGGGATGCCCAAGTGGCTGAATAGATTGATTGCCTCTTTAAGACTACTGGGCGGCTGAGAGTTGCTTTCTATCATGAGAAAATCGTCGAGGTAATGGATCACTATGGGGCATCTTGCCACGTTAAGGAGTAACCAGCAAAGTGTTTCAGCAAAAGTGTCAAAAATCTTTGGGCTACTTTTAGACCCGAAAGTTAAGCGGGAGAAGAAATAGTATTTCCCAGCCCATTTTATACCATGTAGGTGCCAGAGGGAAGGGTGTATAGGGAGCAATTTGAAGGCATTTGTAATGTCCGTCTTGCTTAACCAAGTACCCACACCCGTTTGTGTGATGGCAGTAATGGCGTGATCAATGGTGGCGTATTGAAGGGAAAATTCTTCGGAGGGAATGAGGGAGTTAAGGCTTGGGGTGTCAGATGTGTGTGGGGCTGAAAGATCAATAATAAGTCTCTGTTTGAGGGACGTTTTCCATGTGACTGTCCCAATGGGGTTTGTACGCCATGATGTGAATGGTGGTGTTATGAATGGTCCAAACAGGAACCCCTCTGCCAGCTCTTGTGCTATAAGTGTACTGACTGCTGTCGGGTTCTGGTTTGCTGATTGCAAGTTTGGGCATTCTAGTTGACCAGTGGGCATCTGTATGATGCCTGTGTGGAACCCGTTTCTGAAACCTGTGGTAAGAAACTCTACCAGATGTCTAGAGGGGTGATTGACTAGTAGTGCTGTTAGAGCATCAATTTTTACAGACGTTAGGTAAGGTTTGGGGTACATTTTATTAGGACACATGGATTTAGCATGTGCTCTGAAACATTGTGAACAAATATGCAACAATCTACATGCACTAAAACTACATGTGCCACAATTAAAATTATTGCAGATCTTAAGTTTGCCGAAGAAAATGATGGGACGACCAAGCTTGTCTCTGGCGTTCTTCCCGGTTCTTGCAGCGTAGCTAGTGCTGGGTGCCTGGCTGTGGTCGTCTGCTGTGCTTGAACAAAAATTTGTGGTGTGTGTAGTAGAAGAGCAGGACACACAAGCTGGTGTTTTAAGCCCCGCAAAGTGTCGGCAGAAAATTTCTGTATCCAGTCTGCTTCAGTTGATACGGGTACCATACTGGGAGAGGGCGCCAGACACTTTAGTGGAAAAAGACCTGTGGTAATCATAAAATGCCGTGCCACCGTATTTGTTACCAAGGTCCACCAGCTTGTGTATGTAATGATCGAATTCCTCTCTTCTATTAGGGTACACTTCACACATCACATCTCTGAAAATCCCAAAGGCTAAGACAAATTCCGGGATGGTCAGTTTACGGTTCAACCTAGAGTCTTTGGATCTGACCACCACAGATACTTCATCATACATGTAAGTCTTGTTTTCTACCACATCCTGGGAGGCAATTAGTAAGGATGCTAGGTTGACATCTTTGCCCTCCAGGATGTCTTTCTTGATGTGAGCTGGGATAGTGTGTGCAGGATATACATCCTGTGAATCCGGCGAGTTTATATTACCCGTGGCGCGAGGTTCCACTGGTGCCTGTTGTACGGTGTCGGGAAGGCCTGCTTTGGAGAGTGCTGTGGTTACCGCCTCGAGATTAGCCAGTCTGTCGTTGACCTTGCTCATGGAGTTCATAAGTGAGGCCAGCATAGCCTGGATGTCCCCTGAATTGGAGGTGCTGGGGCCTTCTCCTGCTTCCGTATTGATCGTAGTTGAGTTTAAACAATTCCGCTTTCCTTGCTGTAGCAGGGTAGGGAATTTGGCGTCTCCTTAACTCTGTTGTAATGCGCGGTATTGTCCAGGATCTGATTGACGCCGGACTGGTCATATCTCCCCTGTAAGAAGGTGTCTCGTCCCTAGCTGGGGTGCCAGGAAGCGATAGCTCCTCCCCACTTGCATGAGACATGTTTGACTAAAATAAAAAGTAAAATTATTATATGAACCAGGTGTTTTAAGTACTGGCTTGCTAGCTATGCCGTAAGGCGAAACAATTATGCTTAGGTTTGTGACTGGTGAGGCCCTGCTAATGCCAAGTGGCTTGAGAGGCTCTATCTATGTGTTGGCGCGATGGAATTATTTCGTGGCCACCGATCGTAGTGGCAGGATGATGGCCTCTCGGTGAGATTTAACAAGAAAAAGGGAGTGACAGATGAGGCCCTCTCTATGGAACTTGCGAGGCGGCTAGCTCACGAGTGGCCCGAGGGGTAAATGCCTCCGAGTATGAGGCGGGTTTGTTGGCCTCGCGGGACCGCTAATCCGAAGCATAATGCAGAGAAGGGGAATAACCAGCTATTGGCCCCTTATGACCCTATCTGCCAGTACTGAGCTATCCTCAGGGGATCATACTTGGATATACTGTGAGCAGGTGTACATACCTGAGAGTATAAGTAAGGATTTATTTAGACAATCCGTTTAGTTGGTATCGGATACCTGTAACTAAATAGATGGAAAACCAGATGAATATAACATGCAGCATGAATGCAATCTTACTTAATGTTTATCTGTTTCCCTGGAGATCCGTGTGGATGAAGCTTGTAGGATATCCGAGAGTTTAAATTATAACTATATATGTGATAATAAAACTGCTATTTATTACCTACATGTCTGTTGATATTTAACCATGGGAAGTTGTAGGGTCTTGTTTGTACAGATATGTAATATGACTGTGTATTAAGTAATATGTACCTAAAATATGGAATGGTTGTGTATACCCGTGTAACAATCCTATCGTTGTGCTATATTGTGTAACTTAATACCTGATGACTAATAATCCTGTACCCCGTATGGCCAATAACCCTGTATCTCATATGTGGGTTCAGTGTAAGTAGAACCTGTATGTTCTCATGTAGAATGACCTGTAGGGGTCAGTGTATGTTGAAGTCCTTATGTTTTATATGTATATATACATATGGCTTGTAGGTGGCAATGAAGTATGGATGCCCGTAATGTAATAGTAAAATATGTAACAGTGTGGAACTTGATCAGTGCTCTGATCCAAATTGACAATGCTAATAAATGTACAAGTATGTTGGAACAACCAACCCCACTTCTGTAGAATAAGAGCAGAAAAGTTTTTTTTTTTTTTGTTTGTTTTTTTACACACAGTACTTGTCACAGAAAGAAATACATAGAGATTACCGCTGTTAACTAGGATATGAGTGGTTAACCTTGAGAAAGACGTGTGAACTTCTATTGAAGTGACAAATGATTGATCATAAACACTGATAAATTATGAGTGATACAGTTCAGCAAGAGCGTGAGGTTAAAATACATTACAATGACCCAACAGCTGAAACCTATCTGCAATGTCTGTGATAATGTTGTATAATAAGGAGGGTTTGTGGGAAATGTAGTTTATTGGGGGGAATGGAATATGAGTGTGTGAGACGGTGGTGAGCGGCGGAGGACCGACTGAGGATTACCAAGTCAGTTTGTGCCCGTCCTGGGTATGGCTTGGCTGTATGGGGTTAAATGCTCGCCGGGTGACCTGAGTAATGTTGGGGGAAGGTTGTTAGCCGTGCCCCTGTACTGCCCGTTTGTACTCCGTGTGTACGGATTTTTGCCCGTGTATAATTTTGGCGCCCGATCTGAATGCCGGCTGCCGGGACAATGCATGCCCGTAAAGTGAGGACCTAGCCCGTGCCGTGAAAATGCTTCCCGGCGGCACGGGCAGATCAACTTACGGTACGCGACTGATGATGACGTAATCCGCGGCGACGACCGGAAATTCAGCAGCTGGACGGACGGAAACCTGCTGCTGAGTTACTGGACGCAGTTCCGGCGTGGAGGACCTCGTGAGAAGACGGACGAATCCCAAAATGGCGACTGGATGACCCGGAAGAGCAATCAGACGCTGACCTTGATCGGTAAGGATTCAGGTAAGAGGTGTAGTTTATATAGGGGAGTGAGTTAACTTAAGCCCCTCCTACAAATACAGGCCAAACGGCCTTTTCACATATATATGTACAGGTAGTGCAGAATTATTAGGCAAATGAGTATTTTGTGGAAAAAAGGATCAGCGCTGTGTGGAAGGACTAGAAACAGGTAGATAGCTGCAACCTATAAGTATGAGGTTCCCTCTGAAATCCTCAAGAAAGAAATGGCAAAAAACAGAAATAATAGGTCGCGCTTGAACAAATAAATATATTATATCAGTATACACTAAAGAGCATAGAGAAAAATTATATTATAATGAGAAGAATAATAAATAGTCCAAATAATTGGTGTACTTAAGATAAATTCCAATGGATAGATGAAGATCTCAGTCCTTAATGTTCGTCTCTTACTGAATTCGGCAAAGGAGTAGTGTGTTCAATGAGGAATCGGTTCTTCTAATACGAACAAGGTCTTGGCTTGATGGTAACCATGAAAAATAAAGAAAACAGGGAGAATCCAATAGTGTAGATAGTCTGCAGATAGCTGAGAGTATGTTGAGAGTGTTGCTGATTGCCGACCTCCGTCTGACTACTGCCTCTTCCCAGCGTGTGGGGTTGAGCCACGTGGTCGCGGGACTTTGCGATCACGTGGCCACCCCCTACTACATTTCCCATGCTGCACCCCCTTTAGTGATGTCGGACGGAGGCGTGTTTTATTTAGCCAGCCTCCGTCCGAATCACTACATGCCCCATACGCATTTGCGGCGTTAGTTGCCGCCCTTTTAGCAGACGTCAGACGGAGGCGTGTTACTGGTTGCCGACCTCCGTCTGACTACTGCCTTTTCCCAAAGAGTGGAGTCGAGTCACGCGGTCGCGCAGGTTTGCGATCACGTGACCACCCCTTACTACATTTCCCATGCGGCATTATTACCTACCATAAAATCGCATTATACAGCGATCACATGACTTCTCATTTGTTTTATTCTCTTATTTCTGCAAATAATACTCGTTTTAACTTTAAAATTAAATGATGATTACATATACTGTTTTATTAATATCATGTATTTTTTCTTTTATGTTTGAATGTTTTTTAAATTTTACTCACTGCACTGATGACGTCATTTTGGCGCCAAAATTTGAATTAACATGCTTTATCTAAATTTATATAAGTATCTATGTACCAGGCTGTTTTTTACTATTGCCAGTTGATAAAGCCCTGTGTGGCGAAACGCGTTTTGGCTATTATTTATTTTTTATATTGTACTAATAAAGGAATATTGGCTCTTTTATCATAATTTTTGCCATATACCTTTTTTTTTATCTTATTTTACTAATTTCCTGGTACCCGGTTACTTTTCACCTTGGAGTCTACATACAGCCAAGAATCCTAAGTGGGGATTGTACCACTCGTGCGTGTATAGTGAGCAGTCTATTCTGCTCATTTAAATGTGAGTATTTTTATTCTGTCATTTTATTTATTTTTATTTATACCCAGTGAGCACTATATTGTGTTTCCTTTATCCCTTTTCTTATACGGAGGAATCATCTTTACCTATATCCTACCAGTGGGGGACATAAGCCACTGAATGCCAAATATACTAGAGCAAGTATATGCTCAAAAATAGGTGAGTGTATTACCTCCCTATTATTCTTCATACTCTCAGCTATCTGCAGACTATCTACACTATTGGATTCTCCCTGTTTTCTTTATTTTTCATGGTTACCATCAAGCCAAGACCTTGTTCGTATTAGAAGAACCGATTCCTCATTGAACACACTACTCCTTTGCCGAATTCAGTAAGAAACGAACATTAAGAAATGAGTATTTTGACCACATCATCCTCTTTATGCATGTTGTCTTACTCCAAGCTGTATAGGCTCGAAAGCCTACTACCAATTAAGCATATTAGGTGATGTGCATCTCTGTAATGAGAAGAGGTGTGGTCCAATGACATCAACACCCTATATCAGGTGTGCATATTTATTAGGCAACTTCCTTTCCTTTGGCAAAATGGGTCAAAAGAAGGACTTGACAGGCTCAGAAAAGTCAAAAATAGTGAGATATCTTGCAGAGGGATGCAGCACTCTTAAAATTGCAAAGCTTCTGAAGCGTGATCATCGAACAATCAAGCGTTTCATTCAAAATAGTCAACAGGGTCGCAAGAAGCGTGTGGAAAAACCAAGGCGCAAAATAACTGCCCATGAACTGAGAAAAGTCAAGCGTGCAGCTGCCACGATGCCACTTGCCACCAGTTTGGCCATATTTCAGAGCTGCAACATCACTGGAGTGCCCAAAAGCACAAGGTGTGCAATACTCAGAGACATGGCCAAGGTAAGAAAGGCTGAAAGACGACCACCACTGAACAAGACACACAAGCTGAAACGTCAAGACTGGGCCAAGAAATATCTCAAGACTGATTTTTCTAAGGTTTTATGGACTGATGAAATGAGAGTGAGTCTTGATGGGCCAGATGGATGGGCCCGTGGCTGGATTGGTAAAGGGCAGAGAGCTCCAGTCCGACTCAGACGCCAGCAAGGTGGAGGTGGAGTACTGGTTTGGGCTGGTATCATCAAAGATGAGCTTGTGGGGCCTTTTCGGGTTGAGGATGGAGTCAAGCTCAACTCCCAGTCCTACTGCCAGTTCCTGGAAGACACCTTCTTCAAGCAGTGGTACAGGAAGAAGTCTGCATCCTTCAAGAAAAACATGATTTTCATGCAGGACAATGCTCCATCACACGCGTCCAAGTACTCCACAGCGTGGCTGGCAAGAAAGGGTATAAAAGAAGAAAATCTAATGACATGGCCTCCTTGTTCACCTGATCTGAACCCCATTGAGAACCTGTGGTCCATCATCAAATGTGAGATTTACAAGGAGGGAAAACAGTACACCTCTCTGAACAGTGTCTGGGAGGCTGTGGTTGCTGCTGCACGCAATGTTGATGGTGAACAGATCAAAACACTGACAGAATCCATGGATGGCAGGCTTTTGAGTGTCCTTGCAAAGAAAGGTGGCTATATTGGTCACTGATTTGTTTTTGTTTTGTTTTTGAATGTCAGAAATGTATATTTGTGAATGTTGAGATGTTATATTGGTTTCACTGGTAATAATAAATAATTGAAATGGGTATATATTTGTTTTTTGTTAAGTTGCCTAATAATTATGCACAGTAATAGTCACCTGCACACACAGATATCCCCCTAACATAGCTATAACTAAAAACAAACTAAAAACTACTTCCAAAAATATTCAGCTTTGATATTAATGAGTTTTTTGGGTTCATTGAGAACATGGTTGTTGTTCAATAATAAAATTAATCCTCAAAAATACAACTTGCCTAATAATTCTGCACTCCCTGTATGTGTGTGTGTGTGTATGTGTGTGTGTGTGTGTATATATATATATATATATATATATATATATATATATATATATAATTTCTGTTTTAATTTAAATCCACCCAGCCTCCCTAGCTTTAGGAAAGCTGGAGTGGATTCTTCCTTGGGATCCAGTGTTACTGGCTGCTGCTGGGCAACAGGGCGTGCGGACAGGCAGGCGCACAGTAGAGGCAACAAGAGAGCTGTAATCTTCCTGCTCTGTGCCACCTAGTTATGCCGCGAGCCAGAGTGACATCATATTCCAGCTCATGGCTTCACGGTGGAGTGCGCGAGGGAGCGCAGCAGAAGGAGCACTCTCTCACCACCCGCAATATTAGCTGCCGTCTGCCTCGGGTGGCCAGTTGGCCAGCTATTGGATCCCTCATGAAGGAGGCTAACATTAGCATTTGATGTACTGGGGAGGAATGGAGCTGAGGAATGGAGCTGTGGGAGATGTACTGGGGAGGAATGGAGCTGTGGGAGATGTACTGGGGAGGAATGGAGCTGGAGGAGATGTACTGGGAAGGAATGGAACTGGAGGAGATGTACTGGGGAGTAATGGAGCTGGAGGAGATGTACTGGGGAGGAATGGAGCTGGAGGAGATGCACTGGGGCGGAATGGAGCTGGAGGAGATGCACTGGGGAGGAATGGAGCTGCTGGAGGAGATTTACTGGGGAGAAATGGAGCTGGAGGAGATGCACTGGGGAGGAATGGAGCTGGATGAGATGCACTGGGGAGGAATGGAGCTGGGGGAGATGTAGCTGGGGAAGATGTACTGGGGAGGAATGTAGCTGAGGGGGGGGGAATGTAGCTGGGGGAGATGTACTGGGGAGGAATGGAGCTGGGGGAGATGTACTAGGAGGAATGGAACTGGGGAAGATGTGGGGAGGAATGGAGCTGGGGAAGATGTACTAGGAGGAATGGAGTTGTGGACGATGTACTGGGGAGGAATGGAGCTGGAGGAGATGTACTGGGGAGGAATGGAGCTGGAGGAGATGTACTGGGGAGGAATGGAGATGTACTGGGGAGGAATGGAGATGTACTGGGGAGGAATGGAGCTGGGGGAGATGTACTGGGGAGGAATGGAGCTGGAGGAGATGTACTGGGGAGGAATGGAGTTGTGGACGATGTACTAGGAGGAATGGAGTTGTGGACGATGTACTGGGGAGGAATGGAGATGTACTGGGGAGGAATGGAGCTGGGGGAGATGTACTGGGGAGGAATGGAGCTGGAGGAGATGTACTGGGGAGGAATGGAGCTGGAGGAGATGTACTGGGGAGGAATTGAGCTGGGGAAGATGTACTGGAGAGGAATGGAGCTAGGGAAGATGTACTGGGGAGGAATGGAGTTGTGGACGATGTACTGGGGAGGAATGGAGCTGTGGAGATGTACTGGGGAGGAATGGAGCTGAAGGAGATGTACTGGGGAGGAATGGAGCTGAAGAAGATGTACTGGGGAGGAATGGAGCTGGAGGAGATGTACTGGGGAGGAATGGAGCTGGAGGAGATGTACTGGGGAGGAATGGAGCTGGAGGAGATGTACTGGGGAGGAATGGAGCTGGAGGAGATGTACTGGGGAGGAATGGAGCTGGAGGAGATGTACTGGGGAAGAATGGAGCTGGAGGAGATGTACTGGGGAGGAATGGAGCTGGAGGAGATGTACTGGGATAGGAATGGAGCTGGGGAAGATGTACTGGAGAGGAATGGAGCTGGGGAAGATGCACTGGGGAGGAATGGAGCTGGGGGAGATGCACTGGGGTTGAATGGAGCTGGGGGAGATGCACTGGGGTTGAATGGAGCTGGGGGAGATGCACTGGGGTTGAATGGAGCTGGAGGAGATGTACTGGGGAGGAATGGAGCTAGGAAGATGTACTGGAGAGGAAAGACATTAGGATTTCTGGGGTAATTTTGAAGCGATGTAGATGTTCTAGGTGGTGTAGGAAGATGTAATGGAAAAGATGTAGTGAGATTGGGAGTAATAGGTGTGGATCATGAAATGGAGATAGGCATTGAATGCATGTGCTTACAGCTATGGGTTTATAAAAAAAAAAAAGGGTAACAGGAGGGGATATTTTCTTTTAAAAGGAACGACGTGTGTATGGGTAGCTTCAGGAGATGGGGCTTCTTGGGCAGGGTGAGGGTAGCATTGTGTCTTTAGACCCAAGCCGGCACAATGTGTTGGGCCAACCTTATTTTAAAAGACCTCACAGTCCAGATTTATTTCTTTATTTTTCCCGTATTTGTTTTGTATGCATTCTAACCAAAAATCTTTGAATACATGTTATGGATAAACCATCTATAATGCGGTATGAGCAATTTAACATAATGACAGCATGGTGTCACTGAAACAAGCCATGTATTGTATTTAAGAGTATTTATTTTTTATGTACAATTGCACCTAAGAATTTCTCCAAGCATTCTGATTACACATGAGTGCATTAGCACAGACATCACCTTTTAAATTTTATTTAAAATATAATGTAAAGTTATTGGATTTTTAAGTTTCTCTGAGAGTCTCTTATTACAACTGCTTCGAATGGGGGAAATTAAAATCCAAAAATGATAGAAATTTGCAATCGAAAGCTCATTACTTATTGGAAATAGATGAACTGAATATAGGATTTATTTTATCCACTCCACCTACTGGCTCAGAAAAGTAAAGCAATGACCTTGTTTTTCTTTGACAGATTCATTCACCCAGTAAATACTATAAAAGTTATTATTGGGGTGAAGAGTCCAGATGTGGTAAGAAGTAGGAAACGTACTTACAACCACGGCACTTTTCTGTTTGGCCAACATCATCTCGCCTTGCTCCAGGAGTGCAGATGTGTGCTAAAGATATGCCTTGATAGTGCTGCAGAAGAGCCTGCACACTCTAGAACAGGCATCCCCAAACTCCGGCCCTCCAGATGTTGCTGAACTACAACTCCCATGATTCTATGAATGAAAGATAGGCTGAGAATCATGGGAGTTGTAGTTCAGCAACATCTGGAGTGACGGAGTTTGGGGAAGCCTGCTCTAGAATTACCTTTATTGTGCCGTATGTGTACATGTGTCACCATTTGACCTGCGGATGGAGCACATGGGACTGAAAGAATCATCATTGTATGTTTTGGCTGTAGCAATATTTAATTCGATTTAAATAAGTGTATAAATGTTTGCCATCTACACAGAGACATTTCTAAAAAAAAAAAATAGGGACAAATAAGAGAATTGAGAAGGCAACTGTAAGTTAAACGAACACTCTGATGCCAACACTACTTTAATTCTTTTGTGAATTAAAAAACGCTCACTCAGTGCTTCTTGCGGCTGAGACTGTATGCAGACATTCGATAAGGAAGTCTTTCTAAAGTTAGTGGTCATGGCTGAGGAAACAGGCTTATGGTACAACTTTCTGCCCAAAAACTTTTGGGGTTTGTGCAAAAACTAGAAAAGATTTCAGCATGTAAACAATACAGTCTATTAACAAGGCAAACATTTGTATTGGTGCCCCGGAGTGTCCCTTTAAACTCTAGTATAACAGCTTGCAGGTGTACTTTGCATTTGTATTTTAACTACCGGATTTTTACTCTTTGAGCAATAAATAGTGTTTTATATACTTTTGTCCTTTTAATGCTTATTAAAAAGTTTTAAGGAGTTTTGAACACATTTTGCAACTAGTGGCGATACACGTCATTCTCTTTGTGCTCTCACCTAATATTTGATTTCGAACTATTAACAGGGGTGTCTCTCAGAAACAGAACTCGTAATTTATCTAAATGATTTTAAATCTTAAATGATCTTAAATCATTTCAGATCCTGAGCCATAGTGCAATCAGTACTGTGTACAGAGAATAAATTATTTGGCTTACAAAAGGCCAGACCATGTTGGAATTTGCATTGATTGACGATCATTCTATCTGCTTTCGCTTCATATAGACTCGCAGGGCTTTTTACAAAAATGAGAATTTAAAGTGAATATCACATTTAAGGCCAGAGTAGTCAAACTTACGGCGTAGCTGACTTACTTATTCCAGTTCGACTATTTTAACTTTACATTTTAAATTGACCTTGAATTCTTACTTTAATGATAATGCCCCTTAAGTTTCACTTCTCAATCCCACCTTCCTCCATTTAGGAGTTAAATTACTTTTATTTCTGTCCATGCAGCCCTAGCCACACTTTCCCTGGCTATGACTGACACAGCCCGCATGAAAAAATCTTTAATTTTTAATAACATGTTAACTTACGTTAGAAGTTTTATCTCCTGATCTGTAAATTGTACTTTTAATCACATGCAGGAGGCTCCTGCAAGGTCTAGCAAACTTTTAACAGAGCAGAAGATAATTTTGATATTCAACATAATATGCAATAAAGGAAATATAAACATTAGATCTCACTTTACAGGAAGTGTTTAGGATGGTTGTGCACATTACATGCAGGGAGGTGTGATCTAAAGTTTTTTTGTGAATATAGGGTCCCTTTAAGGCCAAAGTAGCTAAACTGGAAGCATAGCTGAATTAGATAATTTTTCAAGTTTGGTTATTTTGACCTTAAATTTGAAATTCCCTTTAGTGAATTAACCTGATAAATAGAATCTTCTTCTAAAACCCTCCAAATGTATTAGCCCTAAATAAGGAATATTTGGGGGATGGCAGCTTTATAAGAGTACCCTGTATTGAAAATCCCATCACCCTTGGGTAACAGCACAATCTGCAATATACAGCCCTACTGTACAACGAAAACAAAACGCCTGTACAACATCTCATCTACACAATATTCTGCTTTGTATTATAGACATTATTACAATGGAATCTCCTACACACCATGTGTTCAATATTTAGGGTTAATCAGCAGGTATTTTAAAGGTAGAGACACGTCATCTCATTAGGATTTTAAATGTGAGCCTAAAGCAGTCAGAAAAAGAGACTTGAGGAAGAGTTTTACCTCCATTTTTACAGATGAGCATACTCTTTGATGGTTATTACAGTGATACTAAAAAAAACTTCTGTTTGTTACATTGTGATCTGGAATAAAGCAGATTATTTTTTAAGAATATTTTGCTTTTCTTATGTCCTGATATAACACTTGGTTTGCCTACTGCTTTTTCTTCATACAGGATTTATAAATAAAGGGTGAATTGTCAGCAATTAAAAGTGAATTTCAAATTTGAAACCGAAATAGCTGAACCGGGAAAAGTACCCAAAACGACTGTGTTTTTATTCCTGAAAATTCACACTTGAGTGAGGAATCTGCATGTGTAAGTCATCCTTTCACACTGATCAGCTTGTTTGACTCTCAAGTAGTTACTGCCAAATATATGTAGAGTATATGCTATGTCATTTATTGTATTACATTTTGGGATTGTGACACACCCCCCCCCACACACACACTCACTCACTCTCTCGACCTTGTACAAATCATTATTTTTTCTAAGAATATTTTTCACTGCTTCTTAAAGGGATACTCCAGGCACCCAGGTCACTTCTGCCCATTGGAGTTGTCTGGGTGCCAACTCCCACTACCCTTAACCCTGCAACTGTAATTAAACTGCAATATTTACCTTGCAGGGTTAAGTCTTCCAAAAAGAAAGCTTGGATCACTGGATGTAGAGATCCAGTGATTTGAGCATGTACTGGAGCTATAATGATAGAAATAGAGAGTAAATGTAGTTAATGATAAAAATGCAAAGATGTGTATATATATCAAATCCCTTGTCTAGACTATATGGTCATCCCAATGTGAAGATAGTGTTACCAGCCGAATAGGCTAAACCTCCCTGGTACTAAACCGTGACTACAATACACCTCAGACTCCTGACTTTAATATGTCTTGATTGGTCTGTGTATAGTAACAGATAAATATCAATAGAGTCACGGATAGAGAGTCCTAATTACTAAAGAAACTGCCTGTAGACACAAGTAATGTTGTCCAGACAGTAAGGAAATGAATCAAACTCACAGTTCGAGAGTATAAAGATCTCCACTTGTTACAAAATAACTTATATGTAGCCCTGTTCTAAATTGATGTACTACAGAAGCAGTAGCCAGAGAACTCTAGTGAGGAAAGTAACGCTCAAACTAATATTGTAATGTCCTATGAAGAGACTAATAGTAGTAATTCTGAATCAATAGTAAGATAATCGTGTGTCTCCTTCAAATGATACTAGATAGAGATAGGGAATTAGGACTGAAAAGGGTTAGAAAAATATTAAAGTGCTAATGTGCAGAACCCTACTTAGGATGTTGGTTGCCTGCACATAGTGAAAGTGCCCAGTGTGATAGTGAATAAGAGTGAGAGGAAGGAAAACCCAACGCGCGTTTCGGTGCTTAAAACACGCACCTTCGTCAGGGACCAGAATTGGAATGACTCTATAAGGTCTGACTTATATACCAATTAATTCCTCCAGCAGGATTCTTGATGAACCAATCAAAAGCGGGTAACACTACCGTTATGTTCGCGCCAAAATTCTCAGTATTTGAATATGTAAATGAGGCTATTCAAATGCCCCTATCAGATTCATTATAGGGTGGAGCGAACATTTACCCGAGTGGTTAACTCCTTGATGTCCTCAATGTGAGGTTCAAATCGTGCTAAGTGTAGTGCATCAGCCTTAATATAGGTTTATCATGATGTCTCTATTAACAAGAGGATACTCTTGTGTTAAGCGCTATCGGCCCAAAAAAGAAACTTCTTATACTTGATATTTAAGTAAATAATTAGCAACAATTACCGCATTGATAATTTGCATTGAGTGGTTACACTTACGGATTTTTATGTACGAATTGCTAATAAGTAATGAATTTAAAAATAAATTACATATATTTATCTATTAGATTCGTCAACACCGTGTCGTTCTATATTTCGCATACTTAAATCAAGCGAATAGATTGCTAATCCTGGAGAAATTCAAGCTCCATATTTGAATAATGCTTGTATCCACTGTTAATAAAGAGACTAATGAGGATCGATCAAGCAAATCGGTTTGTATAGTTGAAATTACAACTATATCAATTATCAAAACATTTTTTTTCCCCCTAGAATAACCTGTTCTGTCCCCAAGATATCATTGTCTGGGCA
>OW240922.1:82150810-82207294 GCA_933207985.1 Pelobates cultripes
TAAGAAGAAGGGGGAGTAAGAAGAAGAAGGGGGTATGAAGAAGGGAGTAAGAAGAACAAGGGGGAGTAAGAAGAACAAGGGGGAAGTAAGAAGAACACAGGGAGGAGGGGGTAAGAATAACACAAGGGGGTGAGGAGAACACATGGAGGGGGAGTGAGAAGAACACAGGGAGGGTGGAGGGGGGGATGAGAAGAGCACAGGGTGGGTGAGTGTGAGAAGAGATCACTAGGGGAGGGTGGGGGAGAGGAGAGACCACTAAGGGGCAGAGGAGAGCTCTGAGGCACAGAAGGGACAGCTCTATAGGACAGGGGGCAAGACAGGGAGCTCTTTCACACTACGCGCACACAATGTATTCCTATACATACACAGAAACACACAATGCATCCCTACACACACAGAAACATAAC
Source organism: Pelobates cultripes (assembly GCA_933207985.1). NCBI lineage: Eukaryota > Metazoa > Chordata > Amphibia > Anura > Pelobatidae > Pelobates > Pelobates cultripes. Next base: position 82,151,218 of record OW240922.1, read on the forward strand.
ATGCTTCCCTTACACACAGAGAAACACACAATGCATCCATTACACACACACAATGCAACCCTTACACACAGACAATGCATCCTTTGCACACATACACAGAAACACACAATGCAAACCCTTACACACACACTGCTTTTCTTATATACACACAGAAACACAATGCATCTCTTACACTCAATGCATACACATACAGACACACACCTTGCATCCCTTATGCATACAGACACAGATTCACACAATGCATCCCTTACACACAACCAGAAACACACAATACATCCCTTATACACAAATATACACTGCTTCCACTACACGCAAACACACTGCATCACCTACACAAACTGGTATCCCTATACACTACATACCATAAGCACACATATTAGATCCTCTACAATAACACATAACACATGTCCTACACACTCCACTCCCTGTGAGCGAACTCATGGGTGGGTGGAACATATAAGTGGACTTATGAGTGGGCCTTATAGGCATACTCACCATCAGGCCCTGGGGCCCAGACCAAGAGCTGTGTAAAGGGCCCCCAAAAAATGGAGCTGCTTCCAATTCTCCCAGAACATTGAATTTTGTGACCACAGTTGCAAACAGCCTCCAGAGATCCTGTTCTACACCAGACCAGTGGAGCCAAACTGCAGCCCATCATCATCCTCATCTGGTTGTAAGTAGGCAATCTAGTATATTATTAGTGACACTAATCTATAATTTACCTCACATTAAAGGGACACTATAGCTTAATGAAATGGTTCAGGTGTCTATAGCTGGTCCCTGCAGGCTTTTTAATGTAAACACACACTGTGTGCAGCATTGGCGTTAGTTCATATGGCAGATCATATGGGTGGGGCATTGTGATGTCACATGGGGGGGCGGCAAATTTTTCTTTTGTCTAGGGCGGCAAAAATCCTTGCACCGGCTCTGATCCTGAGCAGGTGCATCAGTCTACTGGTGACCCACAGGATGGGAGTGCACTGATTGCACTGCACTCTCCTCCTGCCCAGACCCTTCTTTACCGCAGTGCAAGTGCCCTCTGCCCCTAATTGACAGTGGCTCACACTCACAACAAGCAGTGCCTGGAGCCCTTTGCAGAGATGGGAACAAAGAGGTTCTGCGGCAGCTGGCCGTCCTGCAAGCATTACATTAACCAGCTGTTCCCCATGCAGCCACAGCCTACAGAGCAGCGCATGGGAAAGAGAGAGGAGGAGGCATGATTTAATCTTACAACAAATCCACTAAGCGAATCTTTATAAATTTGGGGGGGATCAGCTCTGTTTCCACAGTTTATTGGTGTTTACTCTGATGTCTGTATTAATATTGAGGGATGTCTAAGTAGTAACATCAGTGTGTGTCAGCAGGGCCAGCCGTTGGGGTGTGCAAGCTGTGTGATCACGCAGGGTGCCATGACAACAGAGGCGGCCAACACAGCTCACAAGTTGGGGACACCAGCATATTCAATTTAAACAATTTGCTGATGGTGCGCACCAGCAGTATGTGTAGTCAGATTATATCCTCTCCCTTGTGGTTCCGACGCTCAGTTAGTGAGTCAGAGCACAGGCTCAGAGATTCTCAGCCTGCGCTCTGACAACATGGAAAGTCAGAGCCGTGAAGGAGCGGGTATGGCAAAGAGCTACTGATTAGCATAACATCAATATCTGTTATAAAACCAGGAAAAGGTGGGCATGGGTGGTGAACTGATTTGGTGGTGCAATGGGCCACTTGACTGGTTTTGCCCCCCAGACCTGAGGCTGCCAGCCCTCCCCTGTATCTGTGTATGTGCTAATGTGTCTTTTTCTGTGTGTACGTGCCAGTATGTGTACCTGTGTGTGTGTGTGTGTGTTTCTATTTGTTAATGTGTATGTGTGTATGTGGCAGTGTATGTGTCCCCGCAATCAAACACCAACACAACATACTAGTAAAATACCTGCAGACACAAACATGACATACAAAGACACCCCTGAATTCCAACTCCAAAATTATATACAAACACTCAAACTCACCCTTCACTAAAACTAATACTACAGACAAATGTACATCAGCATTTAAAATGTAACACTACATCCAAACGCACCTCTGCACACAAATGTAAACATTACATACATACACTCTCCTGTATTAAAACGCTAAAATTATATACAAACACCAACTACTACACACAGAAGCACACCTGCTCCTAAGGACTACAATTTGTTTACTAGCTGTAGAAATTAGTATATATACATACACACACACACACACACACCCCAAAAATTATTTTTGCCAAAAGCAGAAAACATTACGCTTTGCTAATTAAAAGGTTTGTGCTATGGCGCCACAACATTTTTTGCGGTTCCACAGTGTTGGTCTACGGGAAGAATGCATTGGGAATCCCTGCTCTAAAGCAAGGGCAAAGAAAGGGTTTTGTCCAAATCACTTAAATATTTCCATATAAAAAAACAAAAAACTTATAGAAGTTTAAAAATGTCTTTGTTTATACAAAATCTAATTTTATTCTAAAACATCCCCCCCTTCCCACAACCACACACAAACAAACACACAAAACAATCTAGCCAACTGTGTCAGTGAGTTTGATCAACTGGAGGGTTAAAGGGGGCCTTGTGAGCAACAAATGTTGGTGTTTGCCGCTATAAATCATTCCCTAGGATGCTGTATAGCTGTGCAGGGAGGAGCCCTGTCAATGTTCGCTTTCTGCACAGTCCACCTCACACACTAACATCCACTGGGATGCAGTGGGCTGGCACTTCTGTGTGAAACCAGAGCTAGCTGGTTAAAGTTTACACTTCATAGAACAGGAGAGCTGTGTTACATTGTATATAGAAACTTAGCCATGGTTCTAAGGATGAATGTGGGATTGTGGACTCTTCTTAAACTTTGCCTCCTGTGCCAGGTGGCAGGCTCAGTGAATTTCTACCATCACCGCTATGAAGACCTGGTCAGAGCCCTTTACAGTGTACAGAATGAGTGTCCTTATATCACCAGGATATACAGCATTGGAAGAAGTGCTCAAGAGAGACATCTCTATGTCATTGAATTCAGTGATCAGCCTGGAACCCATGAACTCTGTAAGTACTGCAGTGACTGATGTAGATATCCACACACAGACATGGGGGGCACCTGCTTAGAGAAACTGCAAACTCTGTTTATTTGGACTTATTTACAAACAAGACCATAGAATGTCTCTGCTGCTGCTGTGGGAGTACATCTCTCTATGGGGCTAGAGTTGTAGGAGTTGTACTTAAACAGTTTCTAAGAAAACTGTCTGTAAAAGCACTTACTGTATAATTGCAGGTCAGTGTTTGTGTGTTCTAATTAACTCTTTCATTACAGCAAATCGATTGCCTAAGACTGGTGCTGATGAGGTCAAATCTATAAACACACACATTTGTTTTTTTACAAGGATAGTATTTTTTTTTTTTACATAGTGCCACACCTGTTGTGTTTCACCTGACCTTTCTTTATGTGTTATATGTGATTAACCGCAGATTTTCAAAGTGAGAGGAAGCACTGCATGGAGAGAACGTGTTTTTATTGATAAAGGGCCAAATGTACAGAGACACATTCTGGGATGAACTGCTAAATGAAGAACCCAATGGAATAATCCTGATTCAACACAGGATTGCTCTTAATGCATGTGTCTCATTGAGGGGGATGTGACAATCACAAGCAGTAGTAACAAGCTGTCATCAGTAACATTGTAGAAATATTCTGGTTTAATCCGAAATTTTAAAAATTTTTTTACAGAATGATAATTTACTGATTTTATGCAAGTTAAGACTTGTGTTTTAGAGGGAAAAGAAATAGCACATGACATGCTATTTTATTTGCAGTCATTTTTGCCCCTTTATGCGTCAAATCATCTTTTAATCTTCTACTTTTTAGAATTCTAAAAGAATAGATTTATGGGAATCTGCAATGTACAGTTTTAGGAGCAAACGGTTATGTCAAAAGTTGTATGGGGGGGTTATCTGAATTTATTATACCAATAACGTTGTACTATGTGCCAAGAGCAAAGTAATTCATTGGAAAATATTCTAAAAATTATAGGTACTGCCTTTGCATTTATAGTTTGCCTAGTTATAAAAATCGTATTACCATCATGTAAAAAGAGTCCTTTGCTCACAGGAACTCATGTACTATGTATCCAAATACTTATGTAATGGGATTTACTGAGCTTTAAAGGCCAATGGTTTTATTCACTAAACATTGAACTGCAGTGATTTGAAAACCTAACTGCAAAATTCAGATACAATAGCCAAGGTGTGATAATAGCAGTTCAGCATTTACTGAATACAATCCCAAAACATGATCGCTTAAAGGCAACAGTTGGATCACAAATCATTTGAGATCAATTGACTTTGAGGACACAGAATGGGAACATTTGTTGAGTTATGCCATGACTGCCCCATTCAGACTCCACATTGGAAAAACAGTAAATTGTAGCCGGACTTAGCTGAACTCATCAGCTCACCATACCCAACATTAACTTCATGAAAGTCAAAGTTACAAAGGATGTAATGGCTAACCGGAGTGCTAAAAGAGTCACTAAGTTGAAATGTCAAGTCCACTAATTTACCATTTCTCTTCTTGGATTTCCTATAAAAATAATCAACGTGTAAATTTATTCACCCTACTCCAATTCTTTTCCATGCTACATTGATATTTACAAGGATGGATGGAGGTGCTCAAAACTTGTATCTCCATTTACATACGGTGAAAAATCACACTGAATTATAATTGGTATGTCTGTTAGTTCACAGTTTTCCTACAGCTGCTTTAATGGAAAAAAAGGTTTTTAAAAAAAACTATCCTTAGAAAAGCAGATTGGAATCTACATGTTTCTAAATTACTGGCTGTCAGACCATACAATGGTGCCTGTTAGTTTTTGTTACATGATTTTAAAGGTTGTCTGCTCCCCGTTGATACCCACTAGCTGAGGAATTGTTCCTCTAGTATTGTCATTGTGTGAATATTTGTGCCTGGAGGTGAAATTGACAAAGCAATTAATGCACTCACTACTGTGTCTATTCTAATGGTTACCATTCATTGCAGTTTGAAACTTGGTTGCATTCTATTATTGATCATTGTCATGCAGACGTCTAGACCAGTGGGTTTCAAAGCAGTTCCCATGCACCCTCCAAACAGTTGAGGATTTAGGGATTTCCCAATTCTGTTCCATTTCCAAAGGAAAAACATTGTGACCCTTGAGGGTGGAAACTGTTTTGAAGGCAATTGATGCATTTTGTGATTTCATTCAGATCCTGATATTAACGGACATGTCTTAAAATGAATGATGTAGTTGTTTTGCTAATGGGGATATCAACTGCATCCACTATAATAACATGATTCGTACCATGAAGTTATTACCGAAACCCAGCAAGAAGCAAAAAAGAATTGAAACTGCCTTTGCTCAGGCCAAGGATCTATTCTTGAATGCATGTAAAGTGGCACATAGGATATGATTGCTGTCCCACATTTTTCCCCAGCCTTTGGGATGTAGCATTTCTTTACCTCAAAGCCAACACAATCATGGATCTGAATATGGTAAACCTGCCTACAGCCTAAGGAACGCGTGCACAGACAAACACACACACAAAATACAGCTTTATATTTTACAAGGCTACTTAAAATCACCTTTCATGGCAAACAAATATAGGGATTCAGTTGTACCATATGGCTATATTGTGTTAAGCCCACCACTATGTCACAGTACCCCAATATCGGTGGGTCCTACACTTATTTTAACATGGGATATAAACATGCTGACTGCAATAATTACTGTTTAAATTGCTTCCTGGGACTCTCCTCAAATGTATGTATATATGTGGTCACTTCAAAAGGGTACCTATCGTGGATGAGTGAGGTGCTCAACACAAAGGGAATCTTGAATCTGCCCACATCAGAAGTGCACAAACCGAGTACTTTTTAAAAGATCTGTGTTTATTTAGTCAAAATGGTAACATTTTGATCCACTCAGGCCCTTTATCATGCCTCTCTTGAAAGGTATTTTTTTTTAACTTTTTTTTACTTCTAGGCAGTAGTTTTTTTTATTTCTTTGAATAAAAATACACAAGGGCTAGATTGCAGGGAGAGAACAGTGTAAGTAGTAGTAGAAATAACTTGCAATGGTGCCCTTATTTCTGTGATGCTTATGGTTTTTCCTTCTTCAGAGACAGAAAATCATTCCCTGTAGTGCATAGGGTTCATGGACTCCTGATGTGAAATCCGTTAATCACAGCCATGATCCCCCAAAGGAAGCACTATAATCAGATAATTGAAATCCTATCTAGAGCACATGAATTTCACATGCTGCTGAGCAGCACTTTCAACCCCTGCCTGGTAGAATGTAGAATTCCTTTGACACCATGTAACCAATGTGCATCTTGACAGTTTTCTGGTATCTGAAGGAGTCGTGGCTCTCAGACTATGACCCACAATTTGCACTGCACATCTGATCCCTTGCACTGTACATGTGCAAATACGGTTTGTGAATCCAGCGGGTAAAAGGACACAGCCTGAACATTGCAAGAGAGTGCATATTATAAGATAAAGAAATTTTATAGCCTAATATTTGATGCAATAATGTATCCTTCTGTTAGATTTACTCAATCTATTGATTCTGTGAATGTGTGGGGGGCTCTTTTAGTAAGAGGGACACACTCCTGGGTATATTAAACTACATTCTGTGGCCAATGGCAACGTAATTACTATTCTCTTCAAGTTATTTGATACATTCTTAGTATATGCCCCAGCAGCTACACTTACAAGGAATGGAGAGAATACCAGCGTGTTCTCTGGTTGAAGATGCTAAGATGCTCCCTTTTTAAAACAAACAAAAAAAATTTGAAAATCACAAATTTACCTCCACTTGCCCAAAATGTATTAAGAAGTCTCTCTCCTTCCATTGAGCTAGGCCCCTGCTAAATTCTCTGAGGGCTGAATTGTTCCTGTCAGTCAAAGGGACACTATAGCACAACTTAACTAGTTTAATGAAGCAGTTTTGGTGTACAGATCATGCCCCCGCAGTCTCGCTGTTCAATTATCTTTTATTTAGGCATTAAATTGCTTTGTTTATGTAGCCCTAGTCATACCTCCATGCATGTGACTTACACAGCCTCCCTAAACACTTCCTGTAAAGAGTCTAATGTTTTCACTTCCTGTATTGCAAATTCTGTTTAATTTTTAATTTCTTATCTCCAGCTCTTATAGTAGCTTCATAGACCCTGCATGAGCTTCCTGTATGTGATTAAAGTTTACTTTACAGAGCAGGAGACACAAACTTTTAAAGTAAGTTACATCTGATTAAAAATGAAACAATTATTTTCATGCTGGCTGTGTCAGTCTCAGCCAGGGGAGGAGTGGCTAGGGCTACATAGATAGAAAGAAAAGTGATTTAACTCCTAAACGGGGCATAAGCTACACTAAAACTACTTCATTAAGCTAAAGTTGTTTGGTGACTATAGTGTCCCTTTAACTTTTTTCGTGCAGACCAGGTGGGGCCCATTCACTAAACATCCTGTTATGGCAAGCAGGCCAAAAACACACCCTTTGGTCTATCCCTCAACTATTCCTCAACTTTTTTCAAACTTGGTTTAATGACCTACATTTGGCAACATATTGCAATAAATAAGGATCTGAGGTAAATAAACAACAGATGCTATAAATATAGGTATTTTATTTTGACAACAAAAGGCAATTTAATTATTTAGCAGATTAAGTTTGTTTCTCTCAGTTTCATAGCTAATCCACAGGGTCACAACTTTCAACTAACGCATGCTTAATTTATTGTTCTCCAGTGGAGCCGGAATTTAAATATGTTGGAAACATGCATGGCAACGAGGTGCTGGGAAGGGAGCTACTTATCCAACTTGCAGAGTTTCTGTGTGAAGAATATCGGAATGGCAATGATCGGATTACCAGGCTAATCCAGAATACAAGGATACATATTCTGCCTTCGATGAATCCAGATGGGTATGAAGTGGCTGCAGATCAGGTGATTACAAACCTAATATTTGACATTTGCAAACATAGTGTGGATTTGACTCTATTAATTGAATTTATTTATTTGGCCAGGAAAATAACTGGGAAACAAAGTTTCAATTATATTTTCTCACAATTGATTTTCTGGCTGGTGCAGTGGGGCTGTATGCAGTTTGCAAAATTTATAAATAACATTTTACATTCTTTAAAGAGACACTCAGTCACATACAAGTATAGCGGTCTTGAGCATGCAGAAATTACAATTGATTAATATCCGCATGATTATTTTTATTCAACGTAGACGACGTTGATAGACTAAGATAGCTGAAGAGGGCTGTGGGTGTTGGGAAGAGACCCTTTTTGTCAAGCTATCCAAATTGATTGTGCAGTATAAATAAATTAAAATATATATATCATTTTTAAAGTGTTTCATGCCCATAGATTCTTGGCAGCATGACAGTGAGCTGTGCTTTTGATAACCATGTTTATGTATTTGCATGAATGGTGCACATTAAGTTGGTTAGAACCTACTTATTTGTTTAGTGATATACTGCATTCATCCTCTGACATGGGAAGGTTTAGCATCACGGTTTTATTTTTTCCTATTTTATTACATTTCTCATAGAATGTATCACTGTTGTGTGGAATGTTAAGTATGGTAAAGAGCGAATTTAAATGCTTTATTGACTCTAAATTTCAGTTGCTAAGAATCCATTTTTATTGTTCAGCACAAGTGTTCAGTTTCCTTTACACTTGGTTAAAGGGACACTCAAGACACCATAACAATCTATTTCCTTGTGTAGGGTATGGTGTAGGGAGGTCCTCTATCACTGTGCTCCTTTATCACTGCAGCAATTTGCCTCTTATAAGTCTGCCTCTTTTGTGATCAACACTAAAGCAGACCTTTTATAGTTTCCCCGTTTGCCTTCCACATTGCTTCTCTCTGGTCTGCACAGAAAATAGGAGCATCCTCGCTTACACTTGCAGTCGTTTTTTGGGGGGAGAAAGTTGTGCAGAGCCCCACTTCCAAAACATCTAAATGGGCCATTAAAGGAGATCATAGACCAGAAATTGCAGTACATGCATGAGAGTACAGAAGTGATGAGGACTCCTAGTGGATAAAGAGCAAGGAACTGAATCAAATATCTGCCCATAGTATTCCCCGTGGGCCGCTGCACTCCAAATGGAGATGTCATCTTTGGGGACCTTAGTATATGTACAGGGTGGGCCAAAATTCACAGTAGGGTTTGAGAGGTCAATAACCTTTGTTAATGAGCCAATTTCACTGACATTACATACAATGAATGTTTAGCGTATGCAGAATTGTTGGACCATGTACGGAAGATGACATTTTAAAAGAGTTCCATTTGGAATCTTTCAATTGCATTGTTCATAACATTAGTTCATGTTTGAGGCTCTAGGGCTCGAATTCATGCACAGATATTCACCTTGAGCAGCTCACATACAACTGCTCCTTCAGATATCCCCACAGGAAGTAATTGGAAGCTGAAAGGTTTGGTGAACCTTTTAGCTTCCGATAACTGTACCTGCCACAAAAAATTGAATTACTAACAAATACGTTATTTACCTTTCAAATCCTGATCTTAAATTTTGCCCACCCTTTATTTGCAGAGACCTCTAAAAGGTGAAACAGCTGCTTTAAAATGCATCTTTTTAATATTTTAGATGATGTAAATATATATATTTTTACTATAAGGAATATGAACGCAGATTCTTGTTATGAAAATTGTCTGAAACACGCACAATTACAAACTCAGCTGAAAATAAGTTATTTTGCTCTATAAAGAGGAAGAAATTATAGCCCTACCAGACTATAATCCTTGTGGATGTTTTGCTGCAAAATTGGAAATCCAACAAAATGTGCTTCTTCGTTTCCAGCACTAAGGGTAACCAAAATAAATGTAATCAAAATTACAGAGTGATTTTTTTTGTTTTCAATTGAAAACTAAAAACAGACGTCCAGTGAAAAACCCCCACTAATGTTCATGGCTTTGGATTGCATTGAATGTTTGGTTATTCTTCACAATGGCAGACTCATATACAAACTCTCCTTTCAAACACAATTATTGTGACATTCTGCAATCTTGTAATCTTATCACACAAGGGACAATACATTGTAGGCTAATGAAGAAACCTAGTCTAAAAAACTGTAATGGAAGAAAAATTAAACGTACAACTCAGTTTTTTATAGGCCTGGAAGATATCTGGATTTTGCTGGTGCACATACTGCGCACATATATAATTTTGACTTCATATCGTTGTCCTTTTATGAGGACAATGAGATGTGTTTCTGGGTGGCAAAAAGACCAGGGGCTTTAGTCCAAAGGCAAATTCTATGTCATCACCTTTATTGACCTATCTTTTAACCAGGATCTCAGACCTATAATTATGCATGTCACACCAAGCTTTATTAAATTAGCACCCTCAGCATTAACCTCAAACTAGCAGCACTAAACCTGCACTGCGCTGTATAATTAAAAGGGATAAGGTAATCGCCAAAACAACTTTAGTGGAAAGGACACTATAGTCACCAGTACAACTACAACGTATTGTAGTTGTTCTGGTGAGTATAGTATGTCCCATCAGGCTTTTTAATGTAAACACTGCCTTTTCAGAGAAAACGGACAGCCACTAGGGGTGGTTCCTGGGGCAGTGCTGCACAGTGTGCTCACTGCATTGAGACGCTGAACTTTAAATCAATGTATCTCTATGAGGAAAGTTCAGTGTCTCCATGCAGAGGGTAGAGACACTGAATGGCAGTGTTGCTCACTGTGCAGCACTACCCTAGGAAGCACCTCTAGCAGCCATCTAAGGAGTGACCAGTGGAGGTATCCCTAGGCTGTAATGTAAAAACTGCCTTTTCTCTGAAAATACATGGTTTCTTATACTCATATAAATACAATGAGCTGTCGTTCTGGTGACTCTAGTGTCCATTTAATGAAGCAGTTTTGGTGTATAGATCATTCCCCTGCAGTCTGTTTGTTCAATTCATTCCCATTTAGGAGTAAAATCTCTTCTGTTTCTGCAGTTCTAGCAACACGTCCCCTGGCTGTGACTGACACAGCCCGCATGAAAAATTGTTTCATTTTTAATCAGATGTAACTTACTAGAACTCTTTATCTCCTGCTCTGTAAATCAAAGTTTGATCACAAACAGGAGACTCCTGTCAGGCCTAGCAAACTATTAACAGTGCAGGAGATTAAAAATTTGAAATTAAACAGAATGTGCAATAAAGAAAGTGTAAACATTAGACCTTACTTTACAGGACGTGTTTAGGAAGGCTGTCCAGGTCACATACAGGGAGGTGTAACTACAGCTGTATAAACAAAGTGGTTTAACTCCTAAATGACAGAGATTTGAGCAGTGAGACTGCATGGGCATTGATTATACACCAAAACTGCTTACTTAAGCAAAAGTTGTTCTGTTGACTATGGTGTCCCTTTACCTCCAAATTACAGTGGCAATGTCACAAATTATTTAACTGGATATGATATTTTTCATTCAATGTTACATGAGAATCAGGGCCAACAATAATGGTTGCTCGTGTCTCCAGTGTGTGTGAATTGTGAAATATATATCTTTGTTAATATATAATTTTAACAAGATGCCATATCAGTAAACATCCATTGCTAATATCAGATTGATCCCTTCACTTCCACACTTTTTTTCCTGCACAATGTGGTTTTGATAGCACTAGGGCCATGCTTAGGCAACCTTCAACACTCTAGATGTCTACTACATAATGCCAGCAATATGACTGTAATAGCATTATGAGAGATGTAGTCCACAACATCTGGAGTGCCAAATCTTACCTACCCCTACGTGACTAGACTGAATGCAGGGGCTCGTTATCAGCTGTATGTAGTATTTGTAGTGAAACATCACTCTCTAAATCCAGTCACGTGACAGATTTATAGCTTGATTAAATATGCTGTACTATGTTCACAAATGTGCATTCTCACACACTCAACAGGGACCAGAAACAAACGGGTACCTCACTGGACGTAGCAACATCAATGGAGTGGATCTGAATCGGAACTTCCCAGATCTCAATATTATGATGTATTACCATGAAAAGAATGGCGGACAAAATCATCATATACCTCTCCCAGACAACTGGAGAAGCCAGGTAGGATAAAGTTATCTAATATGAAGAAATGAACAATTAAAGGTGATTTTCTAATTCTTTATAAGTACAATTTTTCTATATTTTAAGTCTAGGTCTTTCATTCATTTTATTTATTATTTGTTTTTTAAAGTAAGCCCATCAGAGGAAATGGGTGCTGCTTAGTATTAACCCAACCTATTTTTCCGCTCACCCTTAATACTTACATACTGGGGGAGGTGCAAGGGCACTCATAGTACCATAACCACAACAGTGCTCTGTCAATATCTGGCACTCCAGATCTTGTGCCTGGCATGATAATTTATCAGCCAAGGTGCCAAGGATCAAGCAAACAGTCACACCAGCTGGAATGTCATGGCTTATCCAATAATTGAATAATTGACCAATGGTATTTTGTATAACACACACACACACACATACATATAGAGAAACATTCATACAGACACAGCAGTTCCATTCATAAATAAAAGACAGTTGAAGTATTTGCTTTGATTTTGTCAAAAATTACATTCATATATTTATATTTTTACAGAGTTTCCAATTTCATTAAACACAGTAAAAATAAAAATAAAAATAAACTACTCTAGTTTATAATGTCACCTTTAAGAAGAGAAAACCTTTTATATTGCTTATGAAGTCTTCTTACACCACTACTACATCTAGCATCAAATTTCTCAAATTTTCCCTTTGTACTTTCGATAACTTCAATTAGCTCTTTCTGTACATAACATTTATGCTATGGTAATATTAATAAAAAAATTAAAATAAAAAAACTTAATAGTTAATGGGATACACAAATTACTTTTACAGGTGGAGCCTGAGACACTGGCAACAATTGAATGGATGAATAATTACAATTTTGTCCTCTCCGCAAACCTGCATGGTGGGGCTGTAGTTGCTAATTATCCGTATGATAAATCCAAAGACTATAGAGGGAAAGTTTATAGACTCACTACAGGTCATACTCCAACACCAGATGACAAGATGTTTAAAAAGGTAAGCCAAATACAAATCCATCTATTCAACAGTGAAATTAATATTTTACAGTGTACCCGTGCTTAAAGGACCACTCTAGGCACCCAGACCACTTCAGCTTAATGAAGTGGTCTGGGTGCCAGGTCCCTCTATGTTGAGAAACTGCTATGTTTATAAATGGGTTAAACCAGCCTCCAAATCCTCTAGTGGCTGTCTCATTGACAGCCGCTAGAGGCGCTTGCGTGCTTCTCACTGTGAAAATCACAGTAAGAGCACGCAAGCGTCCATAAGAAAGCATTATGAATGCTTTCCTATGAGACCGGCTGAATGCGTGCGCAGCTCTTCCCGCGCATGCGCATTCAGCCCAGGAGGAGGATCGGAGGCAGAGAGGAGGAGGAGAACTCTCCACCCGGTGCTGTTTAACCCCTTTCCTCGCCATCCAGCCCGGCGGGAGTATGTTTTCCTGGCACTATAGTGGTCCTTTAAGTTGGTGTAAAGTGTACATTATGGCACTAGATGCAATGATTTTCTTTAAATCAAATTATTTACAGTTTAGAGGAATTCAGGCTATAGTTTGTTTCAAGTGTATTACTGTTATGGAAAATAAATCCAGTTTTGCATTAGGTTCTTATTTCCCTTTTCTGCCAATAGCATGTAAGCTTTATTTTTTGTAATGCAAAACAAAATCTAGTCCGTAAAGCCCGACTTACCTTTCTCTTGGTGCCAGTGTGGTTACTTACACTGCAGACAAATGCATATTATTTTTGCAACAGCTCAATTCAGTTTCTCGGTATCTATGCAAATTGGGCTAAATTGAAGCTCACTTTCTAGGAACTTTTGTAGGTCAAAATTCATGGCTCCTTTCTGGCCGCCACAAATAGTGGTAGGAGGGATCATACTACAAAGATTCTTTGCAGGCTGCAATAGCAGTCTGCAATGCCTTGTACTGTAGAGATGCATATTATACCCACAGGGACATGTTTACATTATAATAAAATTAGTTATGGGCAGTAAAGAAAATAAAAGCTCAACCCATAACTTACTTTTAGGTAGTTACAAGCTTGTGCTAAAATCTCAGTTTGGAATCTATGTAGGGATCGACCGATATTGATTTTTTTTAGAGCCAATACCGATAATCTGTGAACTTTCAGGCCGATAGCTGAAAACTTACCGATATTCTGTACATTTACCGTTTAAAAAAAAAAAAACTATTTCTACACAAATCTACTGTTAACTGAACATGTTTATTATTTAGTTTTTGCAATTTTTTAATTAAGGTAAATGCACAAAATATACATGCGAGTCAGAATATTTAATGTTTTCAAGAATATATGTGTGTGTAGTGGATGCAGTGAGTATTTGGTTAGTGAATGCAGTGTGTGTTTGTGTAGTAGATGCAGTGTGTGTTTGTGTAGTGTGTATATAATGAATGCAGAGCATGTGTTTGTGTAGTGTATATATAGTGAATGCAGTAAGTGTTTGTGTAGTGTGTGTATCGGGAATGCAATGTGTGTTTGTGTAGTGTGTATATAATGAATGCAGAGCGTTTGTGTAGTGTGTATATAATGAATGCACAGTGTGTGTGTTTGTGTAGTGTGTATATAGCAGTGTGTAGTGTGTATATAATGAATGCACAGTGTGTGTGTGTGCATAGTGACATAGTGCACTTCTACTTCCCTTACCAGCAGCTCCCCTGTCTAACTCTTGCGGCCTGCGTGCCGCGCGGAACGTTGCCATGGTAACGCTCTGACGGCTGTGGGACTTGCGAGATTTAGACAGGGGAGCTGAAGGGAGCTGCTGGAAAGGTAAGTAAGAGTGTGCTGCCCTGATGGCGGCCCTGGTCTGTATTATCATCAATATCGGTATCTTTATAGGCCGATACCGCTGAAAATTCTGAATATCAGGCGATAATATCGACCATACTGATAATCGGTCGTTCCCTAATTCTATGTGCTTTCAAGGTTTACTCCATATATAAAATGTACCTACAATCCTGTGCAGTGTGCGCTGATGACATACATATTTTTGGCACATAATTGACACAGAGATCCTGGAATGTGTAAGTCACATATGCAGGGGGTGTAATTAGCCCACAGCACAAAATAGCTGATATCTCTGTATGTGCAGTATTTCAAGCAGAAACGCTGCACATACAGACTCCTACTTCTATGACCACGTCTAAAAGCAGAAATGGTCATGGTGGTTGGAGTAATCCTTTGATGTTTATGTTAAACACTCCATCACTGGCATGTCTCCTTTACCTCCCATCACCCATAATCTTCAGATTTTTAAAACTATAAATTTCTAGGAGATATGGAAGTGATCGAGAGTGAAATATTTGTTCAGAATATTAACAAAACACCCCAGACTGAACATGATCCTCCAATGCATGCAAATAATTACTATGTGTATAAGTAAATATGTCTATTTTTCCTAAATTCCCCTCATATTGAGAAAATTCCCTGGATCCATGTGATAAATGTATCCTCGTGAGGAAAGTCATTGGCGCCAAGAACCCGTGAAGAATCTATGTTGATCAATAACACATGACGATTTGAACATGTTAAGCTGTAGAGCGTGTATTTATTAATAGTTTTAACTTGTTTGATACATGGGAGCTTTTCGTAGTTGACCTTGGTCTTTATAGGTGTTACTGATTTCTCACCTTTTTACACAGCTTGCTAAAGCCTATTCTTATTCACATGGTTGGATGTATCACGGATTGAATTGTGGAGATTATTTCCCAGATGGAATCACTAATGGAGCTTCCTGGTATTCACTAAGCAAAGGTGAGGGCTAATCCGTGTAATGAGCATTCATTGAGAAATTGAGCATTCACCTGGTTGATTTTTATAAAAAAATAACCTCCAGTATTATTTCAGGGGAAAAAAACACTTTTAAGGTTATTAAAATATGTAAATTCTTAGGAATTCAAAGTGAATTTAAAAAAATGTTGGGCAAAATTTTTAGGATTCTATGATGAAAGTTATGCATTTTAAATACCGCAGAGACCTGAAACGTGAGCTCAATAATAATGGGTTTGTTAACTAAAAAGTTAACTTTGTGGAGAATCGACAAGGGAATCCCAAATTATAGGAAAAGAAAAAGTAAAAAACATCTCAAAAGCCCATCGGGAGAGAATTAAGCTTTCATTGTTAAACTATAATTTTTGCTAGAATTGAAGACATTATATATATATATACACACACACACACACACAATCCACAGGGGTACCACACTCACAGGCTCCACTAGTTTCTTGTTTAGTAGACATGGATCATCTTAGATGATATTGAATGCTTATATGCTATTTAAATACATTATTTTTTTTAATTCTCTCTTTTTTTTACAATTCTTTATTTTGGTGGTGCATTGCAAAGACATGGTTGGTATAGAGCAATTTTGTAAAATGCAGGTAAAAAGATTGTACATTGACATTGCTATAACATGGCACCCTTTTTTATTTTCATCATAAAACATTTGTGGTATATCTGAGAGGGGCTGCAAGATAAGGGGGTTGTTAGATGAGGAGAAGCTCTAAGGCGCTCCTTTGCTTTGGGTTTTTAATATGCTCGAGGGCCTATGTTTAGAGGGTTGGAGGGGTTCAGCATATTCTAGTTTGTGGAGGTATGTAGGCATTCTCCCATGAGTGTACACACAAATAAAGTACAGTGACTAAATAAAGAAAAAATGGTGTTGCTACAATCACCAGTGTTGGTTACCCAAACAACACAAAACAATAGTAAAGCAATAAAATAGATAGGTGAGAGCAAACACACAGGGAAAACACAATACTGTGTTGCCATTTACCAACGTTGAAAGTGGTAGTATTGTGTTTTCCCTGTGTGTTTGCTCTCACCTATCTATTTTATTATTCTCCCATGAGTGCCCTAGCGCTATCCCATCCATCTTTCTTCAGCAGGAGGGACCAGATTTGTCTATAAAGCAAAGCAATGCCATGCAGGACTATGCTCATTGGCTGAGAGGATCAGTTGAATGCTCTCTAAGCCAATAAGCATGGTCCTGCATCTACTATGTGCTATTCTACAGAGACACCTGGCTTCTCCAGCTGGGGCGCTCAGCAGGACCCAGGTAAGTTGCTAAACTATGATAAACTATGCCAGGGCACTCCTAGCACCACAACCGCTTCATAGGGCTGAAGTGGTTATGGTGCTTGCAGTGTTCCTTTAATGCTGATTATATGGATATAGTAGATATGTTTCCTATTATTAGATAACGGTGAATACTACACACTCATGATATAAAAATATTCCTTACACAACGGGAAAAAAAATTAAGTGTTTAATAGAAATGTATGTTTCTAATGTAAAGTGTTTTGGTTGCCAATTTTGCGTTTGTTTTTTGATTTTTATCATGGTGGGTTTGAATAACTTTGGTAACATGGTTCACAGTAGTCTTGGGCATTATGCTGTGGTGGTAACTACTTTAATGAGGAATTTCTAATATTCTTTGTGTGCCCTTCTGTATTGCAACTCACTACCAATTTATAGACGAACGTAGCCAAGAAAGAGAATTCATTTTAGACATTATGACTTAAAAGGGTTACTCCAATTATCATCATCAATATAGCCTACTGTAGTAGTTCTAATCTGAGGAGTACCCTGGCCCTTTTCCGCCATAGCGGGGCAAACGCTTTAGCAAAGGTTTGCCCCCTTGTCTTTGTTCACCCAGGCTCCAATGCTCCCTGCTGGTCTAGCAACGCACTTACAGAAACCAGGAGCCGCAACCATCTCCATACATTGGATGAAAGTGTCAGCTGACCACCAATTAATGCAATTCTGTTCTAGAGTTCCGGGCTGGCTTATGACATTCCAATGATGCTGCCAAGGGTTGAGTTACTCAGAGAGGATATACTCCAGGCACCATGACCCCTTCAAAATCACTGATGTGGTCATAGTATTTGGCATATCCCTTTCAAATTGTTGATTCCCTTGTCAGTTCTCCACCGTTGCCAGCTTAATGAATAAACCCTATAAAACCTTGAGCAAGCTGACTATATTTAACATATTTCTTACACTATAAAAATTCTAAGATTTTTAGAAGCAGTACATCAACCCTCTACAACAATTCCTGGCATTTGAAGTGTGATTAGGAAAAAAGTAAAGAGATTTACAGTGATAAGAAAACACATTTGTAAATCTAAAAGGGTGGGCTATTATTATACCATTACTGATGTTCTTGATTAGCTTCAGTGCCAGAGAGATGAATTGCATGCCTTTGTGAATTAAATTACTAACACGTGTTAGTCTTCTTTATCATATTTAGCATGTCTTAAAAGAAATAAATGGATTTTTCACAGTTTACCAGGCGAAAACAAGTCAGATATTTCAAACCATTAAAAGAGATTACTTCTGTGTCTGTAAAATAAATAGCTTGGGCCTCACTCTTAAATCGGATTCTTAAAATATGTCTACATTTAAAAATGAAAAATATATTTGTTCACTTTCAATTATTAATTACAAACACGAGTATGGTTTAGGTTTTATGTTTACGTTAAGTTACAGTTCTTACGATGGGTGTTTGGTTATTTTTTTATTAATGCGTTTTGCTCCATAAACTCACCCTTTCTGCTCATCACTCCTAAAATTTCAAAGGACAATAAAGGCATTTTTCATTATAGGTGTTGTGTCTAGATCAGAAGTGGGGATATTAGCTTTCACTGTTAATCTTTTTTATGCAACTGAAAATGTAATTTAAAACAAGAACAGACGTATCTTATTTATACAGAGTGATTTCTAAGCACATTTATGGTAGTTCATTTATTGTAGCTTAAAGACACATCACCAAGAGTTTTATGGCATTAAAGCTTTCTTATATGCTCATACACACCATATATTTAAAGCATTTTAAAAAGAGGGACAGGGGAACCCAACAAAGTGACAGGGGAAAAGGTAAAGTCCTTCCTAAAACTGGAAAATACACCCTGGACAGGATAACGGAGTTGTAGTTCAGCTATTACCTTTCTACACTGGAAATCATAGCTGTGCTCATAAACATGCTTGTGCAATAAGCTTGGTAGTGATATGGAATGCAAAGTGAGCACTGTGATTGGCTGAGTCACTTCCTGGTTTTGGCAGAGCTCGCTGCAGAATATGAAGCAATGGGGATTTGCAGGAAATGGGAAACTCTGGTATATTTTAAACACATTATATACAAAAGTCATGAAAAAAATGGTAAAGCCTGGAGTATCCTTATGAGTAATGAATAGGTAAGGCAGTGGCTGAGTGACAGGTAACAGAGGATTGTAGTTAATGGAATATATGCAAAGCTTGGGCTTGTCACCAGTGGGGTACCTCAGGGATCTGTACTTGGACCCATTCTCTTTAATATTTTTATTAGTGATATTGCAGAAGGTCTTGATGGTAAGGTATGTCTTTTTGCTGATAATACTAAGATATGTAACAGGGTTGATGTTCCAGGAGGGATAAGCCAAATGGCAAATGATTTAGGTAAAGTAGAAAAATGGTCAGAGTTGTGGCAACTGACATTTAATGTGGATAAGTGCAATGCATCTTGGACATAAAAACCCAAGGGCAGAGTACAGAATATTTGATAGGGTCCTAACCTCAACATCTGAGTAAAGGGATTTAGGGGTGATTATTTCTGATGACTTAAAAGTAGGCAGATAATGTAATAGAGCAGGAGGAACTGCTAGCAGAATGCTTGGTTGTATAGGGAGAGGTATTAGCAGTAGAAAGAGGGAAGTGCTCATGCCATTGTACAGAACACTGGTGAGACCTCACTTGGAGTATTGTACACAGTAGTGGAGACCGTATCTCCAGAAGGATATTGATACTTTAGAGAGAGTTCAGAGAGGGGCTACTAAACTGGTTCATGGATTGCAGGATAAAACTTACAAGAAAAGGTTAAAGGACCACTATAGTGCCAGGAAAACATACTCGTTTTCCTGGCACTATAGTGCCCTGAGGGTGCCCCCACCCTCAGGGACCCCCTCCCGCCCAGCTCTGGAAGGGGAAAGGGTTAAAAACTTACCTTTTTCCAGCTCTGGGCGGGGAGCTCTCTGCCTCCTCTCCCCTCCTCTCGCCTCCGGCGTCGGATGAATGCACGCGCGGCAAGAGCTGCGCACATTCAGCCGTCGCATAGGAAAGCATTATCAATGCTTTCTGTGGCTGAGTGCTCTCACTGTGAAAATCACAGTGAGCACGCAAGCGTTTCTAGGTTTTTGGGGAAGGCTTAACATTGATAAACATAGCAGTTTCTCTGAAACTGCATGTTTATAAAACAATGGGTTAACCCTAGCTGGACCTGGCACCCAGACCACTTCATTAAGCTGAAGTGGTCTGGGTGCCTAGAGTGGTCCTTTAAAGGAACTTAACATGTATAGCTTGGAGGAAAGACGAGACATGGGGATATGATAGAAACATTTAAAAGCATAAAGGGAATCAACACAGTAAAGGAGGAGACTATATTTAAAAGAAGAAAAACTACCACAACAAGAGGACATGGTCTTAAATTAGAGGGACAAAGGTTTAAAAATAATATCAGGAAGTATTACTTTACTGAGAGGGTAGTGGAAGCATGGAATAGCCTTCCAGCTGAAGTGGTAGAGGTTAACACAGTAAAAGGAGTTTAAGCATGCATGGGATAGGCATAAGGCTATCCTAACTATAAGATAAGGCCATTAACTAATGAAAGTATTTTAAAAATTGGGCAGACTAGATGGGTCAAATGGTTCTTATCTGCCGTCACATTCTATGTTTCTATGAGTAAACAGGACCCTGCCTTAGCATTCATATAGCATATCCTTTTCTTATTCTTGTGCTTGGAGTGTTCCTTTTAAAAAAGGATTCTCTAGGCTGCCGTATTATACATTAATTAATTAAGAATTGTGCAAAAACAATACTTTGCAGCTTCTGTAAACTTAGCTTACAAAATGGTGCACAATTAGTTGTGATAAATTGGCACAGCATCAGGGGCGTATTAGCCGCAAGGCAAACAAGGCATTTGCCTTGGGCGGCATTTTTCAGGGGGCGGCAAAAAACGCCGCCCCCCAAATGCCCAGGGCAGATGCCTAGTTAGCCTTGCGGCTAACTGACATCCCGAGCGGGCGGGCGGCGCTGGCAGGCGGGCGGCGCTGGCAGGCGGGCGGCGCTGGCAGGCGGGCGGCCGGCCGGCGAGGGAGCTCTTCCCATGAGCTGACTGCTCAGCTCCCTCGCGCACCGCAAAGTGAGGCTGGGAGCCGGAAGATGACGTCATCTTCCGGCTCCCAGCCTCACTCTGCAGCCGACGCGCGAGGGAGCTGAGCAGTCAGCTCATGGGAAGTGCTCCCTCGCCGGCCGGCCGGCCGGCCTGCCAGCGCCGCCCGCCCTGCAGCCACTGGACCACCAGGGAGAGAGACCCCCCCCCCCAGCACTCCCAAAGGTAAGGAGGTTGGGGGGGGATTTAAATTTAAAAAAAAGTTAATGTGTGTGTGTGTGTGTTTGTGTCTGACTGTGTTTGTGTCTGTGTATGTGTGTGTCTGTGTGTGTTTGTGTGTGTGTTTGTGTCTGACTGTGTGTGTGTGTTTGTGTCTGACTGTGTATGTGTGTGTGTGTCTGACTGTGTGTGTGTGTGTCTGACTGTGTGTGTGTGTGTCTGAATGTGTATGTGTGTTTGTGTCTGACTGTGTATGTGTTTGACTGTATGTGTGTGTTTGTGTGTCTGACTGTGTGTGTGTCTGACTGTGTGTGTGTGTGTGTGTGTGTGTCTGACTGTGTATGTGTGTGTGTTTGTGTCTGACTGTTTGTGTGTGTGTCTGACTGTGTGTGTGTGTGTGTTTGTGTCTGACTGTGTGTGTGTGTGTGTTTGTGTATGTGTCTGACTGTGTGTGTGTGTATTTAGAAGGTGGGGCGGGGGGAAGTGTTGGGTGGGGGTGGCGCGGGGGGGAGGGGGGCGCCTGAGTTTTGTCCTGCCTAGGGCAGCACAAAACCAGGATACACCACTGCACAGCATGTGTGTCAGAGTTTTAGTTAAATTATCCATTTTTTACTGTAGAAAGACCAGCTCTACTGCAACTCCCCAAAACCTTTCCTTTGCATCACGAACACCTGTATTATTATTTGTTTTGTTTTTGACCTATCCTCATTTGCAACTGTCTTCTATACAACTTTCGGGTTTTATTGCAAAACTAATAGCAGCTCTTTGCAAATTCAACTATGTATTATGTAATGCTGACAAGCTACAGTATATTTCAAATTGTTGTTCAGTGTAACCCAGTGATGTAATAGATGTCTGGATATTGTAACAGGTATGCAGGACTTTAATTACCTTTACACAAACTGCTTTGAAATCACTTTGGAGCTGAGCTGTAACAAGTTTCCACGACCAGAAGAACTTGAGAGAGAGTGGTTTGGAAACCGTGAAGCTCTCATCACGTACATCGAAGAGGTAAATGCTGTCTAATGAATTTCTAATCTTGTCTGTCTGTACCTGCATTAGTTATGTTAAGTATCCACAGAAGGGCAGCCAGGTTTAGTTA
Organism: Pelobates cultripes; assembly: GCA_933207985.1. Lineage (NCBI taxonomy): Eukaryota > Metazoa > Chordata > Amphibia > Anura > Pelobatidae > Pelobates > Pelobates cultripes. Next base: position 82,173,822 of record OW240922.1, read on the forward strand.
ATAGTAAAGAATGTTTGGAGAACCTTTTGGATGAAAGGATTACAACTAAAACCCATTTACTAGAAGAGAAGATACAATGGAATCTCTAGTTCCACCAAACTAGTAAATAACTCCAAGGATAGTAAAAGAAGTAGATCTAACACTCCTCAAAGTGATTCAACAACCACCAATAAATCCATGCTGAAAATACTCTGTGGGACTATGAAACTTTGCACATACAGAGAAATGCAATTTCTTTCCCGAGGTTACATCACCTCCAGCAGAGCCGTAGAGTAATTAGCCAGCCCAGAATAAGACTGGCCAATGTCAATTCTATGACATCCTGGCGTCAGACAGTCAATGGGTACATGGCACATTGACAACTAGGAGAGCGTGGCCTTGGTGCTGGGTTGAGAGGGAATTTTTCTCCCTATTTTTTTTATAGTTTTAATCAGGGCTAGACAAATTCCAGGCACCTGGGATGAGTCCATCCTCTTTCAACAGATGCGGCCGAAGGTGAATGGAGTCCACCCAGCGAGGGAGCATGCAGGTGGCTCCTAGAATCCAAGCAAATTTGTCAAACCCTGGTTTTAATAAAAATGTTTTATCACAAAATTTTAGTTTATGACATTGTATTAGACATCAAATCCCCTCTACATCATCATAAACCTATACATACACATATGTAGGAAACAACAAGCACCACTTCAAAAGGTCTGACTTTCTTTAATGCAACGTAAAACTGAGGGTGGGGGGCTGTGGAAACCCTCAACTGAACAAACCTACTGGGTGGGCATTTATTGCACATAGCTTTTTAAAATCTGCAGTAACATTGTAATTGTATAATTAAAATCTCAATGTTATTTAATATTGCCTTTACACCTATAATGCCAATAAGGAAAATAAAAATAGGTGTTGTAACAGATTGCAGGTTCAAATCATGGCAGGGTTGACTCAGCCCTTCATCCTTCCCAGGTAAATAAAATGAGGACCATTAAATTCAGTAGTAACCCCTGGATGTTGGGTTAAGGTGACATCTCCCAGGATCTACTTGAAAACCAGAGAAGTCTGAATGTACCTTTCCTGGTTAAATACTTTGTTATTATTATTAGGGCATTAGTTATATAGATCAACCCAAAACAACGTAATGCACCATTCATTGGATCTAGAACTCAGATTTAAATTACATTTTTCAACTAATGAAATGGCTCTATACATAAAAAATTACCCAAAAGCAAAAACATCCATGGAAACGCCTATGGCAAGAGGAAATTTCTTTCCGGTAAATTAGGTTGTTACTCCCCCCCCCACCAACCTCTAAGAGTTATCTGTTTGAGAATATATATTTACAACATACAACTAGAACAGGGGAACCAATAGAGAGTCCAACACTGAGCTTATACATCCATGGCCTGTGCCAAACTCAGGAAACATTAACTGAACACAGTACAAACCTTGTTGCTTTTTCAGCTTCACCTTCCATATTCTGCAGAGCAGCAAACATCGAACAGACCTGGCTCAGTGATGCACCTGGTTTTATAGGCTTTAAAACTGCACTGACGACACTTAGAGACGTGTCACGTAGTAAACTGTATAATCATGCCTTAACAGAGCAGATCATTAATGCCAGATTATTAAAGTCAGATTTATATCTGATATGGAACCTGTTTAGGACATACAGTAACGTGGGGAGGCCTATTACATGCCAAAGCAAGCTGTCACAGCGCCAACATGTCTTACACGGAATGTGACTGCAAAGGAGGCAATAGACCTAACACACACACACTCCTATACCTACGTACATGGATACAAAACATAAATCTAAACAATGATTATTTCGTCCACACACAACATATTGTAAATGTCTCTGAGTGTATTAACATTGCTTCTATTCATTTAATTACCTTACCAATCAAAGGATGGAGGGGTGGTCATATTTCCCAGTTTGCCTTATTATACAGAATAAGGCTTAGAATATGCAATGCATGTAACGATGTAAAGTTGTTACAATTAAACATTATTTTGTTTGATCTACTTTAAACATTTAAAGTATGATGAATGGGAAAAAATCCTGAATCCCAAGGCTCAGAGTGTGTAAACCAATTAAATCCGTACAGTATATAGAATACAAACCTGTATAGTGTCCCTTTAAATACTTCTAACATTATATCGTTCCTTTAACCAGAAAAGGTGAACTGTAGTCTTTATTTTTTTTTTGCTTGTTTTACGTATTATTGGGGGTTAAATATATTATTGTCCATCTTACCAGTACTCATTATATTGAACTTGGAAAGAACAGTCAGAGAGTCAATGGGTACATGACTGAGTTAACTTTGTGGAAATTTGAAAAATAATGCAGAGAAACTGCGCCGGGAGCTCTATACACCATACTATCTCATCAATAGTATGCTATTAACAGTAAAGGTTATGGAAAGTGTACACAGATTTATATTTTATATTTGTTTTAAGTTGAGGGGTCATCACAGTGATTCAAATAGGGAAGACCATACATGTAACATTGCAGATATGAGTTGACAAAATGGCTGCTATATCTCATGATATACATCATGTGACGTAGGAGGCGTCCACAGTGGCAGAAGATGTGTATTTTTTTAAAACTAAAAATTAAATGTGTTTACTTAAATACCCTTGTGAACAGACAGAAAATTAAGTTTATCATAAGAAACAAAATTGATTTGGTTTGTCCCAATTTCATTTGCAATTTTTTTGTTTGCAAGCAAAATTTGACAAGCCAGTGAAATTTTTAACCTCTCAATCATCATCATTGCTGCTGAGTGAGGGGTGAAAAACAGAAGCGCTAGTGAGCATAGCTTTCCACCACTTCCTTCCCAAAATTCCTCGGGGAGTGGGGGGGCTGATTAGTACAATAATGGGGAGAGCTGGTGTAGTTTTCCTTCTATGCCCCTCACCCATTGAAGTCTACTTCATTCCCCCAATCTATTGTGAGATAGGGGAATTGTTTTAATATTGGGGGATCGGATAGCTACCTACAAATAAAGCATTGCCTGGACTAATTCTGTCCAACAAGCAATTCTGTTTCCATGTAGTTCGTTTATAATTCAATTTGTTCATTTGTGTTTCTGACAAATTAATGAATTGCTCTATATTCGGTTCAATTCACATTTGTCCAAAAACAAATGCATGAGAATGCTTGTAAACAAAATTGCACATTTAGTTTTTATTATCCAATCTGGATAAATTTTTCATCTCCGTTTCAGCCATCATCAGCCTAACTTTCTACATCAGTCTAACTTTTGCAAGTGTGTTTTCAGTTTACTACAAGTCACGGTTTATTGAATAAACGTCTCCTACAATGATTTACAATTTGTTTCCTGATTGATATTCTAGGTTCACCAGGGAATTAAAGGCATTGTAACAGATGAAAATAACAATGGAATAGCTAATGCGGTAATCTCTGTGAGCGGCATTAATCACGATGTCACGTCTGGTAAGTTTATGTCCCATTTTAATTTGGGCATAGTGATCCAATTCAAAATAAAATATGAAAAAAATAATTCTAAACTAATATAATATTAGAGAAATGCACACACACATACACACCAGTTGTTGCTGGCCACCAGGAACCAGATTTGGTCACAGGGCTTTAATCAATACTGCAATAAGGAGCCACAATCTCTTGATTACAATTTTGACTAAAAATCAGAGAGTGGAGGGGAACAAAAACCAGATGAGATGGATAGGAAAGAACTGGAAAACAAAAAAAGGGCAAGAGGGGAATATAAAACTGGATAATAAGGTGCACAGATAGAGGACTGGCAGACGAACATAGTAAAGATGGCTGGTGAAGTTTAAAGATGGTAAGGGACTAGGCGCTATGCCCAGAATTTGACTCTACCCATTGATTTGCTGGGATCTACCCATTTAACCCGATGTGATAGAATCCTTACCCACTGGGAGCTTATTCCCTGATTAACACACTTAAAAATTTACATAGTGGGAGACAAAAAACAAACAAACAAAAAACACACTTTAAAGAGGTGTAACTCCATCTTTTGATGTAGTTATTATTATTGGCATTTATATAGACCCAACTTTTTCCGCAGCACTTTACAATATTGTAAAGGGGAAAATTTTATAAATTAGATAATTACAAAATGTTACAGGAATAATAGGTTGAGGAGGACAAACAAGCTTATAATCTACAAGAGGTGGGATATAAAAACAAAACAGCTAGGGCATTGAGGGGGGTAGCAACCAAGCAATGAGGTGAGAAAGTAGCAGAATTGGAAGGTGACAGTGGAGTGGAGAGAGCAAGAGCCAGGCTTATGAAAGGGCCAGGTTATTATTATTATTATTGCCATTTATATAGCGTCAACAGATTCTGCAGAGCTTTACAATATTATGAGGGGGAGGGGGGTTTAACTATAAATAGGACAATTACAAGAAAACTTACAGGAACGATAGGTTGAAGAGGACCCTGCTCAAACGAGCTTACAGTCTATTGGAGCTGGGGTATAACACACATTAGGACAGGAAATAGCAATCAAATAAGGTGGGAGTGAAGCAAAGCGGGAGGAGAGAGTAGAGTGCTGCCCTTTAGGAGACAGCAAGAGACAGGTTTTGAAATAAAAGTTACTCTGGGAGGCCATAAACTTTTCTGGAGACATGGGTTTTGAGGGACTTCGTAAATCATTTAAGACTGGTGAGAATCTGATGGAAGTAGGCAGGTTGTTCAAAAGAAAAGGAGTCTCCTGCAAGAAGCCTTGCAAGCTGAAGTTAGCAGTAAGGGTGCGAGCAGTGGACAGGAGAAGGTCACCTGTAGATCATAGAGATTGAGAAGGGGCATAACTACGGATGAGTGAAGAAATATAGCATGGGCTAGAGTGGTTTAGAGCTTTATAGGTAAGGGTTAGGGTACAGGAAGTCAATGTAAGGACTGACAGAGGAGCAAGGTGTGAGAGGAGAGACGGGAGAAAGAAAAATCAGCCTGGTGGCAGCATTTATTGCAGCTATAGTGAGACAGTACATTTTCTGAGGAGACCAATTAATGAATTACAATGCAAGAGATTACAAGAGCATGAATAAGTTCCTTGGCAGTATCTTGTGTAAGAAATGGGCAGATGCAAGCAAGGTTTCTAAGGTGGAAATTGCAGGATTTGGCAACAGAGTGGACATTAGGGGCAAAGGAGAGGCCAGAATCAAAGATAACGCCAAGACAGCGAACTTGCATGGAGAGCGAAAGAGGAGGAAAAATAAAAAGCTCAGTTTTAGAGAGATTGAGTTTCACAAAGTGGTAGAACATCCAATCAGAGATGGAAGAAAGGCAACAGATGATGCTTTCATGGAGAGCAGCGACGAAATCAGTGGAGTGGATATATATGGGTATCATTGGCATACAGGTGGAAGTTAAATAGAAAGGAATTAATAAGTTTGCCAAAAAAAGTAGTATAAAGAGAAAATAAAAGGGAACCAAGTGTGGTTGAGAGAGAGACAGGAGCGAAGGGGGAAGAATTATTTTCTTAATTGTTTCCAATGACAGACCTAGAAAGACAGGACACAGTAATATTGTAAGGTGTCTAGGAAAGAATTATGGGAATTATTGTCTGATGGGGATATTCTCAAAGCTGACCCAGAATTTGAAATTTTAAAGATTCTCCAAGCACCATGATCACTTCACTTCCTTTGGTGGAAGGACCCCATAGGTATGTGCAGAGCTTCAGTATGAAATGCTGCACAGAGAAGTTTAATGTAGCTGAGGTGTGACTCACTTTCTTTCTAGCCAGTTTAGAATAAGAGCTTTGGGATGATGTTAGACACCTTATTTTAAGAAAGAAAACACTGAAAAAGGAATACAGCAAACTGCATTATGGAAACATTACTTTTCTGGATACGCCATTCTTAATTAATACATTGAAACTCCCTTATAACTTGTGTTAACCCTTTTCATGTGATGCTCCATTTTCTTTTACAGGTCTATTAAATATTTAGCAGTCAACATCACAATCCAGTTCAGTCTTGGCACAGTCAAATTAAAGGGACACTATAGTCACCCAGACCACTTCAGCTCAATGAAGTGGTCTTGGTGCGAGGTCCCTCAGGTTTTAACCCTTCAGATGCAAACATAGCAGTTTCACAGAAACTGCTATGTTTACATTTGGGGTTAAGCCAGCCTCTAGTGGCTGTCTTCCGGACAGCCACTATAGGCGCATCTCCGACGCTGGAGGCATATTATGCCTCCATCGCGCAGAGCTTCCATAGGAAAGCATTGAGAAATGCTTTCCTATGGACACTTTGAATGCGCGCGCGGCACTTGCCGCGCATGCGCATTCGGCTCTGCTGACATTGGCAGGTGAGGAGAGGTCACCAGCGCCGAGGGAGCCCGGCGCTGGAATAAGGTAAGCTGCTGAAGGGGTTTTAACCCCTTCAGCACCACGGGAGGGGGGCCCTAAGCTATGCATACATGTCGAAGATGGTAAGTATTCCTAAGCTTGTGAAACTGAGAAAGGTATCTAGACATGGATAGTATATGAAAGCTATTGTTAACATGATGAAAAAGATTCTGTTTTATACTACCTGGTTATGGCTTGCATTCAAAGAAAGGGGTATGAGGAACAAGAAAGTAATAATAAAAATAGAAGGCAGCAGGTCTAGATAAAGTAAAAACATAAGAGCAAGACTACAGCTTCGGAGGGACTAAGAATAGTAAGTCAAGTCCAGTGGCTAATGAAGATTGCGATATGCCTTTGCCATTATCACAGATGGGTCAGCTGATGCCCTTCAGTGATAGAGATGTTGTGCAGCTTGAAAAATTTGGGTCATCTTGCCCTCAGATCCCTGTGGTGTGCGGTGAGCTTGCGGCACAAGGTAAACGCTATATAGCAAATGCCAAATCACCCAGTGGCGACCAAGATATCCCGCGCTGTTCCAGGAGGAGGCTGTGGCTTAGTAGAACTGCCTCTGCAGGCTAGAAAACTGAAGCTGAAGGAGATCGGCCACTTCTCCCTTGCCCCGTCCATGGTAGGCCGCATCGGGTCTCAAGAGATACTTGTGGGCAAGGTGTAGTCGCTTAGTTGTCGGGATAAATGCCTCAAAATCAGCTTAAAGTCGGGAGCCCTGGCACCACGTGTCTGCTCCATTCAGTAGCTAGGCTCCGCCCCCGTCTAGGTCATATTTATCCGCCTCTTTACCCCTTTAGGGGTACTTCCTTGCCTTGAAGCCCTCTCGCTGTATTCATCATGGACATTTTTAGGTCTTTTTGCACCATAGGCTAGCCATCTGATTGTCCCTATGCTGTATATTCTTATGAATGTACACCCTTCTTTCATGGATATTATAACTTTATCTTGAGAATTGGTGTTTAATATTTGTAAAATGGGTGCATTTACATGACGTCTGTCCATTCTTTGATTTTTACTGCTACGTCATATTGTCATGACATTGTACCACCCACAAAAATACAAAATACATTTTAAAAAAAATTGTAAAAAATACAGGAAAATGACAGTTCCCTTTAATTCATTATTAATTGAGCACTTTACTGCACCCAAAAATGCTTTGCATTTTTATATAAATCTATACACTGACAGTCTATCGAAAAGGTACTCATTAAAGGGCAAGCAAGGAGAAAATAAGTTCTAAACCTCGTGTAGCACTGCCAGAAATAGGTTATTTAATTATTAAAATGTAAATCAAACTCAATAATTAAATTTACTGAGAATTGGAAACACAGAAAATAACCTACTCTATCAATTCCCTTAAAAGGAGAACGTATGAACAATAAGCATGGAATCACTTATTTCATTACTTTTTACAGTTCAGTAGATTGCATAATCACGGAGCTCAGAACAAAATAATATTAAAAATAGATCTTTAACCCTCATCTTCGGCAAACCAACGGTCACCACCATATGCTCTCTGAAGTGAGACAAAACTGAAATTAAAGAGGAAAAAAAAAATACTATTTTCTCAGAACACCAAAAATCCCCTAATGACATGGATGTGAATCACATGAATACAAACCTAATGCTCAGAAATGTGTTTAAAGACCCCTTTAATGAAAAATTGTTGATGTGGTAAATTGCAGAATTGTCGACTTGGTGATCAGAAACACTAACAGGGTTATTTGATAAATTGAGATTACAAAGTGAATTTCATATCTATTTGAATATGTGGCCCTTAAATTTGAAATTCACTGGGCGGCCGAGCCAGCACCTGAACGAGCAAGTCGCAGCCTACCTTAGCTCCGAGCGCCGGACTTGATAAAATGGATATATTAGAGCCAAAAACTAACCTCTGGGTCCCGAGAGAGGTCCCCTGAGAACCCTATACCATGGGGAAAAAGACAAAGACAAAGAAGCACAGAGCAGATCCCGGCTCCAGATCAAAAGATATTGGCGCTTTTATGCGCCCGACCCAGTGGCATGAGCCTGTCAAGAATGGCGCCGATTGCAGCCTACACTTCACAGTCGCCGGATGACGACAGCTTACCTGATTCAATACCTGCACCCTCCAAGGTATAAAGTATGCCCCAGCAGTCATAAAACCTAGGAGACGCAGCTCCTTCCACAAAAGCGCTGATGCAGAATATTAAGGCGATGTTTGACGCCGACATTGCACTTGTCCGAGGCAAAATCACTACACTCACTGGTTGCATGGTGTCTGTGGAGGAGACCCACAGGAGCACCAGAGTGGCACAAACGGCCACAGACGCAACCCTGGGATCCTTACAAAAACAGTGTGTCACACTGACGGCCCAGCTAGCTAGTTTGGAAGACAAAGCCAAGGCAAGAAACATGCGGATTCGGGGGATACTCGAAACGGTCTCAAACATGGAACTGCCGCATTACTGTAGAAGGCTCGTAGCCACTTTATTGATACCTAAGCAAGCTAAGCAGATCGGAATTGATTCCTGCTTTTTTTTCCCCAGAGCTACTAAGGCGCACAAGGATGCACCACCGGATGTGCTAATTAAATTTGTCCTTATGGGAGCAGCAAGGGGCTCTCCCACGATCACTTTTGAAGGAACAAGCCTGATATTATATAGGGGCTTTTCAAGACACACCCTTACATGGTGCAGAGCCTTCCACCCAGCAGCTTCGGGAGAACTCAATCCCTTATAAATGTGGTCCTCAACGTTTGATGGCAGAACATGCCGGCAAGACGCTCCTCCTGATGCATATATCCGAGGCGCCAACTTTCCTTCAGGCGTTGTGTCTCTCAGCAACAGCAACGACATTGGATGCCCGCCCATCTTGGAATATCGCAGAAATAACTCCCTTTGTGCCCAGAGGAACTGTGCCACAAGTGGCGGACTCCCTAACCTAAGCTTGGCAGTCGCATACTACTGTATTACTGTACTTCTTTATCTTTTCTCACAATGTTCACACCACAGTACCCAGTTTTGGGCTTTATGTGCCTGTTTTATACACCTGGTTTTTATGTTTTATATTTAAAAGTTGCACTCTCTAACCTGGCTCCATAAGCGGACAGCCAACGACACCATCTAAGCAAAATCTCCCCCCCCCCCTTACCCAGAACGTGCTGGGTCCGGACCCTCTAGTTTAAGCACCTCGACACACGTTCGTCTCATTACCTGGAGCTCCAGACCTTACACAAGATCACCGCATTAGGCCTTGGGCAACCACAGGCCAGAATATCCATGCTCTCTTAACCTCCAGTGCGTACACCCATGTACAGTGTGGAACCCTGCCATTTTTCAGCAGGGCACACCACGCATATTACTTACACCCTACTAGGTATTAACTTGCACAACCTTTGATTAAACATGAGGGGGATTAGCCTGATTTACAAAAAACAAAAACAAAACAGGGTGTAAAAAGTACCTGTGCTTTTATCAGTGTTACATAATGGATATTTTACTTGTAGTTCATACATGTACTTCCTTTATGCACATGTCATAAACTGATTTTTCTTCTTGAATACCCACAAAATAAAGAATTTTTAAAAATAATAATAATAATAATTTGAAATTCACGTTGAATTCTCAAATTAGTGAATAAATCTGATAGACAGGAAGAAATCACTAATTCCTACAGATACAGTTTACACAGTTTGAAACAATAAATTAAGTGAATGTAACTCTTCCCTACTAATTCGGTCTATATGTGACGATATGACCCTGGCATCTCTGGCACTGAAGGTGTACCAGTTCAGGCATGCTTTCGTCCCCGAGTTTCTTTTACATCACCTGCACACTAACCGCACCACTCAGTCCTAGGGCTTAGGTTTCTAGTTTACTATCTGGTTACTATAGAATGTTCTATGCATCTAGTCCTCTGACAATACTCTTATTAGTAACTATATAAACAAGTTGTGTGAACGCTCCTGGTATAAAAACATAATATGAATAAGAATTCAGTAGCAACTATAGCTTTAATAAATTAAAACATGGACTAGATACAGTCAAACTCCAAAAGGACAATATATTACTGTAAGGATTAGATACTAATCTACATAAAGCCTGTGTATCTGTGTTTCCAATTCAGGTTTAGATACAATCTCTATCTTATCTGTTCCTTTTCTACATTAGTTACACTGTGACTATAGTTGTTATTTACGGCATTATAGTCTCACAGGCTTTATGTAGATCAGTATCTAATCCTAATTTAGATCAGTATCTAATCCTAATTTTTCTAGTTTTGGAGTTTGAATGTATCTAGTCCGTGTTTTATTTATTAAAGTTATATTTGCTATTTAATTCGTATTCATGTTATGTTTTTATAAAAACAGGAGCACTCACACCACTTGTTTATATGATTTATTCATTTTAAGTCACTCATTTTATGGTGTTGGACAGCCCATATTAAAGGATCACTATAGTGTCAGGAAAACAAAGCGGTTTTCCTGACACTAGAGTGCCCTGAGGGTGCCTCCACCCTCAGGGTCCCCCCTCCCTTGGCGCTTTACTTACTTTAATCCAGTGCCGGGCTCCCTCTGCGCTGGTGACCTCTCCTCCCCATCCGTCGTCAGTGGAGCCGAATGCGCATGCTCCCATTCAAAGTGTCCATAGGAAAGCATTTCTCAATACTTTCCTATGGGCTCTCTTCGCGATGGAATACGAAATTCGCATCCAGCGTCACAGATGCGCCTCTAGTGGCTGTCCAGAAGACAGCCACTAGAGGCTGGATTAACCCCAAATGTAAACATAGCAGTTTCTCTGAAACTGCTATGTTTGCATCGGAAGGATTAAAACCTGAGGGACCTGGCACCCTGACCACTTCATTGAGCTGAAGTGGTCTGGGTGACTATAGTGTCCCTTTAACAGTCTTATTAGTAACTACACTAAAGAGAACAATGAACAGCAATCTACCTGAGAGACCTCAAGGAAGAGACAAACAAGCTTCTTCTTGGCAATTCTAAAGAAGATAGTTTATTGTAGAAAAGGCCAGCATATATAGATCACAGCGTACAGTAATACATATTGTACATATATTTACACCAATGAGAATACAGAACTGGGTAAATGGAGCACAAAGGAAATAACTGGTTACATAGTCATTCATTATGCTAGTTTTTGACCCATGTGCAAGTCCACTCTGACAACAAAAAGTTATCTTGATTGGGCAGGTAGATATCTGGACCCCATCTGTCCACAAGTAGAGATGCATAGGAGCCTGCCATATTCAATATACAACTTAATGAAGGACAGCATTGGGGGAAAAAACATGTGCACTATAATATTATACCAAGTCCATTGTAGCATTACTGCTGTAGGTTCTACAACTGTATGTGGCAATATAGCCAAGCAGACCAATAGTTGTAGTTTTGGTTTTAAGACAAATATAGACTGAGGTAGATCGATAATTTATGTTTCAAAAGTGATGTTTGATTTTCTGCAAAAAACTTTTCTACACCTTATGCACGGATTGCATGATAAGGGATATTACATCATCACAAATGTTTGTGCTTACCAAACTTATAAGGGATTACCAAGTAAGTAACAAAAACGCATACGTAACGGATATATTTCTGATATTCCTTTGTAGCAGTAACTTAAAAGCTCTTAAAATTGTTCATTCCCAGGTTTGTATTTTTTATACATTTTGTGTTTACAATAATAGAAAGAAAATCAAATATTACTTATAACAAGACATCAATGCAACCAAGTGCAGGTATGAGGCAAAGGGTTAAATGTGCAGAGACATTCAAATGGTTCCTATGGCGATTGCCCGTTATGGATATCAAAATAAATACCTGGTTTATAAATACGGTCCAAAACGTTTTATACACCAAACCTCACATTTCAGCAATCATGTCAGATTGCTAATACTCAGAGGGAGTCTTGGCCACAATTCTTCTAAACTTGGCAGATCTGAACAGATTAGTTTTAGTTCCTCAAAAGTTCCCCAAAGCTCAGTTCAAAGAAAGCCAAGTCTTATTTAGTTCAATTTCCAATTGTCAAGTAAACACGCAAATGGTTACGAATGGAAACTGTGACGAGGATCATCTCACAACAAAATAATTTACATCAGATCCAATAACGAGTAAATATACAAAGACATCCTCAATAGCTTCTAAAGTCACGTGGAAAAAGAAATAGGAGATAAAAATCCTCAGTGTATCTGAAGTGCCCAAAAAGTAGATCCCCAGCTGTTGTAGAAACTACAACACCCATGAAACCTTGCCAGTCTCAAGTGTGTAAAAGCACTTATACTTCTTAAACGTCTGTGGGTTTCTCAATACAATGTTTGCAGCTATTAATATGATGCTTAGACACATTCTAAAATACAAATGTATCTTTTATGAGGGCAGCCATAATACCATACTAAATTATATATTTTCCACTGCACATCTCCTAATTACCCCATGCAAATCTCATGTTAACCTCCTCTTTCTCCTGCTTTTGCATTAACCCTACTAATGCAGTACTTATACTTACACCTCCTCCCAAACGCTCAAATTGTTCACTCTGCCAGTTGCCATTAGCAAGTATAACTGAGCCCTGGTACGGAAGGCAAACCTTGCCTACTTGTAGGAAGGAAGCTGGTTTTAGTTGTATGAAGCACAATCTCATATTATTTTCTATTCCAAGTCACTGTGGGAGTTTTGGTGAATGCATTAATGTGTATGTGAGAAAGAGACAGAGAGAGAGATTTGCTCATGTCTGTCCCTTTTCCTCTAATTGTCACTGTCTCCTTTCCCCCCCATTTTTTTTATGTTTTCTGTGTTTTGTGAGGCAACCCCTGACTGGCCCTGTACTCTTACATACCTTTGGCAAGGACTTAAAACCTATGTATGTATGTAGCCATCACTCATGGTATGAAGCGCAGATTTGGCCAGTTGGAAGGGGTTTTGGTTTGTGTTTTTTTACTGTTCAGTCATTTGCCTGTTCTTATTCTTAATGTTAAACTCTGATTGAATACAGGTTTTCTGATCAATACGTTGAGTCCTTTAGTTACAAGTACATGATATAGTGCATCACAGACTTCCTAGTATCTAAGATCAGAAGTGGCCGAACTGTAGAGCCTCAGCTATCAAAGAACCCGGTCACCTACCTCAGACCACCCCTTTATTAGAGACCTGAATGTAGGTAGGAAGCGGTGTACTTTGGAACGTGTATAAAAAAGTTTTACATTTGTTTTATTGTGCTATAATATCTACATGTGCTGGATTTTTTTGTGTGTGTGTGTGTGTGTGTAGGTAAAGGCGGTGATTATTTCCGGTTGTTGTTGCCCGAAACATACAGCGTGACAGCTTCAGCGGATGGATATTATGCAAAGACCACAACCGTAACAGTCGGTCCATCTGAACCAGCAGTGGTAAGTTACAGTAACCTAAAATTTCTTAATCCGTGCTCATCATTCACTGAAAAAATTAAATTGTGATGGTTAAGTTCAAAACAACTACATTTCCAGGTTGCTCAGCTGTACCACAGTTTGCTCTCACTGCAATAAGAAATATAAAGATAGCCTCTAATTACCAGGCATGCCTACCAGTGAAGGGCCTCCCTCCATCTGTTGATGGGAATAATGATGCTCAGCAAAAATGATATTAGGGCTTACAGTATGACATCTAGTGGAAATATGCAAGTTTCCTATTTCTAGCCAACTCTTACTCAATCAGCTACTGGCATATACATACAATGCGATTCCTATTATGGCTGGGCTCATCGTTGACTAAACCCGTGTGAAACCCATCTATGGTTATTGTGGGTTTCATAACAAAATGTGTAGGACCAGGGGTGCAACATGGTAATATGTGTGATAACCAGGCGGTGCCAAGGCAAAGAGGGGAAAGGCTCACACAATTACCTGAACTTCTGGCATGTTCTTCTTCGTCTAGGTCTCCAACTCATAATAGCTTAATTTGTCTGGAGCTTCTTTCACAATGAAACTCTTGTTTATGCACGAAATGATGAAACGGAGGTCTATGGAAGACCCCACAATCTAGCACAGCCAGAATTCCAGATGGAAACTCAATAGCTTGCCCTTTGATAAATGCCCGCTTAAGTCTCCAAATAGTTTTTGTTCACTTGTGACATTACAGAGAGAACTTATACCATTGCATATCAAAATGATCCTACTCATAAGCATGAGACATACAGCAACCCTGGACAATCGTTCCAACCTTCTTTGGGCCTCGTCTGCAAAAGTGTAGCCATTATCCCACTAGGCACAGTGAGCATGGGGTGTCTTTTGTCCTCTGGAATCCCACATATGAAGACAGACAACTAACAAGCAAATGCAGCACCAACATGTCATTAAATTAGCCCGCTCTGCACAGAACAAAAACAGGACATTTATCTAATGTGAGAGCTCTTCAGCTGAGCTCTGCACACGGGCTTTCCTGGAAGAGCATTGAACCAACATGCTTACTTTTAGGGGGCATGCTTGTCATTGATGGTGACACAACAACCCCTGTTTGTGGCACCGCCTCATTCCCATGGGGCCACTGTGATAAAAAAAAAAAAAAGTGCTAGGTCAATTTTTTTTCCCCCAGGCGGGCCCTGACTACATCTATTCCAGTACATCTTCCTACATACACCCTTTAGCAGATGTACTCCGAAAATGAGTTGTCATCTTTCTACATACACCCTTTAGCAGATGTACTCCCAAAATGAGATGTACTCCCCAAATGAGTTGTCATAGCAACTCATATGTATCACACAAATCTTTTACTGATGGGTAAAGGCAGAATATGGTTACAGAAGCTCTGTCCATAGAACACCATGTGAAAAAAAAAAAAAAATCAGGTCAGACATTCAAGGGTTTTTCGTCTGCCTTATGAAAAAGAGACAGTGCTGCTTTAAATATTAATAATTGTATGTAATATCAAAACTTATATTAGTAGCAGCTATAATATTCTGAAAACTATAAGTATTAATTACCACTAATAAATTAAATACATTAAAAAAGAAAATGTGCAAAAAAATACATAAATTTTTTTTAAAAATAATATGAAAAAGTAAAAAATGTTAAACTACACATTCTGTGTAAGTCTGGCGTTCATACGTCTATCTTTCTTCCAGGTTAATTTCCAACTGAAGCAAGTTAAAGTATCCAATTCAAGACGAGATGAAGCACATTCCCTTAGAAACATAAACAAATTTCAGGGGAGAAAGATTATTCCGAGATCGATTAACAAAAGGAGAAGACAATAGAAGAACTATGAGTCATCACTTTTGGCAAATATTCCCCTCACATATTACCTCTTACACTCTGGCACATCATTCATGAACCTGTTATTCAGTAATAATTATTTTGTTTTATACTGCTTAGAGAAAGACGTTTTGATATCCCTAGTGCCAAAGAATTTCCAAGGAATAAAAAAAAGAAAAATTTTATAAAAAGCGATTCCAACACAGATCTCATCCTAGGGATTTCTGAGCATCATCAGGAATGTTGTTTAGACATTGGGGAGAATACAGCTTGAAAGGAAGCTATAAATTAAATTAATTAGGAGTTTTTAGCGTACTTTTCTGGTTTGGGGTAATAGTAAAAATGCTAAAGCAACGTTTTTATTTAAAGACTTTTCAGGGAAGCATCCATGTGGTCTTTCTAC
This sequence comes from Pelobates cultripes, assembly GCA_933207985.1. Taxonomy (NCBI): domain Eukaryota; kingdom Metazoa; phylum Chordata; class Amphibia; order Anura; family Pelobatidae; genus Pelobates; species Pelobates cultripes. The sequence goes on from OW240922.1 coordinate 82,189,803, forward strand.
TAGTCACTCCCCCCATTGTATATGCTAAAACATTTATTACAGCCTGTGCCAGAACTACTTGCTGATAAGGTATTTTTGGCTTTGGTGTAGTGGTGTGGGGGGCCCCTTGTTCGCAGCTTAGTGTAAACCAGAATGAATTTGCTCAGATTCTTGTGAGGGTGAATGAATACACACAGGATGATGGAATACCTACATTCATTTCTGTAATACTGCCATCGAAGGGTCAAGGGGATAGTGTTTTCTGTATGTTCATGCACACCAGTAGACCATCAGCAAAACAGGTTGAAGAAAGGTTCGGAGCTGGTGGTTCCTATGTCCACGTTTGCAGTTAGGCCACAGCTCTTTTCTTCCATTTTAAAACACCACACATACATGCTACCATGTTCTGGGTAGACAATCGGGATTCTCACTGGGATATACGTTTTAAGACCTATCCAAATTTAACTGTATGAATGATTTGTTTTTACTTCACATGAAACATATGGTACAAATTCACTTTGCAGCCACTGTAGTGGTCGCTTTCGTATGAATCACATGACACATAGCACTGTATCCCTAAATATGGCCTTGTACCATTGCCAAAACACAAGATGGTCTTCTTTGGTGCTACCTGTTTATTGCTTAAGATATATACATATATTTACAGAAAAATTGTTTAAGACAACACTCTTAGCTGGTCAATATACTTCCATCAAGCTGGGATTACTAATTTATCTGGCATTTTTTTCAGTGCATCTGGGAAACATGAAATTTAAAATATTCTTTGACATTCACTGATAAATAAAAAAATAAGTGTGGGTCAGGCTGGAGAGATCACTTGACACTAACAGTCACAGAATTCAAGATTTGCTTAGTGGCACCCTACATTCCACAGAGAGAGAGAGAGAGAGAGAGAGTTGTTTAAATTTCCTTTGAATATCATTTTCACAAGGAACATATTGGATTAAAAGAAAACAAACAAAAATTATATATAAAACGGCTAAACACGTTTACAGTAATCAGTACAATATACGATCTGCTGTGTGTAACACGTGTTGCATAGATAAGGGGGTATTGGTTTAACTACTGCTGGGGATCCACTTTTTGAGCAGTCCTACTCACAGGCACTTAATTGTGACAAGGAATAATTGTCTGATATTAATGGGAGTGTTGGTGAACTACGTCAAGGCCCGTGTTGCAGAATGTTGATGCTGTAGACATTTGATACATTTCTTTATTTCTCCTCCTTAGAAAGTATAACTCACAGTCATTATGTAAAAATCCACTAGTTATAAATCTATTATGTAGACTATAAGAATTTATATTTGATAAAAAAATAAATAAAACAAATTACATAAAATATTTAAATTCAGCCTCAAAAGGTATTATCATCTTCCTTCCATTCAACCAATAATTTATTGATATTTTGTTATTCTTTTTTCAGTATTCTATTTCTGTATTTTTCTTCTCTTTACAATCACCAGTGTATTTCATTATTTTGTGGTGCTATAGTCATTTTGGAACTCAAGCCAATATTTACAAAAAAAAAAAAAAAGCTGTAAATTTAAACTTTTCATAAGCGAACCAATAAAAATATATTGTGGTTTCGTTTATTTTTAACTTGTTTAAACATTTTTTTTTTTTTTATGTGTGGCATTTCTTGCTTATTATAAACAGTTACTGGGAAGTAAGCCTGATTGCAGAAAAAGAGAAGGAATGTGATAAATGAAAGAGGACTATGACTTCGTATTAAGTTAATCCCATGTTGGAAAGGCATTTTTTTATATTTGGGAAAAGGCATAAATACGAACTTTGGAATTCTATCAGAATGTATTCCAAGCATTTGATACAATGAAAATTCCATTCACATGAGTGAACTGGAATAAGTAGAAACAAAGATGTATATAAGGGATTCAAAGTGAATTTAGAATTTTAGGCCACAATAGTAAAACTAAAAATATACTTTAGATCATTTAGATAATATGACCTAAAATGTTAAATTCACTTAATTCACAGAAATTCACATTTTACACAAATAGCCCAGACACAATTCACCAAAATCTCAAGTTAGGGCCTCATGAAATAATAATTCTCACCATAGCATAAATCTTACTTTTGTCATTGTTGTGAGGACAAATTAATAATTTTTAATCTTAACATGTATATATGTATATATATATATATATATATATATATATATATATATATATATATATATATATATATATATATATATATATATTTTTTTTTTTTTTTAAATTTTATAAAATGCAAAATATTCTACATGTGTTTGTTATATAGACATACAATAAGTGAGCAGACAGTGCTTAGTAGAATGGCAACTAGCCTGTCAATCATGGGAGGCGGTAGATAGTGATGTCCCGAACGGTTCGCCGCGGACTCATCATTGAGTAAACTTTGACCCTGTACCTCACAGTCAGCAGACACATTCCAGCCAATCAGCAGCAGACCCTCCCTCCCACCTCCTGGACAGCTCACTAAGAATGCAGCTTCACAATGAATGTAAAATGGATGCTGTCCAGGAGGTGGGAGGGAGGGTCTGCTGCTGATTGGCTGGAATGTGTCTGCTGACTGTGAGGTACAGGGTCAAAGTTTACTCAATGAAGAGTCCGCGGCGAACCGTTCGGGACATCACTAGCGGTAGATATATAAAGAATTATTGGGAAACAAAGAAAAAAAAAAAAAAAAACAGCCTAAACTCTTAGAAGTTTAGGCAGAAACTAATAAAAATTCCAAATAGAAGGGAGAACCGCATGGCTTTCAGGCATGGAATGGCTTGGCCTGCAACAAATCTATAGTAATAAGCACTCAGAAAATCGAGAATATTCAAGTTAACTCACAGAGCTCTGGAGAGACTCATCTACTCAAAGTCGGCTCCGGTTACATAGTTCCATAGCTGAAAAGAGACTTGCGTCCATCAAGTTCAACCTTCCTCACATTTGTTTTTTGCTGTTGAGCCAAAAGAAGGCAAAAAAAAAAAAAAAAACAGTTTGAAGCACTTCCAATTTTGCAACAAACTAGGAAAAAATATTCCTTCTTGACCCCAGAATGGCAGTCAGAGTAATCCTTGGATCAAGCAGCTATTACCCTACATCAGCCACAAACTCTTTTATATACATAAGAAGACATCTTCTAAAGAAAGCTTTATATACATAACACCTTCCCCCAGCAGTCCTGGATCTCTTCTTTATATGTCAAAGGACCATATTGCTCCAGTCCATCCTCCTACCTCACACAAAGGGTCTATATATTGTGAATAGCTCCCTTGTACTCTACTGGAGCCTAGAATGCTTCATGTAATAGGTGGTACTAAATAGCACATAAGGTGTTGAGAATTAGTATGCAGATGCATGATTTCTACAAGGCAGCTGTATTTACTATATGTTGAATTATTGCCAGGAAAGGTACAGTCCAACATTTGGTTCATACATTTGTATGTCTGGAGAAGTCTTATAATTATTGGTATAATCACATAGTTTTACTGACCCCTAATATGCCTACAGCAAAGTAATACAAATATGTATATTTTACAGATGTAGTTTTTTTTTGTTTTTTTTGTCCTCACACTAAAGGGGGAATATTTATTATCCTATAATTCTCTGCTGAAAAGGAAAGAAAGAAAAAACAAAAGATACACTTTGATTTATGTTACACCTGTGTTTTAAAGAGTCACATTCATGTGGGTGTAATAGATGTGTGAACTCATTGACGTATGCCACAACACTTTGATGTAACGCAAATACCTTTTCAACTCACAACATGCAACTTTGGGGGATAAGTATGTCCCTTAATAAACTTTTCATATAGAATGGAATCTACTTTTTGTGAAAAGAGACACAGACTGGCTCTAGGGCATTTTTTTATATAGCCATCAAGCTCCCTCCAAAAAAATGCAACTATATCCTAACATGATGTTCTGTGCCTACAAGTTGGCAAGTTGTTAAGAGTTGTAACAACAACGTGAGAAGATGCATTTATTTTAAGCAGATATTATTAGCATTTTTCACACAGCACAAAATAATTTCACACTCAAGAAATACATTTTATAAACTCCTCAATGCTTTAAAACTGCAGCCACAATTATAATTATTATTATTTTTTTATTTTTTTTAATAGCGCAGACTAAGATCCCTGTAATCAAGTCTTGGATAATAAAAAGTGACTTCTTTTCCACTTACCGTAATTAACATTTTCAACATGTGCAAGCATCCATGTATAGTTTTGTGTAATATTTAGCCAGCTCACTGAACAAATTATCTCATGGAATCTGCTCTATGCTACGGCGGAGCTGCCACAAGTAAAATATGCAGCAGTGTGTGTCAAGGTGTCCATGAGGCATGCTCCAGCATAGCTGGTTCGTGTACCAGGGGTGCAGCTCTGGCCTCCTCCCTCTCGTCCTGGACTCCCATTCGGCATATTAATAGACACACACCACTTCAAAATTCTGGCCAATATATAGCCCCACCTCCCTGGAAACTATTAGTAATGCGAATATGTGTGCATTGTAATGCAGACATCATGTGTGCATGTTCTGGCGTCAGTATTCTTGCATGTATATAGCTATGTAACTAGGGATGTGCATGGGCAAAAAAATTTGGTTTGGTTCGGCACTTCTGAAATTCAGGATTTTGGCAATTCCCTAACCCTACTAGGGATAGGGTTGGGGTTAGGGTTATATTCCGGTCATCATTCCCTTAATTTCCCTCCCTCTCCTCTTTTGACACTTTTCAGAAATCCGAAGCACTTTGGGACTTCCGAAATTTGGCAATTCGGACATTCGGAAGCATCCGAATATCTGAATTGCCAAAATTCGTCCAAATTGACATTCAAACCGAAACGAATTGCACATGTCTATATATAACGTTCTGGCGCATCTATAGCTCATTGTGACATTAGTGCAGTACCCTGTCGTGGTTTCCCTTGTGGTTATCTGAGAGCATGTTCTAATAATTGATTCGGCTTGTACCTTGACTAATCAATCTTCTGTATTCCTTGATATGGCTTGCCTTACCGTTTACACACTGTCTCCCTCACCTTGGCCTGATCTGTACTATTCTATTTGTTAGTGTTAAATCCAGCCATTCTAAGATCTGGTAATACGCTTTGGTAGGCTGGTTATAATTTTATTTTGAAAACTTAGCTATGCATGTTGGGTATTCATTAAATCCTGACACAGTTGTAACATTTAGGTTATTTTAATGTTAACTATTGGGCACATGGGCAGATTAGGGCGATCACTGGACACATTTTGATATTGAGATTGCTGCATGTTCTGCAATCATACAGGATATTATTAAGTCCCATAGGGATTTCATACTACAAAATGATAAACAAGGTTATGGACATTTCATTCCCAGGAGTAGATATACACTCAATGACACGCACACAAATACACGCACACTTTTTAAAAACAAATAATCTCGTTTTTTTGTGTGCACATGTTTAACAGACAATCTTTCAATGCCCCAACAGCACTGGCAAGAAAGTTAATTGGACAAGGCATTTTAGTTACAAGGCATTCGAGTATACTGTACATTTTTACTATTTTATGTAGTGTAAATAACAGGCTAAGCAGAACATGTCTAGATTACCTATTGAGCGAGAGAAGCAGGGCTATACAAAATCGTAGGCACATTGATAGAGGTATGAAAACAATTAAATTAAGTAAGACAAGCTAACAAATAATGTCTGATGTGCTGGGTTGTGCGGAGTTCGTCAAGCTTGAGACAGACAAGTGGTGAATCTTAAATGTGTAAGTGTGAACAATGTTAAGTTACAGGTTTGTATAGAAAGTACAAGCTAAGATAGGTTAAAGATTTACATATAGCGTAAACATAACTTAATTCAGTAGGGATGATCGTTGCGGGTTAGGCACCACTGTGAGTCACAATGTAGGAGATTAAAGATAATGTAGTCTTGGTTTAAAGTCCCTGTGCTAGGTATGATAGTCCCCTGAGAGGCTGTATTTGCAGAGGGCCCCATGAATGGCAGTTCGTTCAGCCGATGCCCTGTCGCCAGGCAGGCACCAAAGAACCATCTGGCCGGGCACAGGATATTTTCTTCGAAGCAACCTGAAGAAGCCTATGAGAGCCCCAGTTGTGGGTTATTGCCCGATGGTAGGTAGCCCGTGGGGCTGATCCTCGTTCCGACTGGAGTTCAGAGCACGGGGGGGATTGGCTCAGGCTTAGTGAGCCTTGTGGACCTCTTCTCCTTAGGGAGCCAATGCGCCGAGCTGGCCGGGGTTTTCCTTTCCCGCCCTGCCACAACACGTGTTGGCGTTGGAGGGGTCCCCCTGCTTGCCGTAGTGGTCTTCCGTGGGCCTGGCTGGCTGTTCATAGTGGTGGTGGTTTGGGGGGAAGTTGGTCCCGTTTCCCTTGTCACCTGTTGCTTGTGGTATACCGGGAGCCACTTGTTGCTGCAGCCTGTCCCAAAAAGGCTTTGTATAAGTCGTCGAATGCCACTAGAAGGTCTTTGTGAGGTGGTGTGGTGCTCTGCCGCCATCTTGGGTTTAGCGGGTGTGCCTCCTGTAGTAGCAGGGAGTTTTCAGATCAGTCCCAGATGCAAGGGTGCCGTGATATCCCCCAGCAGCGGGGGGGTGGGGGGAGGGAACGAGGATGTGCACCTCAGTGTCCGCTAGCGGGGTGCCAGCGGAGGAGTCGGCCGCCCCCCTCACCCACACACCGCCAGACCACAGCTAGGCCTCGGGGTTGCCCCGGTGACTCTGCCAGCTAGCGGTAACATTGGTCCCACAGCTCTGGTTAGAAGCTCCAGATTAGTAGTTATTTTGCAGAGTAGTATTGTGCTAAATTCGGGTTGCTTAGATTGTCTGGTAGGTTCAGTTTTGCTTGAAAAGACCAGGAGCTCAGACTAAGTGTGACCGCTCGCCATGCTGCTCAGGCCCCGCCCACAACACGCATACATTTAACTATGCATTTTTGGATCATTGTGAATATATCTAAAAACCCACACTCAATAAAAATGTGTTTGCAAGCCCCCACCTTCTTCCCCAGCCCAGACATTCTGTGGCTGTCCAATCAAGCACTTCCCTATTCAGCTCAATGAGAAGTCTTTGCAAGGCAAATGCACTGGGTGCTCCATTGTGCTAAACAAGCCAGGAAGTAACAGGACAGGTTGTCTGACTGACAGTAAGGGGGATATAACAAGAAGATACACTCTTCATGCATAAAGCACTTCAGCAAGCTGAAGTACTTTAGGGGACTGGATTGCCCCTTTAATTGTAGTGTGGATTGTTGGGAATTCAAAGTGATTTATACATTATAAGAAATGGATAAACTGGATATTTTCTCCAGGTAAACTGTTTTTTTTTTTTTAATATACACTTTCATAGAATATGCAATTTACTTAAACGGCATCTCTAGTGCTTGTGGGTGCTGAGCTTGTGCCAAATCAATAACTGTTAAATGGCTCTCCATTAAAATTTCTGGGGGCCAAGCAAGGAATTAGTCATTGAGACAGTTACACGATGGCACACTGACAAATGTGGCAATACCCCTTTAAATTTCATGTTCGTAAGATTCAACTGTTTTGCACATTTTTTGGAATTTCTAAAATGACAGGGTTACAGCATGCCTGTAAGCGGGGTTTGTGCTGTACTTACTAAACTACTTTCTGTTTAAAGGACCACTATAGCCGCGTGCGCATTCAGCCAGTCTCATAGGAAAACATTCACAATGCTTTCCTATGGACGCTTTTTCACAGTGAGAAGCGCAGACGCGCCTCTAGCGGCTGTCAATGAGACAGCCACTAGAGGCTGGATTTACCCTAATATAAACATAGCAGAAAAAGGGTTAACCCTAGCTGGACCTGGCACCCAGACCACTTCATTAAGCTGAAGTGGTCTGGGTGCCTATAGTGGTCCTTTAACTCTGTAATTTTATTATTCCCAAGATGTTGCAATGTAAACGAATGTGGCAAAACCGTAATTGATTGCTGAAATGGAATTATGACCAGAATAGTGTATAATTATATATTTGAAACCGTTTTTTTTTAGTGTAGCATAAAATTCTCCAATATATAGATGACAATGTAACAGGTTTATTCTCCTGTACTGAATGTTCTGCCTATACTAAATTATGTATCCAAAAGGATACATTTACAGCCTAGGTTACCCTCACAGACATTCAATAATTTAAAAAGGGACACTGTAACCACTTAATCTCATCAAAAGTGGTAGTAGTGCAAAATGTAAACAACAAAAGGTGTAATGTGCAAAAAAGAGCTCATATACTTAGACACAAATCAGCAGCTCAAAAACACTTGTGTTGAGTTAAACTTACTCCCCTCACCAAATAAAAAATAATAATGCACATTTAAGTGAAAAACAGGGTAAAATGGAGTATTTTACCTGTGACAAACGCTCCTTGCCCTGGACGTTTGCCACAAATTCATGGAGGAGTGTAGAAGCAGGCCTCATTCCCACCGACTATGGGCCGTATACAAAGACTCTGTTTGGGTGTTAAATCTCCCCAACCTCCATAAGTAGCTTGCCCAAGTTCGGCACTTGACCTTCATGTGAATGGAACCAAAAGCTGGCTCTCTGGCAGACGTTCGCGTGAACCAAACCAAATCTTAGGTAGTGTTTGTTCCCCTTATTCTCAGGCACCTTTCCTCCAAAAAGCGCTCTCCTGGCGGATTTCACAGTGGTCCAAAACTGTGAACCAAGTTGTCCAGGGACCGCACGGTCACCTCATGCCGAAAACAGTTCCATAACATTCGCAGCTGAGGTGACCGGGAACCCACAAAGTCCTCATGCCAAAATTAGTTCCATAGCGGTCGTGGCTAGGTACCGCTGGGACTATTCGTGGGTTTGGTTTATGCGAACGGCCGCCAGAGACACAACTTTCGGTTACATTCGCATGAAGGGAAAGTGCCGAACCAGGGGCAGCCAGGGCAACCAACTAATGGTGGTTGGGGAGATTTAACTCCCTAACAGAGTCTAATCCATAGTCGGAGGGCAGGGGGCCAGCTTCTACCCTCCTCCGTGAATTTGTGGCAAATGTCCAAGGCAAGGAGTGCTTGTCACATTACCCTTTATTAACAGTGATACATAGGCCAGGAGAGCAGCATATGCAAAAACAAAATAGACAAAATATAGTGCAGATGATACAATGTCCACAAGTGATAAAACACCGCACTCAAAGGGGAGGGGGGAAAAAAGGCAGTCATAGTGCAGATTTCTAAACCACTCCAATATGAACTAACAAGCTGACCTAGATAAGAGCCAAATAGGTCCTGGCTCTAGGTATGTAAGCTTGGTGTCACTTATGGGGTGACACTGCCCACAGTTGTATACCAGTGGATGAAGGGGCAGGATACTGCTAAAATATACTATGGGTATGTAATAAAATAACAATATTTATTAATAATCACATATAAAAACAATAAAGGTGCAGTAACAGCAAGAATTAACAGTGCCAAAACAAGTTTCGCCAATAATCAGGCTCCTTCAGTTAGCTAAAGATACTTGGTATATTGTCCCAGTTTTTAATTGGTGGCACCTCATTTTCAGCACAGAAATGGTTAGAATGAGAGTGCCACCATTTAAACATCATGATTGCTATGGTACGTGGAGTGTCAAAAGTGCGCAACAATGCACAAATCCACTCCTGGTGACAAATAGGTATGTATTGTCTCTGCCACTAACGACACAGAATGATTGGAGCACTGCTCAATTAACTGAGAGCAGTCATACTTCAACTACCATGTCTTTTTTTTTTTTATCCAGTCCAATTCACGGATGAATGAAATGGACTGTGTTTTATTGTTGACTGAGCTGTGCATGCAAAGCCCATGACTCCACTCTACCTGGCCTTCTCTGATGTACATAGACCAGGCACACACAACAGTGACATAATTATAAAAGACACCCTGAAATAAGTATTTAGGGGCTACTTGATTGACAGTCCTGGTGGGCTGTCTTAAAGCAGCAGAAATTTTTACTTTTTTCCAGAGACAGACCCTTTAAATTAGTATAATTCAACTTTAGGCCTGAATCTATCAAGGAGAGGCATCTCTGTAACATTAAAAAAAAAAAAGTATTTGAGCACTGTCCAAATCCATGTGCACATTTCCATAGTTGTACTAAAAACCTCCTGCTATTGAAATGTGCACAGAGATTTGGAATAGTGCACAGGTAACTTTTTTTTTTTAATTAAATCTGTAAAATAGTCTTGAGATTTTCCTATTCGCCACATCAGCAACATTTGCTTCCAGAACAGTAAATCCAAAAGCTTTGTAAGAAAGTTCCATATTCATTCCCAGACATTACACTTCGAGCAGACTAAAGCTGTGACACAAAATGAAATAAGTCACAAAAAAGGATTAGAGGTGTCTCCGATGAGCTCCAAGATTCAAATATAAGATCCAGCTAAATGCACATAAAGAACACAAAACTCAAAGTTAAATAGTAACCATTACAACATCTCTCTCTCAAATTATATACTGCGAGGGGCCCATGTGGTATGAAAACTTGCCAAAGTGGCACGTGGACACAACTTGTTTCAAAACCGTTGCTATAAAAAAAGCAATAAACTAAATATAGACTTCAGCCATCTAAATTCAAAAACATGTTCATTGTTAATTATATCTGCTCGTTAACATTCTAAGAAGCATACCAACTCCAGAAAGGTACGAAAATAGTTTCAGCCAGTGGTTCTAAAATCACAGAGCAAGCAAAAACCAAGCACAACCGTGGTTCAAAGATTATTATAAGTCTGCAAAAAAATTATAATATTGATCCAAGGGTAGACAAATAAAAGGTATGTATAGAATGTGTGTAAATTCCACAGGGTATATAAACCTCAACCACAGAGAGCTCTTTTTCTTTTGTGGTTCAGCATACCCGTATGTGTGTTAAATTGGTATATTTCTTGTTGCAAACACAAAGATAAAGCACCGCGCTTACAGCAGCAGTGGCTTAGTATCCAACAGCTTAAAATACATAGTAAAAACAAAGAAAACGTTACCTGCGCTCTGGCCAGAGCGCAGGTAACGTTTTCTTTGTTTTTACTATATATTTCTTGTTGCGTTGACTTTAAATCAGACTATGCTGATCTCTGCCATCAGAGACATTAGGCTTAATGTCTCTTAGAGTCTCTCTGGTATCTTCAACCCAGCTAATACTAGACTCTTTCATCATGTGACATTTGGATTTCTGGGAAGTTTAAAGGAACACTTTGAGCTTGTTGTAGTAGTTATGGTGCAAGGAGTGCCCTGGCACCCTCCCAGAATAAGCAGCACACACTTAGAGAGGTACTTTGTATTCCTGACACTATAATGGTCCTTTAAGAATATTTTGACAAACATGTATTCCTGAAACTACAGTACTGGTGTGGCTGTTTAGTTTCCTGGCACCCCTCAGATGACGTTTTTAATCACCTATTTTTCCCATGCTGCGCCGTTGTGCGGCAGCTGGCTCGGCCCCATTGATCTTGATTATCTCAGCCAATTCAATGCTTTCCCATTCCCATACACACTTCTCTATATCTCCTATAAATACATATACTATACCCCTATACAAATTCTACTCCCCCTACACACACACACACACACACACAACACCCCTATACACTAAACCCCATATGCACAAATTTCTGCACTTGTACACACACACATCATGGGCACCCTACATGCATACACACACTAAAGCCCCTAGATACCCTCACAAAGTACAGCCCTTACATGCACATATAACACCCCCTAGGCCCACACACACTCTACATGGCCCATAAGCACACACACATACTTTACAGCCCAGAAACATACACACACTACAGCCCCTAGCCACACATAGTACGCCACGAACAGACCCCTTTTACACACACAATACAACACAAAGAGTTTGCTCTACACACATGCAATCTCATAAGCAACCTCCAAACACATACAACACTTCAGGGAGCATCCCCACACATGCACAACACACTTTAATAGCCCCGTTTCACTTTTGTTCTCTGATGTCCCACTATTGAGGACACCAGAGACAAGTCACCAGCAAACACAGCACATGCTTAAGTTGCACAATCCCCCACCTCCTCCCAAAACATCACGGGACATTTACTTCATCCAAGAGCACTGGATGCTCTAGAGAGGCAACACACAAACATACTCATTTGGGAAGGGGGTGGGGGGCAACGTGCTAGTTAATGGTGATGACATAACATGCCCCCTTTCTTGCCCTGCACCTCCTAATGGGCTGCTCTGCCTTTAATTGCCCAGGCTGAATTTTTGTCCCAGACTGGCCCTGGACCAAGTTGTGTAAGTTAGTGACACCACAACATCCTTGGCAGACTCTTTCCCAAACACATTTGGGGTTTTGTCACTCAACCCATAATTGTATTTAACTGAAACCGGAATTGAAAAAAGATTTGGGAAAAAACTCTGCTAGTTATGGATCGGCTGTTTCAGCCTGTATTTTCCAATTTGGATTATGAATGCGTTTTTTCCTATTTACTAAAAAGTCATCTAACTGCCATCTCAGTTTACTGTCATATAGGAGTACAAAAAGCAGTTTATGAAAAATTACACACTGACATTTATTTTCCTATCTACACCTTTTTGATTTGATTGAGTCGGAAATCAGAGACTCTACACCTTCACAGTTAAATCACTCGAGCAGACGGATATTTAAAAATATTTCGAAAAAATGTTCCATAATTAGGAGCTGTGCTAAATAAAGAAATGAATGCAGATGGACAAATAACAGAATGTCCCCAATATTGCATGGCTTTTAAAATTGCCCAATCTATTCCTGAGCGTTATCACTAAATAAACATTTGTTCTGCTCAACCTTTGGTGTTCCTGGCCTTTGACAAAGAGGATTAAATAAATGATTCACTAATTATTCACAGAGGGCTTGTGTTACCTGAAATAGTTGGTATATGGAAGCAACCCCCTTAACGCTAAATGCGTCACTAAACGCCATAACAACTTGGCATTATAGCAGAGTTTATGGTGCAGAAAGTACGCTGGTCACATCATGAGCTCTGATAATGGCATATCGGTACGGGGATTTCTACAGATAACTACAACTATAAGAGATCCCTTGTGCAGCCAGAATGATTCAAGCAGTCAGGGTGCAATATTTTAGTGAATGAGTGAGTGCACTGGATCTTGTATGTTGTACTAATTGACCCCAGCAGCACCCTATAATATATGCATGTTCAGTTAAAGGGACACTATAGTCACCAGAACAACTACAGCTTATTGAATTTGTTCTGGTGAGTAGAATCATTACCTTCAGGCTTTTTTGCTGTAAACCCTGTCTTATCAGAGAAAATGCAGTGTTTACATTACTCCTCCTCAGATGGCTGTTAAAGATCCTTCCTGGGTCATGGCTGCCTAAAATGCATCCAAACATTCCAAACATTCAGTGTCTCCTCCCTCTGCATGCAGACACTGAAGTTTCCTCCTAGAGATTCATTGATTCAGTTCATCTCTATGAGGAGATGCTGATTGGACAGGGCTGTGTTTTAATCATGCTGGCTTTGCCCCTGATCTGGCTCTTTGTCAGTCTCAGCCAATCATATGGAGAAGCACTGTGATTGGATCAGGCTACCACTTCTGCTGATGTCAGCAGACAGCTTGTTTTTCTGAGGCAAACAGCATGCAGAGCTACAGCTTCAGGCTTAAATACAAGTAAGATTTTTACTATATTTAGGGAGGTAAGGGGGCCAGATGGTGGTTTTAACACAATAGGGTCAGGAATACATGTTTGTGTTCCTGACCCTATAGTGTCCCTTTAAGTGCAGCCCTCTTGGTTTCATATATAAACATATTTGGGAGTCCAGGCCAACTCCCCAGTTTTGCAGTTCTCAGTGCCCTCTCTAACCTGCAGAGAGTCACAGGAGGTAGTATCTCCCAAGTAGATAAATCTCATAAGAGCAAGCATTAGGCTGCTAGAGTAGGACCTGCCAAGAATAGGGTACATTGACATTGTGGCAGGCTTATGTAATGTATGATCATATAACTGTAACTTATGGATGTCAAAGTCGCGGCCCACAATTAATATTTTTGCGGCCCAGCAAACACAGGACACCAGATACACAAAGTGAGTAAAGTATGAGTCTGGATGCAAAAATATATATTTTAAAAGAGGGAATGGAGTTTTGCACAGGGAAGTTGTGGTTTTGTACAGGAAGGGTTGTGGTTTAGTGGGGGGGGGGTGCTAGGGTTTTGTAGAAATTAGATGGGGGGCAGCAGATTGTGAATGTGCAGGGGGGAGGCGGATTATCAGTCACCACCACCACTTTCACGCCCAACAGCTCAATAAGATCCCACCTAGGCTCTATCAGACTCCATTAGAGTCTTTAATGAAGATTGCAAGGGCCTAATAAATAAATATGCTTTAATTAATAAATAAGATTTTACATATATATTATCATTCCTGCTTGGTGTTTTTATCATGATTACATTTTCACTTTGTCATATTTGTTGATTTATCACCTAGTTACCACGTCGATTTAGCTGGTTTCCTAGCAACCACGAGATCTCGGCGAGCGTCATCAGTTTGCGGCCCACATAAACTTAAACCTTGTATGTTTATTTGGCCCATGTTAGCCTTTGAGTTTGACATGCGTGCTTAAAAAAAAATAAAAAAAAATCTTAGTAAGTAAAGTTGTGGATTGTGTCACACCATATGGCTATACTCAGTGGTGCTGGGGAGTTTGGGGGTCGGCGTTTTTTGCCACCCCCTGAAAGTGCCGCCAAAAGGCAAATGCCTTGTCAGTCTTGCGCTAAATACAGCGCTGGCTACACTGTGTTTAAGTGCACCATAGTTTCAGAGGTAAGCCAATACTGGTGGGTAGTGTAAACAGATTAGTGTAGAACCCCCACCTTGCAATAAGGGAAGCTAAAAAAAATAAAATAAATAAAAATAAAATATGAGCACCCTACACACAGTTGTGAAGGGTGAAGGCATGCTGGAGAGAGCATAGTCATGGTCACACGCGCACTGTGGACAATCCTACACAACCCAGTTCACAAAACTGAGCTATGTGGTATATAAACAACGCAGCCCTTGCCCTCGCCAAACAGTCACACTTTTCCTCTTTCATTAGTTCATGCTCCTGCAATCCCAGGCAACACTTTGATACCGTTAACTCTCTTCTCCGCCCTGCTGTGGCCACCCCCCAAACTAACCTTACAGCCGATAGCTTTGCATGCTACTTTACCGACAAGATTGAACAGCTAAGGAAAGAATTCTCCCCACTTTGCCTTTCTCTTTTTCAACCACACGTAGATCATGCCTATCCTACCCTTCATAATTTCTCCCCGGCTACTGAACAAGAGGTGGCTGCTCTTCTCCTTTTCTCTCATCACACCACTTGCCCACTTGATCCTGTCCCATCTCACCTTTTCAGATCTCTCTCCCTTTGTTTTGTGCCTTCCTTAACACACATCTTCAACTGCTCTCTTTTCTGGCATTGTCCCTGCTGACCTTAAACATGCCACTGTAGTACCCATCCTGTAAAAAAAAAAAATCTCTTGACCCGTCTTCCCCCTCTAAATATTGTACCATATCCCTGCTCCCTTTTTATGGGCTTATGGCCGCCCAGAGTAACCTCTACCTCACTCTTGCTCTCTCCTAAAGGGCAGCACTCTATTCTCTCCTCCAGCTCTGCTTCCCTCCCACCTTATTTGGTTGCCATCTCCTGTGAGAGAATGAGGGAGAGGGAGTATGACATGGTTTGATGAGGAAGTTTTATACCCCACCTCCTACAGACTGTAAGCTCATTTAAGCAGGGTCCTCTTCAGCCTATTGTTCCTGTAAGTTTTCTTGTAATCGTCCTATTTATAGTTAAATCCTCCCTCTTATACTATTGTAAAGTGCTACGGAATTTGTTGTTGCTATATAAATGGCAATAATAATAATATAAACTGATAGCAGCTATACTACAACTGTTATCAGTTTATGGACCTCTTCCAGTCATTAATTCAATGGGCTTATGCAATAAGATCAGACTCCACAGACCAGAACCAGAAGCTCTTGATTAACGTGGGGCCTCTTTCTGGTGAGGGAGGAGGTCCGACTGAAGCTGAAGCTTCAGGATTCTAGAACATATTTTTTAAAAGGAACACTATAGTGTTAGAGATACAAATGTGTATCCTTAATGCTATAGTGCCCTAGTCACTAGTTACCACATCCCTCACTACCAGGGTTAAAAAGGTGAATTTTACTGCCCTATTTTCCCACACAGCGCTGGTCTCTGGAGTGTCAGCCACTATAGCCGAGATAATTTAGATCAATGACCTCAGCCAATCTTAGAGGTCATCTGTTTGAAATAGTGTAGTTTTACTTAACTATTTCAGAGGAAGCGCATACAGTGTAATTGCAGTTTAACCCTGCAATGAAAACATTGTCATTCTTGCAACCAAACCACTTCACTGAAATTATACATAATCATACAAATTATACACAGAAACATACAGATGTTATCACATTAACCCAATCACACAGTCACATACAGGACAGCAGGGCCGCCATCAGGGCATGACAACCGCAACGGTTGTCATGGGCCCGGCGGTCCTGGGGGGCCCGGACTGCTCAGGTCGTCCGGGCCCCACATTCAGTGGGTACATACCGGGTCGCAGGGGGCCCTGCGACCCGGTATGTACCCACAGGGCCAGCCTCCTCTCCTGGGGGGCCCAGCAGCCGGTCACCTCAGGGCCCCCCCAGAGGCTGGCCCTGCTGACAGCCGGCGGTCGCGCGAGGGAGCCCTCTCTCTGTGCTTCCTCTTCGCTGGCTCCCTCGGCGCAGCGTACTGATGCAGGCGAGGAGAGATGGCGTCATCTTCACGGCTCTGGCATCAATGCATGAGGCACAGCATACGAGAAGTGCTCCCCCGCAACGCCTTCCCACCGCCGCCCGCCCGTCAAGGGGGAGGAAGGAAGGGAATGAGCTGAGGGAGGTGGGAAGGGAATGAAATGGGAGGAAATTAATGAAATGGGAGGAGGAAAGGAATGAAATGGGGGGGAAAGGAATGAAATGGGAGGGCGAGGGGAAGAAAAATGGGGAAAGATAAGAAATGGGAGGGAATGAATGAAACTTGAGGGGGAGAAGGTAAGTGAGGGAGGGGAGAAGGGAAGAGGTGAGGAGGGAGAGAGGAATGAAATTTGAGGCAGGGAGAGAGGAAGGAAATTTGAGGACGGGGGAGAGGAGGGAAATTTGAGGGATGGGGGAGAGGAAAGAAATTGGAGGGGAGAAGGAAGGAAATTGTAGAGGGGGAGAAGGAAATGAGAGGGAGGGGGAGAAGGAAGGAAATTGGAGAAGGGGAGAAGGAAATGAGAGGGAGGGGGGGGAGAAGGAAATTGACGGGGGGGGAGGGGGAGAGATTGACATTCATCACACACAATGCACCCCTTGCACACAGACACACAATGCATTACACACAGACACACGTACACAAGCAATGCATCCCTTACACACAGCAACACACAATGCACCCCTTACACACACTCAATGCATCCCTTAC
>OW240922.1:82207394-82541814 GCA_933207985.1 Pelobates cultripes
AGTTCAGTGTCTCCATGCAGAGGGTGGAGACACTGAAGATCACTGCCACAGGAAGCACCTCTAACAGTCATCTGAGAAGTGGCCAGTAAAGGTATCCCTAGGCTGTAATGTAAACGCTGCATTTCCTCTGAAAAGATCGTGTTTACTGCCAAAAGCCTGAAGGGACTTATTATACTCACCAAAACAAATACAATAAGCTGTTGTTCTGGTCATGGGTGTCCGCAGGAATTTTTTCACGGGGGTACGGGACAACATAATTATAATGACATCCATGCTTGGCCCCTTTTTTGACAGTGTCAGCTGATGCTCTAAGACAATCGCTAGTTCCTGGTTCATAAAAATGTTTTACTTTTTTATGAATGGGGATCTAGTGATTGGCTTACAGAGACAGCTAATCAATCTACGGCACCCCTACCAGCGGCACTCTGTGCTTCCTGACACTCAGTACCTGGGGAGATGAGAAGGTCCAAAGTTTTCCTGCCAGGCCCAGAGACCAAAGCCTGATGTGGTGTCCAGAATGAAGGAGGGTTCACTTCACTTGTCCTTCCTACTCCAATCTTATTTTCTTCTCCTTCATTTGGCACTGTATTCTTTTTATTCTGACACTGTCTTCTCCCCTCCTTGGCTCCTTTACCTATCCACTTCTGTTGAGCCCTTCTGCTCCTTTCTCTTTCTGATCCCTTTCTGCTACTTTAGCTCCCTTCTGCTCCTTATGACCCTTCCTGCTACTTACAGACACTTCCTGCTCATTTCTGTTCCTTTCTGCTCCTTCTCCTTTGTGCTCCTTCTGATCCTTTCTGCTCCTTCTGACTCTTCCTGCTACTTGCAGACCCTTCCTGATCATTTCTGTTCCCTTCTGCTCCTTCTCCTTTGTGCTCCTTCTGACCTTTTCTTCTCCTTCCTGCCCTTTCCAGCTCCTTGTTGACCCTTTCTGCACCTTCTCCTACTTTACCTTTGTGCTCCTTCTGTTCCTCTCTTGCTCCTTGCTGCCTCTTTCTGCTCCTTCTCCTACTTTACCTTTGTGCAACTTCTGATTCTTTCTGCTCATTTAACTTTGTGCAACTTCTGTCCCTTCCTGCTCCTTGCTGACTCTTTCTGCTCCTTCTCCTACTTTACCTTTGTGCAACGTCTGATTCTTTCTTCTTCTGTCCCTTCCTGCTCCTTGCAGACCCTTCCTGCTGCTAGCTGACGCTCCCTGTTCCTTGCTGACGCTCCCTGTTCCTTGCTGACACTCCCTGCTGACCCTTCCTGCTCCTTTTTGCTCCTTCTCCTATGTTACCTTTGTGCTCCTTCTGATTATTTCTGCTCTTTTACCTTTGTGCTCCTTCTGTCCCTTCCTGCTCCTTGCTGCCCCTTTCTGCTCCTACCCGACCTTTCCTGCTCATTTCTGTTCACTTCTTCTCCTTCTCCTAATTTCTGCTCCTTCACCTTTCCGATCTTTCTCTTACTTTACCTTTGTGCTCCTTGATACCCCTTCTCCTACTTTACCATTGTGCTGATACTGATTATTTCTACTCCTTTACCTTTGTGCTCATTGCTGCCTCTTTCTGCTCCTTGCAGACCATTCCTGCTCATTTCTGTTCCTTTCTGCTCCTTCTCCTACATTACCTTTGTGCTTCTTCTGCCCCTTCAAGCAACCTGCTGCCCCTTTCTGTTCCTTGCTGCCCTTTCTAGCTCCTTGCTGACACTTTCTGTTCCTTTGTGCTCCTCCTACTTTACCTTTGTGCTCCTTGCAGACCCTTTCCGTTCCCTAAAGGGACACTTTAGTCACCCGAACAACAACAGCTTAATGTAGTTGTTCTGGTGAGTATAATAATTCTCTTCAAGCATTTTAATGCAAACACTGTCTTTTCAGAGAAATGGCAGTGTTTACATTGCCCCTAGGGAAACCTCCAAGTGGCCACTCCTCAGATGGCCACTGGAGGTGCCTCCTGGCTCAGTGCTGCACAGTGGGCAGCAGTGCCTTTCAGCGTCTCCACTCTCTGCATGGGGAAGCTGAATTTTTCTCATAGAGATGCATTAATGCAAATGTGGGGCGGGGCCAGCGCCGGCAGACCCACACGGCACTGGAAATAAGGTGAGTTTTATTAACTCTTAAGGGAGGGCAAGCCACCTAAATGGTGGGGTTTGCACTAATGAGTCAGGAATACATACATAAATAAAACAAAATTAACTATTTAATAGTCCTGATTTTAGGGGACCAACTTGACTTGCGGATTGTGATGTAGTTCTGCTAGTAGTGCAGATCTTGAGGTCTCCCGATTCTCTTAGTTCAGTTAAGAATATGCAAATAAGAACAAGAGCTTCAATAGTGTACACTGTATCCAACGTAGAGCAAAAAAGAAACTTCTCAGCAATGGTATTCCTACTCACCTATTAAAGAGCTAGTCCAAGCTCAGGTGTAGATGGCATTCAGTGACGTTGATCCCCCACTGGTAGGATGTAGGTGGTAGTTTATGATGTGTAGCTTGAAGTGAAGGTCGTCTCGATGTGAGGGGAAAGAATATAACAAAAATATTGCTCTCTGTATGTAGCAAATATACAAATAATAATAAGATTGTATATACTCACATTTTAGTGAGCAGAGTATACTGCTCACTATAATAGCGTGGGTGGTATAATCCCCACCTTGGGATTCTTGAATGAGTATGTAAAACGATGTTCTTAGTGTCCAGGTTAAAAAGAAAAGAAAATACTAAATAAAATGATATGTACAAAAAAGGGGTTATGGCACACAGTATTAGGGGCCAATATTCCTTTACTAGTACAACTTTAAAAAGCAATAAAAACAGTCAAAATGCGTTTCGCCAACACAGGGCTTCATCAACTGGCAATAAAAGCAAAAACCTGGTACATAGTAGTATATATAGGCAGTAAATCAATTAATTATTCAAATTATGGCGCCAAAATGACGTCATCTTTCTGGGACACATAAACACAAAATAAAGTACAAAATAGAATAATGGCAATGGTACAATAATATAAAAGATTGGTAAAATATAAATACATTATTGGTTTATTAAAACGAGGGTTGTGTAACACATATGAAAGTAAGAAATTTAACGAGATTATGTGAAAGGGTGGTCACGTGGGGCGCGGTAGCTGATGATGCGCTTTGTCACGTGACTCACCGCAATGGCTCCGCAAGTCAAGTTGGTCCCCTAAAATGTTATTTTGTTCTATTTATGTAAGTACACTACTGCAATCATATTATTTTATTGTCTATTGGGGTATTACTGATTTTACTTTTAGTTTTTTATTATTCTTATTGTATTTTATTACCAGGACTGTTCCTTCTTAGTATTTAGTATACTATTGGTCTTATTATATCATTACATTTGTCTCTATTGTGGCGCGATTTATAATTTTTATTTTCTAGATTTGAACTTTTGACGATTTGTGAGGGAACGTCATATTTTTAGGTTGCAGCCTACTTTTGACTAATTTTAGCTTCCCACTGGCCACTGAGCTCTGAACCCACTACTGTTTGTTCAGGAATACATGTTTGTGTTCCTAACCCTATAGTGTTCCTTTAATGCCCCGTCCTGCTCATTTTTGCTCCTTCTCATTTCTGCTCCCTCTTCTACTTACCTTCCTGCTCCTTTCTGACCCTTCCTGTAAGCTGCCCCCCCATGCCTCCCTTACCTGATCTGTAGGCTGCCCCCCCATTCCTCACGTAACTGATCTGTAGGTTGCCCCCTTCCATCCCTCACTTACCTGATCTGTAGGATGCCCCCCACCCCCATCCCTTACTTACCCGATCTGTAGGCTGCCCCCCTAAATAGGGATGCATGGTAGTTATGCATGGTAGTTATGCAGGGTCTTTGCTTGAAGATCACTGTGTGGGTTTGTGCATGGACTGTTGGCCTGTGCTAGTACTATCCAAGCTTGGCCTGGCTGGTTGGAATATTTCATGGAGGACTTTGGTACCTGAAGCTGAGCCACCATATATGTTTGCCAGCGAGCTCCGTGTGAGATGAGACAGTGACCATGACTTTAATAAAACATATTTGTTTTCATTCATGGCGTACACACAGATTACTGTGAATGCTCATTCTTACTGTGTAGATCATACCATTGATTACAGAGATATAAACTATAATGACATCTTGAAACTACTAGGGGGCCAATGCTCAGATATTCTAGGAAACGTTTAAAGTGCATCTACAATGAAAACTTAAACAGAACCAGGATGCACTTCAAAGAATAATATGTGACGCACACCAAGTTTTCCAAGTTTGGTAACCAAAGTATACAGTGATCTATTTAGCTTTTTGCTGCCCTAGGCCCTAATCATATTCATCTCTCAACTGTAACTCCTTGTGCCAGCAATTAAACATGCCCTTGCAGATGAGTATTTGATGTATTTGTATAAATGCTTATATGTGCATAAATGTGTTTTATTTTATGTGATCTGTCAGCAGAGCATGTTTTTAAATGCCGATAGTGATGTCATCAATGTTATTTCCTGTAATAAATGGGTAATAATGCCTGTAATTTGTGGCTCCTAGTATCCAGGGCTGGTGCAAGGAATTTTGCCGCTCCCCATATGCTCTGCCCAGCATGTGACATCACAATACCCCACCCATATGATTTGCCATATAAGCCAACGCCAGTGCTGCACACAGTGTCTTTTCTCTGGGACAGGCTATAGACACTAGAACCACTACATCAAACTTTTATTTGTGAGGTAAATTAAGGATTAGTGCCACTAATAATATATTGGATTGCCTACTTACCACCAGATGAGGATGATGATGAGCTCAGGCTGCAGTCTGGCTCCAGTGGTCAGGTGTTAAAACAGGCTCTCTGAAGGCAGTGTTCACAAAAATCAACGAACAAGAAGCAGCTCCAATTTTTGGGGCCCCTTACACAGATCACGGTCTGGGCCCCCAGGACCTGACCGTGAGCATGCCTACAAGGCCCGCCCATAAGCCGTATGCCTACAAGGCCCACCCATGAGTTCACTCACAGAGGGTGGAGTGTAGGTGTGTAGGAGATTTGTTATGTATTATTGTAGAGGACGTAATGTGTGTGTCTGTGTGTTCTTATGGAATGTAGTGTATAGGGATACCAGTTTGTGTAAGGGATTGTGTGTGTTTGTAAGGGATGGATTGCGTGAATCTGTGTTTGTATGTGTAAGGGATGCAAGGTGTGTTTATGTGTATGTAATGTAATGCAGTGTGTGTGTATCTGTAATGGGTGCATTGAGTGTGTATAAGAGATGCAGGAAGAGAAGCTGTGTGTGTGTGTGTAAGGGATGTATTGTGTGCTTCTGTGTATGTGTGCAAGGGCTGCATTGTATGTGCTGTGCTGTATGAACGCAACATGAATCTATAAGGAGAAAGTCTGCCTGCGTGCGGGACTTCCTCCAGGAGCGTTCAGCACAACGGGAGCAACTCTGCAGATAGCATGTTGATTTAGTATGCCAAGGTTGGGGTCGTGTCCTCCTCGAGGTGCATGTTTGGAGCGGGGCCGAACTGACAGGAAGTGCTCACTGAGAGAGCACTTCCTTTCAGTCCGGCCGGGTACAGGAAACAGAACTCCTGAACCACGGTCCGTGCCGCCCGGCCACCCTACACTGAGATACATAACAAAGCACTAGTATCGGAATCAGGTCAGCCATAGTGGACTGTAATTCCAACTTATCATAGGCAGCACTAGAACGTGTATGCCTTTCTGTCCTCCCCTTAACTCCCTACACCAAGCATGTCAAACTCAAAGTCTAGCATGGGCCACATAAACAAGGTTTAAGTTCATGTGGGCTGCAAAAAAAAAAAAAAACCTTAAATTTTCTTAGGTTTATTTTGAAAAGTACAGTATAAAAAAAATAGCACCCCTCTTCTAAATCACAGTCCCCCCAATATACTAACTAGACCATAAAGGCAACTGTGTTAAATGATTGGAGATGAGTGAACCTTCGATGGTGTTCTGGAGGAGTTTTTATGTCAATGAATTGGAAAATGTGACTTTTTCTTTATAGATATTTCCAACCCCCAAAACTGTAAATGCAAAGGGTGGTCAGTAACAATGTGAGGATTGTGTAGACAAAAAAACAAGTGTTAACCACAGAAACCTGTTGACTTTTTGTATTAGTAGCAGCAAACCCTTTAACGACTGATTTGTCTGGTAAACAAGCCCTACAGGGTTAAACAAATAGGGATATTTTAAAAGGTTCTTAAAAAGTAGTGAGTTGCAAATAATAAAGCAGGCACAGAATGACAGAAACTAAGCCCATAATTTCCTGATACATTTGATGTATTTATCTCCCACACAGACCCACAGTGTTAATGCCACACAAGGAAATGTCTCACTGTAGTCTTTCCAAAGAGGACATTTTATATTTGTTTCTTATTGTAAGGGATAACAAATCAATACTATTAGAACAATACCGATCCGTCTTCCTGTCTCTCTGTCTGTGTCTCATTAAATAAATCATGCATTTTTAACCCAAAAATTATCCAACTAAATGTTCACAGCTCAACTATGTAGATCTTTGCATGTTCAATTCTCTGGTGTAGATAACCAAGATAGCAAAATTATTGTTATCCTCCTGTATTCGTGAATTTGCGTCTTACAGCTCCACTCACAGTTTAGCGGTCTTTAACCCCTTAAGGACGGAGCCAAATGTACACGTTGTGATCAAAACAAAATGTAAACAAAACCTGGTATTTGCGCTACATGTCTGTCCAACCGTAATTCACCTCTTTCATATTAAATGCACCCACACTTATTATATATCATTTTATTCAGGGGAAACAGCGCTTTCATTTAACATCAAATATTTAGGTATGGAACATAATTTAATATGAATTAAATATAAAAAAAATGGGAGAAAATAAGATTTATTTTTTTTTTTTTTTTAAATTCTTAGTTCTACGTGACATTTTAACTGTGAATGTCAAAATACTGTTTGCTTTTACTGCAATAAAATACACATATTTGTATTCAGCGATATCTTACGTGTAAAACAGTACCCCCTATGTACAGGTTTTATGGAGTTTTGGGAAGTTACAGGGTCAAATATAGCATATTAAATTTTTCATTTTGGTCACATTGAAATTCGCCAGATTGGTAATGTTGCCTTTGAGACCATATGGTAGCCCAGGAATGAGAATTACCCCCATGATGGCATACCATTTGCAAAAGTAGACAACCCAAAGTATTGCAAATGGGGAATGTCCAGTCTTTTTTAGTAGCCACTTGGTCACAAAACTATCTTTTTTTGAACTTTGACCCCCAAAATCTGTAGTGCATCCACAACCACCTAAAAAAAAAACACCCGTGCTAAATAGTTTCAAAATTTTGTCCTGTGTTTAGAAATGTTAACATGTTCTTAGCTTGTTTTTCAAGTTATAGGGCAATAAGTACAAGTAGCACTTTGCTATTTCCAAACCATTTATTTTCAAAATTAATATTGTTACATTGTAACACTGATCTCTGTCAGGAATCCCTGAATAACCTTTCACATGTATATATTTTTTTTAAAAGAAGACAACCTAAGGTATTAAACTTGGGGTATTTTTTTTTTCTAAATCTTGTTTTTATTGTATTGAGACATGTGAAAGACAAAATGAAATACAGTTGAGGGCACGCAGGCCTCTAGAATGTTACACTCGTAACTGAGATATACAGATCCATCTTGTACATGTATTTAGGTAATTCCAAACTTTGCATTTTAACTGATAGTGTTTCCAAGGTCACAAAACAGAATGGGGAAACAATAGGTTTACGTATAGCTCCTTGCTGTTTTATTTTTCCTTTACTTATTTATATTTTCTTTTTTTTGTGTGTGTGATCTTTCCTGGAGCTATATGTCGATCAATCGCAGAGCGTATTTCTATGTCCAAACAATTATGAGTACAGGTAAATGTGGACAGGGGTTTTAAACTTTAGGGTATTTTGACTCTTTTCATGCAACCATTTTACCACCAATCTATGGCAAATTTAAAAACAAAAAAAAATAATTGATGATTTTTTGGACACACATAGCAATTTAAAGGGACACTATAGTCACCCAGACCACTTCAGCTCAATGAAGTGGTCTGGGTGCCAGGTCCCTCATGTTTTAACCCTTCACATGTAAACATAGCAGTTTCAGAGAAACTGCTATGTTTATATTTGGGGTTAATCCAACCTCTGGTGGCTGTCTTCCTGACAGCCGCTAGAGGCGCATCTGCGACGCTGGATAATTTGCATCCAGTGTGCAGAACGTCCATAGGAAAGCATTGCGATCCGGCGCTGGATGAAGGTAAGTAGCTGAAGGGGTTTTAACCCCTTGAGTGTCATGGGACGGGGACCCTGAGGGTGGGGGCACCCTTAGGGCACTATAGTGTCTTGAAAACCGCTTTGTTTTCCTGACACTATAGTGATCCTTTAAGTATACATGTACTGAGAACTTTAAGGGTTACTGCCAAAGAACACCCCAATATGTGTTTGGCAACATCTCCTGAGTACAATGATACCATCCATGTGTAGGTGTGTCAGGTTCTCTGGGGGGCTAAAAGACCTTATTTGGAGGGTGCGCATTTCAGTTTTCCAACTTGGAATTTTCACAGCTCATGCACCCATGTCCTATTTGGAATTTATTTGAAGCCAGCCAATGTAATTTACCCCCATCAAACCATATATTTTTGAAAAATAGATACCCTAGGGCAGACATGTCCAAAGTCCATTGCGGTCCCGGTCTCTTGGTCTTGCGGGATCTCGTCAACGTCACTGGATTTGGCGTGTTCATTCTGGATGTTGGGACAGAAAGATCTGGGACAGATTCTACAGTAGTAGAATAAAGAGAGAAGGGACAGAATAAAGAGATCTGAGACAGAATAATGGTTCAAAGAATGTCAGTACTATTAGTGTGGTGTTCACTTTGGCTTGATGGTCTCAGCCAATCCAATGCTTTTCAATTGGAAAGCATTGGGAGGCTATTGTGCATGTGTGGCAAAAAGCTGCATGGCCAGTCAGCATCTCTATGGGGAGCGTTCAGCCCCTCTATGCAGACCCAATCCAATACACTGCCCCCTCCCGACATTTGAATACACTGCCCACAAATCCAATACACTGCCCCCTCCACCCAATCTAATACACTGCTCCGCCTCCCTCGACTCTAATTGAATACTCTGCCCCCACTTCCCCAATTTAATACACTGCCCCTCTCCCTATCCCAATTTAACACACTGCCCCTCCCACCACTCTAATACACTGCACCTCTATCCCCACTCTAATACACTGCCCCCTCCCTACCAAATTAATACACTGACCTTCCCCCAATTTAACACACTGCCCCCTCCCACCACTCTAATACTCTGCCACACTTCCTCACCCAATTTAATAAACTGCCCCTCCCTCCCTCAAATTAATACACTGCACTGCCCCTGCTCCCAACACTCTATTACACTGGGCCCCCTCCTTCCCCCAAATTAATACACTGTCCCTCCTTCCCCCAATTCAATACACTACCCCCTCCCTCAAATGAATACACTGCACTGGCCACTCCTCCCACCACTCTATTACACTGGCCCATTCCCTCCTCCAATTTAATACACTGCCCCCATTTCCCTACCAAATTAATACTGTCCCTACAATTTAATACATTGGCCCCCTTCCCCAATATTTAACACACTACACAGGAAGGTCCCCCAGGTCCCTCTTCCCCTACCTTAAGATGAACCGCCCGTCCTCCAGTTCCAGCTCTGCTCTTCTCTGCACAGGCTAGACCAGGGGCGGATCCAGAACCTAATCTTGGGAGGTGCACTGGTAGGAACAATCCAGGCACAATATCCACTACAACTACTACAGAGTAAGTAGTCAAACCGTTTAAGAACAGTTTGACACCTTACCTAGGGTCTGCCAGGATAGGAGCTGTAGTAAGGGAAAGGGACTATAGTAGGGATTAGGGGTAGTAGTGTTTGTGAGGTGTGAGAGTGAAACTGTGTGAGGGGTGCAGTGTGTATGTGCGCCGTGTGTGTGTGTGAGGGGTGTAGTGTGTGTGTGTGAGGGGTGCAGTGTTTGTGAGTGTGTGTGTGTGTGAGGGGTGCAGTGTCTGCATGTGTGTGTGAGGAGTGCAGTGTTTGTGAATAGTGCAATATATGTGTTTGGGGGTGCAGTGTGTAAATGTGTAGGGAGTTTGGGGTGTGGGGTGGGGTGCGCAGAACCATACAAATATATCTATATACATTTTGATTTTTTTGTATTAAAAATAAATATACTTTATATCCCCCCTTCCTTCTTACCTTTGCTCATGGAGGGGGATATTACTTCGAATCCCTGGCGGTCCTAGTGGGGAGTGAACTCTATCCTGCAGCTCAGGCTAGAGTTGACTCTCTCGAGATCCGGAGCATTGCCATGGTAACCGCAACAAAGCTCCGTTCTCGCGAGAGGATGGAGCTTCGGGCTCTTTACTATTTTCTCGGGGGATGGAAATAAGTGTATATGTGTGCATATATCTCAAAGTACACTTCTAATGAACTCATGTATGTGCTTTATATATGTATAATATATTATAAATTGCTTTAATTATTTTATAATATATTATCCATATGTAATATATTTTATTTTAACTTTTTAGGTGTCAGGGGGACTGCCTGATAACTCAGACAGTCCCCTTGCTGGCAGCTCCATAGACTCCTATTGCCATCATCACATGGCCCTGGAGGGCCGCGGTGGCCGGAGCTGCTGCAGGGAGACTGCTGGGGCTCGAGCAGTCCCCCCTGACCTTGATCACCATGGACGTACTAGGTCCAAGGTCGTTAACAACT
Source organism: Pelobates cultripes (assembly GCA_933207985.1). NCBI lineage: Eukaryota > Metazoa > Chordata > Amphibia > Anura > Pelobatidae > Pelobates > Pelobates cultripes. Next base: position 82,218,152 of record OW240922.1, read on the forward strand.
GTTTTTTGTCGGACATACCTGGTACGTCCGTGGTCGGGAAGTGTTTAAATATGTGTAGATAACTCCTTTTTGTTCTTTGGTTTTTATTGTATGTGTCAGATACCTACTCAATTGCCGCCCAGCTCCAGTCTCTCGTTTCGCGCCATACATTAAGATCGGGAGGCTGTGACTCCTACGAGTGGAAAACGTTTCTCTGCAACTTCCCAAATTGCTAAGAATGTTTACATTTCAGTGTTAAGACTGCCTCTGGTGGCTGTCTACCACTAGAGGTGCTCCTGTATTTAGATGTAGTTTGACTCCGTGAAATGACACTGGACATTCTCATGCTTTTCATGAGGAGTCAGTGCTTTCCTATGGGGGGGGGGGGGGCCTAATGCACGCACGGCACTTACTGTGCATACCCATTAAGTTCCTCCTATCAGCTGATGTGAGGGGAGGAGGAAGAGCGCAAATTCAGTGCCGAGGGACACTTGCGCTGGAATCAAGGAAGTGGTTAAACGGTTATTTAAACAGCTTTGTATTCCTAATATTATAGTGTTCCTTTACATTATGCCCCCTCAACTCTTGATCTACAGAGTATTGTTTATCTCTCAAGTCTAAGAGATATGGCTGTGGGACATCTGACTCATCCAAGCCCCTTGCAGTTTTGTTTTTCTTCATGTCCAGTAGCTACAATGTGCTGGTTGCATATATTTCTGGGGCATTATTTCTTTATCATTGTTGCCCAGAGTGCACTGGCACAGATGAGTCATCTGACCACCATAGACCAAGATCCCCTTCCAAGAGATGAGGTCCACATCAACAGGGGACCTGTTGTGTTTTTTGTTTTTTTGCTTGGGGACCTGGCAAATGCCACGGGTGGCTCAAGGCCCAAAGTGGATCAATATTCATGGCCTTTCTACAGTATTAACGTAAGTCTGTAAATTCTCCTGTGACCTCTTTCTCATTAACAACAAGGTGACTTTACCCACACACCTGCTGCTCACTGTTTTTTGTTTATCACATCATTATATGCAATCTCCAGAGAGTAAAGTCAGTGAAAATCCCAGGAGGGCAGCCCTTTCTGAACGAGTTATGAATATTCGTGCCATGCTTGGCGGTTTCAGTATCTGAAAGTCACATGCTTCAAATTTCTATCCTGTTTCATATCTAAACCTCTTGTCTGTCTGCATGATTTTATGTTGCATCAGCATATTTTATGTGTGTTTTTATCTATTTCATTTGTAGGTGTACCTGTATAAGAAAGATATTGATAATGGGCTTTATTCACTAATTAGTGAAAACCACCCTTAAGTTATACCTTTGTTTTATTAGCTTGAATTTTGTTGTATAGCTTTAATTTTACTGTATTTTATAACATCAGAATTTTTTTTTTTTAAGTAAGTATCAGGGACTATTTATTAAACAGTAAAATGTAGACATGTATTTATATCTTTATAGCGTTCATGGTCACTTTTGGAAAAAAGTTAAACTTCCCTTTTATCCACCACCACAATGGTCTACTCATGGCAGTCTACTCAACTTACTGTGAGCTTATCACCAGAGTGATATTTAGTCTTATCCTACTGTGTATGTATAGCAGTCAGCCTTTCCTTGCCAAATGAATTATCATACAGAGTCGCTTTCTTAATGCTTTCCTGTGACAAAGTCCAGCTGCATTCGGTGTCGTCATGTTGGGCCAAATGATGCCGAGTGTTAAAAACATTTGCAGTTTATAAAAGAAGATGCTTATTTTATTAGCAGATTGACAGTCAATACAGGAGTTCCTGAGGCAAAATGTTATTTGTCTAAAACATTGCAAGAAAAAAGGGACTGCATTTATGCACCAATATCACTACAATTTAGTTGGTTTTGGTGCTTAGTGTCTCTTTTAAAAAAAAAAAAAGAAAAATGTATTTAACCCCAAATTGCATTAAAGGAGCGTTAAGAATACAAAAAAGTATTCCGATAACTATAGTGTCCCTATACCTCTGCCCCCGCAGGCCGCAGCCCCCCTCCCGTGACATTCAATTGGTTAAACTATCTGCTAAACACTTACCTTACTGCAGCGCCGGGGACCCTCGGCATTGGCTCTGTCTCTGACTCCTTCAAAGTCATCGCGAGGGGAAAGCTAATGTGAATGCGCAGCTATTTTGAAAACGCTGGACGTCCTGATGAAGTGTGACGTAGTTCAGTGTCGTTTTATAGAGTTAAACTCTGTAAAACAGCAGGAGGCACCTCTAGTGACTGTCTGGTATTTCTAAAACTGCAATGTTTTCAGCTGCAGGGTTAAGGGGACAGGGGCACTTCAATGAGATGAAGTAGTCTGGGTGCCTATAGTGTCCCTTTAACTGAAAACAAAATGTAACATGGTGCAGGGCACCGGCAACAGTGACATTGAACCCAGACCTGAATCCATTACTTTGTTCATCCTCACCTCCATGCCACAAGGAACCCACAGGAGCTACTGCAGCAACCTGTTACTTAATGGCTGATTGCCTAGCAGTCTATTCATCTTTACTGGCATCACACATAGGCCACTAAGGGGCCCCAGCCGAGTCCAAGGGCCTGCATGGGGCCCTGTAGAGTTAAGCAGTTCACAAGAAGAAATATAATGATCTCACCTAACCAGACTGCATTCTGGAACTCTGGTACAGGCGCCTTAAAAGGGAGCCTCAAAAAAGCAAAAAGAAAGTAACTAAAAGGTCCTCTTAATGAATAGCAGCAACTCAATCCCTAAGGGATAAAGAAAGCCACATTACCTAAGACATGGGCTCAGAGAGGGGATGGTGGGCCTCTGTCTAGGCCTGGAGATCTGTCTCTGGCTATGAGGGATCCTTGCTTGAGCTGGCATGGAGATCATAAAAATGTCCCTGCTTTGTCCTGAGCCCCATATCCTGCTTGACAGGGCTGAACTATATCAAGTGCAGAAAAGACTTTTTGATGCCTCAGAGCATCAACCTCAGAGTCATTGACTAAGCACCACATTACCAGAGAGCTGAAGTGGTCTGCACCCAATATTGGTACAGTCCACAATTATCCCCTACCAGAGCACCAGGGAAGGCTCTCCACTGGACCTTTAATTTAGACCCATGCGCAGGGCCCTGGCAACCTTAAAGGGACAATATAGTCACCAGAACCACTAAAGCTTAATATAGTTGTACTGGTGTCTATAGCATGTCCCTGCAAGCTTTTCAATGTAAACATTCCCTTTCGGAGCAAAGGCTGTGTTTACATTTCTGCCTGGTAACCCCTAAAGTGACAGTCACTTAGACGGCCATTAGAGCTGCTTACTATTATAATGCTGTCCAATAAATAAGTTTATTAAAAACCTTTTTACTCGACAGAGAGGGATCCGGTAACCTAAATATTTACTCCAGCACTAAAGTGTTCCTTTAATATAAGCCAATGTGAAAAAGTGTTCCTTTAATATAGCCCAATGTGAAAAAAAGAAAAAGTTAATGGAATGTGGTACAAAATAATACTTATCTGGAAAGAGAAACTCAATGTCTCCACATAATACAATACATAACGTGCCCAAAATAAAAAATTAAAATGTCAGGTTTATTAAGCTGAAGTGGTCTGGGTGCCTAGAGTGGTCCTTTAAGTACAGTCGGTGGGCCACAGGTCAAAGTGTGACCTTCAAGTGACTTTGTACAACAACCTACCCTCTTCCTTTAAATGTTTACCCACTGTAGTTTATACTTTGGATGTTCAAAACTGACCGTGCGAATATTTGTGAACTGTATTTCCCACGATGCCCTGCCAGCATTGTCCTTTATGTAGCCTAGTGCTAAATGGAAAGGTTAAATCCTGGCTCATGGAGAGATATAAATTATATTAGCATTGCTCCTGGCAAAAAAGCCCATGGCATTTAACCTGAATAAAGGACCTATTAGGCCTGGGGTAAGTCCTATTTTACATTAAACTTCTCTGGGTTATTGTACCAAATCTGTCATACACACATACTGGCTTGACAAAACAATGAGACTATTTTATAGTTTGAAACCGAATGGTGAGAATTTCTGTGCATCTTCTGAAGGGCTTGAGGCTCTGTCTGGTTTATTATGATTATCTAACGATAACCTTATCCTGTCCCACCATCTATGTTTGTACTACGTTTCCCATCAAAAGATAAATTATCTTGTTACGAAAGATGCAAGTTTCATGTAGATCCCATTCAAGTGTCTGTTTTAACTCTTAACCCACGAATACACCTATAGTTTCTTGGTTCTTATAACCAGAGTTTATAATGTAATAGAATCTTAACACTTAAAGAACAGAAGCATCTGTAGAGCGAGAAAGATTTGCAAAAACATGGTGAACTATTGCTAAAGTACACCAGAATAGCAATGACACGTGATGGAGTACTCACTACCCATCCGTTGTGATGTAGTGGATGCACAATTAGAGATACAAATGTTTTTTTCTAAATATTTGGACTCTTAATAGAGCTGTTAGCCAAAAAAAATGGATTATGGTTGCAAAAATCTAAATTAGGTTTTATTTTTGGTTCAATTAATTGACTTGATTTTCATGAAGGCATTTCTGAGAGAAGCCGTATAACTTGACCTTGTAATTGCAAGTCCCCTCAATCACAGCTTCTGTCCACAAAAATATCTAGCCACAGGCCCTGTACCTTCTGGAACTTAACTCTGGTTTTATTAATGACCAATATTAATTTCAATTGGCAGATTAAAATGGATTCCCATCTGGGACACTTCAGGATCAAATAGGAGGCAATCTGGTAAATTTTAAATCTTTTGAACTATCTTCTGTATTTAATCCTTAAAATTTCCCCGATAACTATAAGTGACTTCCTGGAAGTGTATTTACCCTGACTAATTTGTTGCTTGGTAAATGTTACAATGTGTTCTGTGGCAGGCACAAGTCTTCTGATTTATTTAGACTTTGTAAGTACAGCAAAGTGATTGGGCTATTGTTGGATTCAACATCACAGGACAGATTTCCACTCTCTCTTTACTCACCCTAGATGACGGGTAGGCAACCTTCGGTATTCCAAATGTTGTGGACTACATCTAATCAATATGGCTGTAAGAGCATTATGGTAGATGTAGTCGACAACATCTGAAGCGCCAAAAGTTGCCTATGCAGAACCTGCCATAGAGATAGGTGAACAGTTGTTTCTCCTACTCTCCATCACAGTAACTTAAGCACGTGCATTGTAGTTGTTGTGATATTTCTCTATCAAGCACACCTCATGTTTCCTATAGAAAAATAGTAACCAATGTCATTCTGCTCTGATGTTGATGTGGTGTCATTGAAGACAGCATGTCGATGGCCTGAAGCAGACTGCTCTGCTTCCACAAGACGTGTTGTGTAGCATGTTTCCAACGGGTTGGTGTTATTCTAGCAAATGAATACGTTCACCATTCGCAGAGTGTGTTCTTAAGGACACATAAATTGACCTGCAACCCTTCTCCTGTTGCACCTACTTGCTAAAACATTCCCTTGAAAGAGGACGAGGGGAATCTACCCTTTTCCTGGGAATCCATCCAAGAAATTAGAATATATTTTACTTAAACTGGCACTTTCCAATGAGTATTTTAAGTTTACATTAAGTAGGTAACTAGTTTTCAGTTGACTGGGGAGAAGTCTAAGATACCCAGTCCATTGCAGAGACTTTAAGAATAGATATTAAGCTAGAATTTAGAAGAGATTCTAAACATTCAGCATTATTCATTAAGTATGAATTTTGGCTATTCAAAGTGAACTTTAAAGTTCGGGTGTTAATAAATGAAAACATGACTGACTTGGAAAATATTTTTAACTGGGAATTATCTTACACAGTTATTTACTAAATACATTAAATAAAATACATTTTCTAAATACACTCAAGATTAGCAAAATTCAGTAAAAATCATTTGAGTTTGCTCAGTTTCAAATCATATCTTTATTAAATACCAAAAAAAATACTGAATTTGCTCAGTTATGTTCCAATAGGAGGTAAATGTTTGCTTTTTGCCACCAAAACAAATAAAATCCACAACATTCATCTAATGTCATGCAAGCAACCGGGAACAAATCATTATGAATTAAATAAATTGGAACAATAGACCACCTCAGACCACCTTTTAACCAGGAGGGAAGATGTAGTCCCTTTTTGATTTTGTTACACGACACAGAACAGTGTAAGGGTTAAGAACACAGTGACCAGGCCAGTCGTCATTTGTTTTAATAAATGAATTTTGTGGGCATGTGCTACCAAGGGCAATTCAGAGCAGGTGCCCCCTGGATATTACCAGTTATTTTATTAAATAGTGTGACCATCCTTATTCAAATATGACATTGTCCTCCTTGTGGGCACCACTGATTTCCAGTATAACCATACCTCCCAACCTCTGCGCATAGTTAAATGGTGGGATGGGTGCGTGCCAGTGGCTCGATTCTCATCACTGGGTCTGCTTAAAAAGGCGTACCACCCACAGAATTGACAGGTCAACCTGGCATGAATGCACACCAGGCTGCCTGTCATTCTAGTAGAAATAAAGTCCAGACAGGACCCACAAATCGTGGCTGTCCCACTGAAATAAGGAAGGTTGGGAGATCTGTTTTTAAACTATTTGCTGTTTATGTTACCCGGATTGGCTTAAACGTCCCAGGGCTTTGACCTATCCCTGTGTTCTATGTATTGGTGGAAGTATGAACAATATAATTAAATGTAGACATCCACAGCTCCCTGTCAATCATTATTATAGGCTCTGTCGTTTGCACCTGGCAGGCAGCATAGAAAAAGCAAACAGAGAAGAAATAAAACAAGCTTTCGATTTCTTTAATTCACTTAGTGTTTTTCCTGGCTTTGTTTTGCCTGAACTGGTGTTTGCGGTCATTAGCTAAATTTATAATATAGAGAAAGCAGAAGAAAACAGATCATCTCATGAAAAAAATAGATTAACGCAAGCTGTAGGTGATTTCCAATGTTTTATTCAATTAGGTAAATTCGAGATGTGTAATTTTCCCCTTAAAGGGATGTTGGAAACATAACAAATGCTGCTTGCTATAGTGGTTATATTGCTAGGAGTATCCTAGTGCGGTTCTCTGGGAATGGGGCAAACTGTTTTTTGCAACAGTTTGCCTCTTACCTGGGTCCAGCTGTGGGAAAGTGGTCATGGTGCGTGGATTAATCCATTAAATGTTCATACAAGCTAATTGCTGCTAAGTGCCGCTGCTGCGTGTGATAACCAGGATGTAGCACTTCACTTCTGAATAACATGAACTGGAAATTTGAAAATTTTGAATAGCAAAAAAAGGTCAGATTGTGACTTTGTGTGGGTTGCAGAATTTTTCCAGATTGGCTATTTTAACTACTGTTTTGTTCTTCCAAATTAATTCACAACAATTCATAGTTTAGTGAAATTTAGGATCCCTATGGAGCGGTCTTGTTGAATTGTAGGTTGATACATTTTGTCAATGGACAAACTGTCAATGGAGTTTATGCTTTCAAAGGTTTTAAACACAATTTTAGCTAGGCTACATTCTTACTTCATTGAATAAACCTGAAAGAATTTTATTCTTTAGTGACCTTGCAAACTGCTGACCGTATTGTTTTGTTTGTTTGTAGGAAATATGCAACATTATAATATCATATGTACAAAGAATTTTAAAAACCACTCCGTTACAACAGTGCTACTTTGTGGCCAACTTGCAAGATTTCCAGCTAACTGTAATTCAAAATTTACCAGAAATTAGTAATATTTGAAGAAGTGATATTTTGAAACTGTTCACAGATTAATATTTATCTAGAATCACACCTGGACTGGCCATCAAGCCAACTGGCAAATGTCCAGTGCGCCACGATGGCTATTGGTTGAGGCCAATAGGGAAGATCAAAGGATCTCCTTAACCAGCCCCTGCGGGGTCAGTGCTCATGTAGCACTTACGTAGAGAGGGTGCGCCACAGCTGCTGTGTAGACTAAAGATCTCCCTCACCAACACACAATCCAACAAGCAGCCCCCCTGCCAGATGCTAATGCACACATATCACAAACTGCCACCACATACACAAAACCACACCACAAGCAGCTTCTTCCCAAAACACGAACTTACAAGCAGTCTCCAAATGCACACAAAATCACAGGCAGACACACACACACACACACACACACGTACATCACCACCTTCTCCCAACTCTATATCTCTGTGCTCATCTGATATTCCACGTATTTGCATATCAGATAAGTCACCCACAGAACAAATGTCATTAATTTCACTTGCACTATGGTAAACAGTCATATTCCCTTTGCCAGAGCTCTTCAGCAGGACACTGCACATGGGCTGCCCTGAAGTGACATGAAAACGGACATTCCCACTTTGGGATGTGAATGCGTCATTGGTGATGACACAACAAGCCCCATGTCTGAATCCACCGGCACCCACCCCTCCAATATTGGGCTGCATTGTCTTTATATGACCAGAATTCATTTTTGTCCCAGTCCATTATATATGACAAACACACACACACAAATCAAATATATTAATATATATTCATATTTTCAAATAGTTTATCTTTATTAATACAAATATTTTTTATTTGTACTCTTTCCGGGAAACACCTAGCAAAGATCCATTATTCAGAATGCTCAATGATCTTGTCTTTGAATTTATTCCAGTTACAAATGATAAAATAGGAGTTATACAGTTGGGCGTCTTGATGTGATTTAATTTAAATGTCAAATAAATAACTTGGAAAGAATTTCAATATACCATAAAATACATAGTCTATAAAGAATTAAAATCCCACCACTATGGCACATAAAATAACAGAATTCTTCAAAATATTTTAATTTCCTTTTAAGGCTTGGAACAAAAATAATAAAAAAAAAAAAATCACAATTGCTCTTTGCGTATGACTATACCTTTAAACTCTCTGTATTTCTCGAGCAGACAGGAAGTGTAAATGCCAACTGATAGACATACACAGAAGTGGTCAAAACCACAATGTACGCATCTATATTCTGGTGCTATTCTTGTGGGTTATTACTAGTTTGCATTAGCGCATTCACCAACTATGGGTCGGTGGGTGATTCATACTTGTAGTTACAGAAAAGATGAAACGTCATTATGACAAGTATGTGTATGTATTCAATGTATTTCGTGTGCTCTCCAAATGACTAGCAAATGTATAAATTAAGGTATTTTCTTTCAAGTGTTTTGTTTACATCCTTTGGTTCTCGATATTGAGGAAACGCATGGTCAGTGTGGTAACGGCTATATTACAGCATGAATTTACAAGATTTACAAAAAAGAACATGGTGTCACTTTTTTTCTTCTTTAGAACATTTTTTATTTATGAATTTGATAGGAAGTTGACTGGCACACTGCATAATTTATTCAAAGTTCTTTATTACGCTACCTTTACTTTTGTCTTTTTTATTAATTTTTTTTTGGTGCAAATGTCTCTTATTGACAAATATCAGAAACATTTTTAGTCCTAAAATTCCTAGGTTTAATATCATTACACGGATATTTAAAAAATTGCTTACTACTTCATTACTTTTTAATATTCCTAAAATTAAGATAACTATCTAGAGGACTAAATGTGGCTATAGGTTGTTATAAAAAAAACAACCAACAAACATTCTTGCTGCAGGAGGGTTAAAATGCTTGTGTTTTTATTGAAACGTTTCTAAGCCAGGAGGGGTGAAAGTTAGAATCCCGAATTTAAGACTATAAAATTAAGATTTCTAAAAGACTAGAGATTTTGTTTTGTGTTTTTTTTCCTGTGATTACAGCTGTTGTAGCGCCACTGACATGTATAATTACTGCCCTCTTTTGCAGTCATGATACACACCGCTATTAAACCTCCTCTACGATATGGTCAGAAAAATCTGGTTGTTCTTTTTTTCTGTTTGTAAAAGAGAAGACTGTTAAATAAAAGAATAAGTACAGTTGTAAAGCTGTTCCAATAGCAAATGTAAATCCCTTTTCTGGATAACCTATTATCATTTGCTCACTGCTATGCGAATGGATTTTGTATCTTATTTAATACGTGATAAACATTTACAACTATTAATTTGATTTTTTTTATAAATATAAAAATATTGATACCTGAAACCTCAAATTTTGATGTAAAAGTGCTGTGAAAATAATTGTGCTTATTTTGCTCTAAATGTGTATTACAATTTGCCCTTTTAATTTAGTTAAGTACCCTGAAATAGTCATTGAGGTGTGAGTTTTCAAGTTTTAGGCCAAGATCGTGAAATCTGAAAAACACAGCTAGCTGACAAGGATTTTTCCATTCGGCCATTTTACCTAGAGGTTGAATTCCAAACAATTCACGTTTGCATTAAAGGAACCCTTTAGGCACCATAACCACTTCATGTCAATGCCTCTTCAATTCCAAGAGGAGGCACGCTAAGGCGACATACACGTCACAATTCTGTGAGTGCATTTCTATCCGAGCATATAAATGTGTTTTGTACTGTATTACACTATTGTGTTTTTTGTAGCTCTACAGACTACAGCTGTGTCATCTATACTTTGTACTTAGTATTTCTTAGCAGCAATTACAATCTCTGATATCCCTAGAGGAAGCAGTGTATTTATTATTAAGATAAGTGTTTAACCACACTATTCACCTTATGGTGGGGGTGTCGGAGCTTCTTTTTGTACATATATTTATACATCTCAATGAAGTTGTCTGGATACCATGTGCCTCCCTGTTTTAACCCTGCATCTGGGCATCTGGAAACATTGCCATTCTGCAGGACCATCACTGTTTTCTTTGCCGGGCTAACCTGCCTCTAGTGGCTATCAATATTTTAGCCATTAAAGGCACTGCTGTGAAATAGAGTAAAACTCTATTTCAATCAGGTGGTCTCAGAGAGACTATCGTATTGGCATAGTACAGCATTTTTGCTGGTAGTGTTCCATTCAACACTTCGGGAATAATTGTAAATGGATTGTGTAAATATGGGTCGTAACGAGATGTAAATGATGGATTTAAAATAAGATGATAATGGCAATACAAACTGTTCCAGATGTGTTTTGATTAGATGAACCAAAGGTAACCTTTCCAAAATGTGAAAGCACCATGCTTTTTGGATGAAGGGGGGGGGGAGGGAGAAGGCGGGTGCCAACACCCATGCGTGGCTAACACCTCAAGTGCATTAGGCCCGTCCCATAGGAAAGAATTGCTGCAATGTTTTTAAATGAGGATGTCCTCATAGTTGGCGCTATATATGACTTACATATTACTTCTAATAGGATCATTAGCATGTGCACAAACAGCCCTATTATTCCATTGAGTGCAGTGCAGGGGTTTGTGATAGGGCACACTTGGGAAGGGTTGTGGATATTTTTCTCAGAAGAGACAGAGTTAAGCCAGGATGCTTTCATATTTGTTTTCACAAAAGTAATAAAGCAAGAGTTTTTTTGCATGATGATCTTTCAGATGAATGGTTGCTAGCTCCTAAAGAGTCTAAGAAACATAACCACTGAAACCTGCTATAGTAGTTATGGTGCATGGAGTACTCTAGCACCATTTATACATTCTAAGCTGGTTTTGAGCAGGGCCTTCTTTACCTCTTGTCTCCGTCATATTTTGTTTGTAATGTATTTGACAAATATTCCCATTTATAAATGTGAAGTGCTGAGGAATATGTTAGTGCTATGTAAATGCTAATCGCACAGTAAAGAGTCAGATCTTTTTTTGAAACTTACCGAGGTCCCTTGGGTGCTTCCAGTCTAGTCCTCCTTTCAGATACACATAAATGGAAGTTCCTTCTGCAACAGATATCAATCTATATTCGGAATTCGTTGGCCGAGCATTAATTATATCAGAAGAACAGCTTAAACTGGAGGTGCCAGGGAGATCCAGATAAGTATCAGACTTTCCTGGCTAATCATGGCAGCATCACTTATGGGTAGCTCCTCCCTTAGCAGTCACAGGACAGGAATTAATTAGATTAATCAGACTGATAGGTATAAAGAGTCCCTCCTCCCCCTACACCTCTACAGGACTTTTTGCATTTGATTTATGGCCACCTTCCTGCGTTTGTTGTGGGTTCGTTCCAAATGAAGTTCAGCCTCTCTTCATTTGAAGGACCCAGTAAATGAGCAGGACTAACTGGGTCAGGTTCAGTGTAAGTACTGAACTGCAGCGTGGGAAGTAAGTGTTTGAGGGAGACACTGTTTCTGTTTATTTGTGGGGTTGGTTAGCCTTAAAAATTCCCCCTGTTTTCAGCCTGCCCCTACTAATTGGGGTCATAAATCCCCCCCCCCATACGTTGATGGCAGTAATTTTAATCCATACTAATATAGGTGTTTAAAGTCTGGTGGTGTCATGGTACCTTTTCTATTCTGACTGTGTGTTCTGGAGCTGTGCAGGCTTCCCTGCTCCCTGTGCGTCCGGGCATTGGGGGCTGGAACGCATTATGCGTTCCAGCTGACAGGCTGGTGCTCGCGGCCGGATTCGGCGGAACCAGAGGTGAATTACATGCCGGTCGCTAGCGTTTGGAACGCATGGCATGCGTTCCAGTGCTCTGCGCATGCGCGAACTGGGCGATCAGCTGTTCGCTTCCCGGATTTATTTAAAGCCACTGATACAGCTGCCTCTGCCTAAGCGCTGTATCAGCTGTTCCAGGTCTTGTGTTTCAAACCTGTATCCCAGCACTTTCTCATCTTGTCTGATATTGCCTGGTGGAATCTTTCTCTCATTAAGGTAGGATTGCTGTCTGTTTAAACTGCTGAGAAGTTTGCTTTTTGTCTGTTTGCCTTTTTCCTCCCTTTGGGAATTAGGTCTTGAATTTTCCTTTGGTTCTCTTTTGTAGTATGGATTCTCCCTCTGCCTCTGCAAGATCCCTCTCTAGAAAACATAGGTGAGCCATTTATATTTTTTATTTGGGGGGGTTGTTAAAAGAGTGCCATACTGAGCCTGTAATATATGTCATATATGGTTATTCCAGCCCCAGCATACATTTGGATTCTCCAGCGAGAAAATCAAGGGAAAAATCAAATAAATGCATTAATTGTTCGTCACCTGCTCCGAATGGAAGGAACCTTTGCAGGGAATGCTTATTGGAAGTCGCAGACGCCCCCAGTAGGGGTTCCCCTCAAGACAACCTTAAACTCTGGATTTCCCAGGCTATTGCTGAGGGCTTTAAGGCTACCACGGGGTCTAGTGGTTCGAGTAAGAGACGCAGAGCGGAACCTCAGTCTTCCAGTTCTGATGAAGACCCTGATGTGTGGGAGGTCTCGGATGATGGTGAGGAGGAAGCTGAATATGCCTCCAGGTCTCTTGACTCCAGGTCTGTTGATAGACTTATTACCCTCCTTAGAGACACCCTTAGGGGATCTCCTTTTTGGTAAGATTCTGGAAGATGCTATTCAAAAAGCTGCCGATAGAAAAAATGCAGGAAGAGTTTTCCCTCCTCCTGGAAGACCAAGCGCTTCAAGGATCGGTCCCCTTCGGGACAGCAGGAGCTATAAATCAGGAAGGGAGTTTTCCAGGAATTCTTCAAGGAAATCCTATTCGCACTCATCTTCCAATAAGGCTTCCAGAGGAAGGGGTGCTAGAACCTCAGGGAAGAACTTCTGAAGGTCTCCAGGCCTGTTCGGGGACGGTGGGAGGAAGACTACCTCTTCTACCCCGTGTGGGCCAGCAATATTTCGGACGTGTGGGTCACTTCCATCATAAAGGAAGGTTACAGAATAGAATTTTCCTCTTACCCAAAATCCGCATTCTTCAAAAAATCAAGGGTGGCGGTAGGCATCAAACGAAGGGCCATGAGGTCCTGTATTTCTACACTCCTGGAGCAGAAAGTGGTGGAAGAAGTTCCAAGACGCGAAAGGTTCCGGGGGATTTACTCCACAGTGTTCTTGGCCCCAAAACCACAGGGAAAGTGGCGTCTCATCTTACACTTGCGTAAACTCTATGTTCGATATAAGGACGTTCAAAATGGAATCCTTGAGGACCATCTTGAAGTGTGTCAAAAGAGGAGACTGGATGACCTCAATAGACTTGAGGGACGCCTACTACCATTTCCCGATACATCAAGATCATGTGCAGTTTCTCAGGTTTTGGGTGCTAGGAAGGCACTTTCAGTTCCGGGGACTACCATCTGGCCTCAGCCTGGCGCCAAGAACGTTCTCAAAAGTTCTGGTCACTTTAATAGCCTTTATAAGGGAGAAAGGTATCGAGATCTTCCATTACTTGGACGACATCCTTATTTTGGTTCCATCTCAAAGGATTGTAGCTCAGCATACGTGGTGGCAATGTTCATTCTCCACGACCATGGTTGGCTTCTGAACGTAGAGAAGAGCTCCCTCGTTCCTGCACAAACTATCGTTTTCCTGGGTGCAGTGGTGAACACCGTGTCTGCTCATTTGTTCCTGTCTCCAGAAAGGGTCACAAATATCAGAGACAAAGTACGGAAGCTACAAGATCTCAAATCTGCATCGGCAAGAGAAGTCATGAGTCTCCTGGGTTCCTTGACATCAACAATAGGGTTGGTGAAGTGGGCCCAGTGGAAGTTCCGTCCGGCCCAGAATTGCTTCCTTCTCCAGTTCGACAGGGTGGAAACAGATTGGGAGCAGAGGATCTCTCTTCCCCTGCTCGTAAGGAAGGGCTTAGACTGGTGGAAAAGCGAGAAGAATCTGGCAACAGGCTTCCCATTGGAAGAACCCCCTTGGAAGGTTAATACGACAGATGCCAGTTCTTTTGGATGGGGTGCCCACTTCAGTTCTGTATGGACTCAAGGGAAGTGGACCCAAGAAGAGAGTCGCCTACACTCAAATTTAAGGGAACTGAGAGCGGTTTCCAAGGCCATATTGAGGTTCCTGCCAAGGATCAAAAATTCTTGGGTACTAATCAAAACAGACAACCAAGCGGTGGCCTCATATATGAGCAACCAAGGTGGCACAAGAAGCAGGTTGCTCCTGGAAGAGCTAGCTCCCTTAATGACTATAGCCATGACCTGTCTTCAAGGTCTGAAGGCGATTTATCTTCCAGGTTTGGAGAACGTGACGGCAGACTTACTCAGCAGGAAGGAAATTCTTCCGGGAGAATGTCAACTTCACCCGACTATCTTTGTAGAAATTGCCCATCGGTGGGGCATACCCCAGATCGACCTGATGGAATCCTCTCAGAATCATCAGGTGGAGAATTACTTCTCCTTCCACCCGGACTGTCAGGCACTAGGCCAGGATGCTCTCCCTCTCTTCCTTGGTCATTCGATCTTGGGTATGCTTTCCCTCCCCTACCTATGATACCCAGGTTCCTGCGGAAGGTTTGGTCGGAAGGCAAGAAAGTTATTGCCATAATTCCAATTTGGCCTCGGAGGCTGTGGTTTCCTCTATTGACTATGATGAGCCAAGAACGGCCTTGGCCTCTTCCGGTGATGGAGGATCTGCTCACGCAGGGCCCAGTATTCCATCCTCATCCGGAACGCCTCAAATTGGGGGTATGGGTCTTGAAAAAGAAAGACTTCAACTGCTAGGTCTCTCGCATGCAGTGGTCAATACCCTTCTGCAATCTAGGAAAGCTTCTACTTCCTCATGCTACCATAGGATCTGGGATGTGTTCCGGGATTCGTCCAACAATGTGGACTTTCTGCATCCTCGCAATACTGAGATCTTGGAGTTCCTGCAAGAGGGCCTAGATAAGGGCCTTAGCCTCAGCACTCGGAAAGTTCAGTCTTCGGCGCTTTCAGCTTTGTGCAACATCTCATGGACTTCAGATGCTTTGATCTCCAGGTTCTTCAATGCAGCCTTCAGGTTGAGGCCTCCTTCCAGATCTACTACCCCTCCTTGGGACCTTCTTCTGGTGCTCAATTATTTCACTGAGGATCTGTTTGTTCCCCTTGAGAGTTTGGATGCTACGCTCCTGACGTATAAAACTTTGTTTTTGGTGGCAATTACTTCCGCAAGACGGATTTCAGAGATTAAGGCTTTTTCTACATCATCATCTTGTCTATAATTCTATCAGGATAGGGTGTGTCTAAGACCAAAACCTGAGTTTCTTCCTAAGGTGGTTTCTCAGTTTCATCTCTCTCAAGAAGTAGTTCTTCCATCATTCTACCCCAACCCCTCTTCTCAAGAGGAGGTTAGATGGCAACGTTTGGATGTCAAGAACTGCCTGTCTGCGTACCTTAAGTGCTCTGAGTCTTTCCGTAAAACTGACCAACTCTTCGTTTTGCCGTTGGGAGCCAGGAGAGGTGAGGCGGCTTCTTTATCCACATTAAAACGTTGGATTTCACTGATAATTAGGAAGGCATATATCTCTAAGGGTCGATCACCCCCACGGGAGATAAGAACTCTTTCTACTAGAGCATTGTCAACTTCATGGGCCAATTGGGCAGAAGTTCCATACGATGATATTTGCAGAGCAGCCACCTGGTCTTCTCAGATGACGTTCCTGAAGCACTACAAACTAGATGTGGATTCTCCTTCCACCTCCTTTGGGAAGAGTGTCCTGTCTACGGTTTCTTTATCCTGTTGATATTAAAACTTTCTTTGCTGCATGTAAATCAGTTTGTGTAATTCCTTGGTTTATTATTCCCACCCTATAATTCTGGGAGCTTGGGTATTACCCATAAGTGATGCTGCCATGATTAGCCAGGAATAGAGAAAATTTATGACAAACTTACCGTAATTTTCTTTTCCTGGCTATTTCTCATGGCAGCATCAGGGTTCCCGCCCGTTCTTTTAGTTTCAGCTTTATAATTGGACTGAGGTGTAGGGGGAGGAGGGACTCTTTATACCTATCAGTCTGATTAATCGAATTCCTGTCCTGTGACTGCTAAGGGAGGAGCATAAGTGATGCTGCCTTGAGAAATAGCCAGGAAAATAAAGTTACGATAAGTTTGTCATAAATTTTCTCTATTTCTCATTTTGATAACATGGACAGCATAAGGGGGGCTCCTGGTATCATAACTACTACAGTGTGCGGTAGTGATTACGGTGCTTTCATGACAACAGAGAAAGTTAGTTTTGGCAGTTAAATGGGCAAATGGAACTCGAACCTATCAAAACCTAGGAATATGGTGGGTACTTCTTTGATGAGACTTCAGATCAGATCCCTAATGCACTTATGTCCAAATCACTCCTGAAGGCACACCAATACTTCAGGATTTTGAAATTTCTCAATTCTGTTCCAGTGTAGATACTAATATTACCTCGATTTAAGGTATATAAATTGGTATCCCAAGCTAGACTGAGTTTTCTTTTTTCTTGGCTGTTCGAAATTTGTATGTTGACACTTTTCTTCTTCTGATCTGTATTTATTGTTCACAAAGCCTTTACACAATTATAACATAATATACTTCCACCAATCCAGAATCTGTTTCACATTGAAAAGGACATTTTGACTGCTCCCACTCAGTGTTCTATATGACACTTTTAAATTTTACAAAAAGTGTAAAAAAAAAAAATATAAACCACCATCATGGATACTCATTCTCAGGGCCATCTTTAATATGTATTGGACCCTGGGCAAACATTTGCTTGGGCCCCCTGAACCCTCCCTGGCATGCAATCATGCCCCCCACCCCAACGCAGAGGCGGACGTAAAGTAGAGAGGGCTCTGGTGCATTAATTATTTTGGGCAAGAGGGGGCAAAAGGTAGATCCCCATCTGTCATGCAACTCCAACAATGCTTTGACAGCTGGGGCGCTACCATTTTCCCATGCATGTAGGGTTATATTTAGCACTGAGCAGTATTTGTGTGTTTGAGTGTAAGCATGTTTTTGTATGGAGTATGTTTGTGTGAATGTAGGGGTGTGTTTGTATGTGGAGATGGCATTTAAATGCAAGTATGCATTTATGTGTAGTGTTGGTTTATGAATACACTGGTGTGTTTATCTATAATTTTGTTGTTTAAAAAAAGAGGTGTGTTTATATGTAATGTTGAAGTTTGAATGCAGGTGTGTATTTGCGTGTAGTGTTGAATGCTGAGATGTATGCACAAATACACATGCACTGTCACAAACACACACACACACACACACACTGTGATACACATACACACACAGAAACACTTGCAGATACACAGATATACACAATCATACAGATGCAGCTATACAGACACATTTACACACACTGACACACACACATGCAGACACACAGATGCACACACGCAGATACACTGACAACATACAGATAGACAGACACACAGATACATAACCTGACAAATGCAGATACAAACACTGACACACATGCAGATACACACATTGGCTACATACAGATACATGCACAGGTATACACACTGGCGCACACACACACAGATACATACATACTGACAACATACAGATACACACTGACACACACACACACACAGACACTGTGACAGACATACTGACTGGCACACCGACATACACAGACATACACTGACACACAGACATATACTGACTGACACATACATACTGACACACACACAGACAGACATACAAACTGACACACAGACAGACATACAAACTGACAGACAGACATACAAACTGACAGACAGACATACAAACTGACAGACAAACTGACAGACATACAAACTGACACACACACATACATACAAACTGACACAGACAGACATACAAACTGACGCACACACAGACAGACAGACACTCTTCAGTTTCCTACCTTTGAAAGAGGCTTCCTTCCCTGGGGTCCAGTGTGCTGGCTGGGGTAGTTGGGAGTTGTGGGTCTGGCTCTTCTTGCTCCCCCTCCTCACTGGATGCTGGCTCAGCAGCCTCCCGGGCGGCCCGATGTCTTTGAGGTGGGAGGAAGTGATTCGCGGACGTCACTTCCTCCCATGCAGCTGTTAAGCAAGAGGCCCGGTCGCGCTGTTAAAGGGCCACAGCGCCGACCAGACCCCAGCTGGAACATGCTCACTGGGTGGCCCTAAAGGTATGGGCCACCCGGTGGGCCCCCTTAGTGTGCGGTCCCCAGGGCAGCCTCAATACTAGCACCGCGGGCCCATTAGATAGGGAAATAGTAAAAAAAAAAAAAAAAATTTATTGCAGGCGACGGGCCCCACGGGGCAGCTGCTTTGGGCCCCCCATGAGTAACTGGGCCCAGGGCAGCTGCCCCGTTTGCCCCTCCTTAAAGACGGCCCTGCTCATTCTGCCTCTTGTAATGACTTTGAGATAGATTTGTCATAGCTCAGTTTGCAATCCGTTCTCCAAAGAGAACTTCCAGATTCTAAATTAATTGAAATGATGACATTTCCAAGTGTATTAATGCATATAATACTTAGGCAGCAGTTTAATAGTGACAATGCTATATAGAATCACCTGCTAAAAACAGGTAATCTTAATTCTTATAAAGATCATGGAATGAACTTTTTTTTTTACCCAGGGCCAGCAGTTTATAAAATGTGCCTTTAAAATGTAAATGATTTTAAGAGGTTTACAATGGCTTTGTCATCTGAAATATGCTTTACATTAACCAGGGTAAAATGATGTTCACAGCAGATCTATGGTTTCATACATTATAGCAAACATGGCCATAAGTATTATTTGAGTATAAGATAGGTATTTTTTTTCCCCAGGTGAGAGAAGCCACACTGAAATTAGTGCATGTGGAGTTAACAGATATTGAGCCAGATCCTGGGATTTCCCAAGTTCAATTAAATTACTTCCATCTGTCTAACGTAAACGGAAAATACAATTCAATATCTACACTGTCTGGTGTAAAACGCCAATGAGGAATCTAGGTTAGGTAGAAGACTTTTTTTTTTTTTTTTTTATACAAATTTAATAAGCAAAAATAATGCTGAGCAGATTTAAAAATAAAATAAAAGAGAACTGCCACTTCCCAGTTTTTTGTTTGTTTTTTTAACTATATTTACTGATCCCTAGATTTAACAAAAATGTGTTTTGTATTATGTTAAAAATATAATTTAAATGTAGAAATTCCCACCTGGTTATTTCTCCATTTTGGTCCCCCTCCAATTAGTTATAAGCTCTGTCCTTTACACTTGAGAAATAGCCTAAAGAAAAGTAGAGGTAAAGATAAATTAAACTGTTTCTATTTTCCTCTTCATTTGCAATGTTTGCCAAGGCTTTGTCTTGTTTGAAGTGGATTATGATGTCGACTGCTAAGTCTTTAACATAAATTTTGAGGAAAAACTGAGCCTCTCTTAGAGGAAATGTGAACACTAGTAATAGGTGGTTTTCAAAGTTGTATTAAATGGTATAAATTTCAGAGAAGTGATAGTTCCCCTTTAAGATATAGGCAATCTCTTAAAATTTACACAATGGTGCAAAGAAAACCTCTGATGACACTCACTTTAACTGAGTGCATCCAGCTTTATAAATAAGTGGTGCATGATTTCAGCTGAAGATGCGTAAGCCCAGACGATAAACAAGAAAAAACACTTATTGTACCGCACACTAAGCTAAGACACAGTGTCTGGTCTATTTGTGAACACACCACAGTGAAATCTGGGCTCATTTGTTTGTTTTTATAGAAATGTAATGCATTTTTGAGTACATCAACAGTAGCAATTGGCTATGGCTTTCTTGACACGGACAGAGGGATGGAAACTATTATAAATGATGAAGAATTATAAAAATACAATAAAAGAACTAATTGTATGATGTAACCTGAGATCAGTTTTTTTGTTTTTTTTTGTAGTTTTAATGAGCCCCATTTGTAAGTTAATTGGTTTAAACATTTACTCACAGTCTTCCATTGGCTTCTTCTGAAAAATATAATGTTCATACAATCTTCATTAACATGAAGTTGACCCGTTCAGGAACTACAGTTCAGTTCCATATTATAGTACATAGTGGTTCCTTTTTTAGACTTTTCATGTAGTCCAATGTGCTCATAAAAGGGAATGTTCTTCTTGGTAAAAATCTACCACCAAAAATCCCCAGTGAAACTACTCCCAGGTGTTGAGTCCATCAAGCTCTAGCAATCTTTTGTCCATATTTCTAGATGATTCCTTTCTGTAAACATCTTGGTTTCCGGTGGCCCAACCAGCAAGTCAACATGATGAAGACCAAGAATATGGAGAAGAAGACCATAAGTCCAACATAAACACCATGGGACAATGGAGGTGAAGGAGGCAGTTCAGCTGGTATCATGTTGGTCAGGTTTAGCATATAGCCAAGAGTCCACCCTGCATCACTTCCACTGATCTGTAGAAACAAATAGGTAAGTAGAATTTTTACGTACTACACAGAGGTCTGTTAAGTAAACACTAAACGACCGCAAAGTTCAGGTCAGGTTGCTTTTACGTTGCCACAATCTTGAACTGCATGAGAGCGTGTCTACTTCACCGAACATCAACTTACCTTCATAGTTGTTCAATAAACTCCAAATTTCAGTGAATTTAAATTTTAAAGGCATAAGATATGCTATTATAGAGGCTTGGAAACTATCAGTTTTTACTAATACTTGCAATTATTTTTTTTACCTAAAAGTTCTCATTTGGATTTTAATTCACTACATTTTGATCTTTAGTGAAGAACTTTGATGAGGTATACAATGTGTTCCTCTTGATCTGAACTGCTCAGGACAGGTCTTGATGGACTTGCCAAGAACACAGATAGTTCATGTAAAATTGTACTTAGTCTCACATTAATTCCAAGGTTACAATGGGCACTTTAGGAATTAGAACTATTTCATCTCATTGAATTGGTCATAGTGCCTAGAGTTTAACACTAAATAAGGGTCCCTGGCCACACATAGCCCTGAAGGTGTGACTAAGGTAAATATTACACATTTCCATCTAGCCATACCAGTTCATACCAGCAATAGACGCTGTAATAGGATGAAAGCAGTCAGCTGACACTTTCAGCTCAATCACAGCTACCCATTGCTGCTCAGGCTAATACTTCCTCATTAGCCTCAGCAGCCCAGGGGGTGTACTGCTGAGAATTCTGATTTAACATAAAAAAAAAAAAAAAAGAAAAACTGTTTAACACCGAATGGAAGTTTGGCAGCAAGAGACTCCAGACACTGTAACCACTTCAATGAAATTAATCAGATATAATGCCCCTTTAAGGCCTGGTGTACTGCTGAGAATTCTGATTTAACATAAACAGTTTTTCTTTTTTTTTTTTTTTTTTTTATGTTAAATCAGAATTCTCAGCAGTACACCAGGCCTTAAAGGGGCATTATATCTGATTAATTTCATTGAAGTGGTTACAGTGTCCGGAATCTCATGCCGCCAAACTTCCATTCGGTGTTAAAAAAAAAAAAAAGAAAGAAAAACTGTTTAACACCGAATGGAAGTTTGGCGGCATGAGATTCCGGACACTGTAACCACTTCAATGAAATTAATCAGTTATAATGCCCCTTTAAGGCCTGGTGGATGAATTCATAACTCTAGGTCTTTAGTACATAGTCTCTATAGACTGAGCTGGATTTTCCTTGGCAGGAAGTAATGGATGGCAGCCCAGACAGAGGCCTGGAGGCAATTTTAAGTGCACATTTCTAAATGTAATTGAACCTGAAAAAGACACTCGCACAATCTCTCCTTCTCTCCCCTGTTGGCTTTATAGATGGAGCTGCTTTGTGTACATGTTCTAGGTACACAGGCTAGTTCCCTTCGCTATACTTTATGAGAAGGAGAAACTTTGTAAAGGAACACTCCAGCATGCTGTAGGGGTGCCCCCCATTGTAAGAAGTCAATCCGTTTTAAAAAGATTGGACTTTACCTTGGGTCTTACTGGGCACTGCGTTCTGCTTCCACTACAGCCTCCGTGAGAGCTGAATGTTCTCTGCCTGAGCCAGGTCCAGCAGTGCAGGGCTTCGCTCAGGAGAATTAATGGAAGTTCTAGACTTTGGTACTTCCGGCTCTCTGGTATTAGTAGTGGAGGTGAGTATTGGTGCCCGGCAGAGCCCCGAGTAAAAAAACTGTTTCACTAACTTACAATGGGGGGGAACCAGGGCACGCCTGGTACTATAGTTATTAGAGCAAACTGTGCTAAAAAAAAAAAGTGTAAGTAGCGACCTAGCAATAAAGTTTTGGTGACTGCATTTTACTATGAGACTAGCCATCCTATTTTATCCCCATTGCATTTTAAATATGATAAAACACACACACACACACACACACACACACAAAAGTTAAATAAATACCCCCTAAACGTGCACATGGAACATAAACCCCCAATTTAGTTGTCGGTTTTTAGGCTGTTCAAATTTCTAGAAAATGTTTACTCTTCATGAAAACTGAAAACAAATATAAACACATCAGACACGCAAAGGTAAAATTCTAGGTGAATTTCCAAAAACAAAATAAAAAAGTCCCCCAGTCAGCTGTGCTACTTTGGCCTTTAATTTTAAATTCACTTTGAATTCCATATAATTCTCCCTTCAGTAATTAATCCTGAGAAATGGAAACATTTGTAATAATACAAAAAGAAAACATTAAAATGTTATTACCTTTCCTAAAAAGCTGATATCTTTCCAATTGTCTGCATTAAATCCATATCCAAGTTCAAGGAGAGTTATGATGTATGCTCCAGAAAAACAGTATTCACTTAGATATTTCACCTTTATTTTTGGAAACTCTGTCTTCACCTTAAAAGAGAGCAAAGCAAAGTTTAAACAGTTTGTTTTTATTTAGAAGATAGCTGCGCCCATGAGGAACCGGTTCATGGAAGTAAATCTCACCTATACCTCCTCGACCACCATCCCACCAGTGGCGATATCAAATTCTGCAAAATCCCTAGACTAGATGGTGACAGCGCCGATTTAAACACTAAATGAGTCCCACTCTCTGCCTATAATGTCTTTCTTTTTCTCTATCCTTGATTAACAGTTTATCCAAGGCCAAAACTTGTTTTTAGTTTGAAAAAAAAAAACTTGATTTTTAAAAAGAAGGGTCCCTCAAAATCCAACTTGAGACATGCTGGTGATATGTAACACTAATGTTATTATATGTCCAAAAAAAAAAAAAGTTTTACTACACGTGGTTAAATCATTAAAAAAAAAAAAGATATGCATGTATACTTTTTATAAAATACATTTTCAGAATGAGACACACAAAAAATATTTTACTGTTTGAAGATGGGTGGGGATGCCAAGTACATTTCCGTCCCGGGTGCTATGTAACTTAGGCCCGACTCTGGTCAAAGCATTTTACAACATGCCTGCTTCCCTACAGCCACAAACCGGCACCTGGATTCTCATACAAGGAGAATCTACTTAATTCCGCTGAGCTATTACTGGCTGAGAGCAACAGCTGAGCCTGCTCATCCAATGAACACGGCCCTGTAATCTCGCCACACTTCGCTCAATGGAGACAGTTTTGCTTCTCTTGGAAAAGCTAGATGAGGTGTGGAAAAAAATAGTTGACTACTATGGGAGGGCACCAGTGGTACCATAACCTCTACAGTGGGCTGTAGTGGTTGTGCTGTTTTTGAGTGTTGCTTTAAAGTAATTTTTTTGTAAGTCTTTACTTGCAAGTCTTTCGTCCAATTCCATTGAATATCATGGCATTTTAAGCCAATACCCCTAATTGTTGAAACTTCAAAGCAATGACAGATTGAGAATAAAATGTCAATTATCAAGTGTTTGCATCTTTTAGCTTACAGACGGCGCATACTGTTTAATAATAAACGCATTATGCTGCACAACTTTAGAATTTAGTTTTATTTTGCCATCTGTGATCATTAGTTAGTCAAGCTTAACCATGGAAAATCGCCAGCAGATAGTGTAGCTAAACGCCAATAAATAGTGTACGGTCTACCATAGTACGGATATAAATAAAAAACGTCTATTGAGATCTCGGCTCTTCCAATCAAATCTTTGTTTCTAATCTCTAATAACAGCTATGATCCAATCTGCTCTTTTATGGTTACATTATACAATTATCCCTTCTAATTAGTCTTTAATGGTCATGTCCAGTCTTTTGCTTGGCTTTATTACACGTGAGAGCTGCTTCTATCTTAATTTACTTCTGCAAAACTCTGCTACCTGCGGTATGGATTCAGTCACCTGATCTAAACTAAGACTTGGAATTAAGCAAATATAGATGCCTAAGTAGTGGGTTAACTTTAAGAGGTGATTTATCATATGGTAAGACACCCAGCAAAGAACTATATATATTATTAATACTAAGAAAGATTTAATTTTGTACAATGGGATTTTTTTTTTCTCCTGAAAAATTTCCTGAAATAACACCATTTACATTAAATTGAATGTTAGGTTATAATATAGGTAATATGTCTGGCTACTGGCCTGTGAGGATTGGTTAACTTGCTGTCCTACAAAAATGTTACGTAAATAAAGGCTTCTATGGGTCTACTTTAAAGGCACCCTACAGTCGAATTCCAAACAACATTAGATTTATGAAGTAGTGTTGATGTATAGATTATGCCTCTGCAGTCTCACTTGTAAATTCTCTGTAATTTAGGAGTTAAATCACTTTGTCTATGCAGCCCTAGTCACACCTCCCTGCATGTGACTTACACAGCCTTCCTAGACATTTCCTGTAAAAAATCATCTAATGTTTACACTTACTTTATTGCAAATGCTGTTTAATTTAAAATGTCTTATCTCTTGCTCTGTTAATAGCTTGCTAGACCCTGCAGGAGCTTCCTGTGTGTGATTTAAAGTTCAATTTACAGGGCAGGAGATAAAGTAACTTACATCTGATTGAAAACGAAATAGTTTTGTTTTCATGCAGGCGGTGCCGGTCACAGCTAGGTGAGGTGTGGTTAGGGTTGTATAAACAGAAACAAAAGTGATTTAACCCCTAAATTGCAGTGAAACTTCAGAAGCATGATCTATACACAAAAACGTCTTCATTATGCTAAAGTTGTTTTGGTTACTATAGTGTCCCTTTAACAATAAATACCGATCAGGAGAAATAAAATTTGGCAACCTACAAGTTTTGAACAGCCACGAAAAGTATTAAACCTGCAACCCACTACCATACTCTCAACACTGTGCGGTATAATTAAAGCGTCACTCTAAACATAACCACTACATCTTCTTATGGTTCATTCAGCTTTTTTTTTTTCTTTTCTTTGTGCAAGGCTGTCTCCCTCTCCTATCAATCAGATGGCTAGAATATTTTCCTGATGAGCAGTATCACACAACATGCTAACTCCAGACACTTTATGCAGAGGACAGGGAGGGAATGCCACCCTTTTGGGAATTTATGTTCTATCAACCAGAGTGCAAGACGTTGCCTGTGCCTGCTGGACTACACCGCCTATCAAGCTGTTGGGAGTTGATATACAACTCCACTCGACCTAATCCAGTGCTTTATAATTTTACATAGCAAATCACTACTTTACTGGTTGGACACACAAACATGAATGCTTTATTAATGCCTTTAAGCTTTCCTCTTGTCTTCTTTATCACACTTCCTTCTAGATTGTAAGCTTTTTTGAGCCAGGACTTCTTCACCTATCTGTTGACCTATTTGTTAACATTCATCTTGTCTCTCAATTACCTGCTGTTCTATATTCCCACTGTAAACTAACACATTTACTTTATGATTTACAAATGACCCATTTCTAAAAAAACAAAACAAACCAGAAATAAGCTGTTCTGCCCAGAAGTAGGGGAAGTTTGAAAAGAAGTATTGACCATTCATCATCCCAAGTACATCGAACAGCAGGTTTGCCTTGATGTGGCAGGTGTACTTACTATTTAATGACCATTTTATGTGTTACTAAAAACTTCTGTTTCTACCTATCTATTTCAGGATAAACAACAGAGCACTTTCTTACTTCATCCCATGGTCTTGAACAGTGTTGTTGGATCCTCTCTTTCACTTCGTCCAATGTGGCCTTTTCCTGGGTAAGCTTTAAAAAGTCCATCACAAAATAGAATGCAGAGAAAGCCTGGAGTGAATAAAAAATGAGTTAGTAGGAATACAATGTTGCTTTTATGTTGACAAGT
Organism: Pelobates cultripes; assembly: GCA_933207985.1. Lineage (NCBI taxonomy): Eukaryota > Metazoa > Chordata > Amphibia > Anura > Pelobatidae > Pelobates > Pelobates cultripes. Next base: position 82,244,954 of record OW240922.1, read on the forward strand.
CTTATTGTCATCTTGTGTGATAAAGAAAAACACTGTTGACCAAGTGTATCATCCCCTTATTCAGGGCCAGATTTACATGTTTGGTGTCTGTAGGCACAAAACAATTCTAAGGAGCCTCCTATAAAGATTGCGAAGATATGAGGCTGTAAGGAGATGTTTTGCCAGTGTATGGAACATCTTCTTTCTCTGACAGAGTGCCTGGTGGAGAAGAGGTGGCATTAGTCCAAATCTACAGGGCCTATTGGATTTTAAACCCATTTTCAACCGTACTCCAAGTACCCAGCCATTTATGCATCTACCTGTGTAATCCCATGATTCTTAGCAATGAACTCTATAAAATAATGCTGTAACTTCTAAGTGCAGGTAATAAAATTGCATTGAATTAAATGTCAAATTGCAAATATCAAATTTGGGGGAGGGAAAAAAAACACTTACTTACATTTATTTCAAATTTTATTTGGCAATTTGATTATTACATCATCATATTTCTTGTTTAGTGAATAAACCTTTCATTGCTGAGGTATTACACATGGACAAGAATTTTCTATAAACTATTATTTATGGATGTCCTCAACAATATATTGCTCTGGCGGCAGGTGCTTTTGTGCCTTTATGTTGATCTCTAGTTATTAAAAGGATTTTATAGTCACCAGAACAACTGCAGCTTAATGTAGAGCAAATACCGCCACAGATGTAGGAAAAACCTACGCTGTTGCCATAGAGAAGGTTACAGAGGTAATAGGGGGAATGAACCCAATTAACACTTGAAAAATAGAAAAAGTGAGATGAGGTATCCAAATAAACATTAGATGGGACCCACTTCACTAGAATTACCTCTATTATTAAAATATCATTAGTGGAAACAGACTTTATTAAAAACCAAATGCACATAAACAAATCCACGTAAAAAAAGATGTGAACAACACCCACTGTATGTAAGACAAAAAAACACAGCAATACACCTCAAAAAAACCTGGGGTAAGAATAATCATATAAATGTCCCATCTAATGTCTATTTGGAGACCTCATTTCACTTTTTCTATTTTACAGCTTAATGTATTTGTTCTGGTGAGTATAATCATTCCCTTCAATCATTTTCATGCAAACACTCTTATCAGAGAAAATGCAGTGCTTAAATTTCCCCCTAGGCATACCTCCAGTGGCCACTCCTCAGATGGCCACTGGAGGTGCTTCCTGGGGTAGTGCTGCATACTGTGTCCACGCTCTGTTTCCTCATAGAGATACATTGATTCAATGCATCTCTGTCAGGAGGTGCTGATTGGCCAAACCAGTGTTTGGCCCTGCCCCAATCCTGCCTCCTTGCTAAAAATTTTAATTCTGTTGTCACCAAGGAGGTGGGAAAGGGCCAGCAGACCTGTGCAGTGCTGGAAATAAGGTAAGTTTTAACCCCTTCCAAGTGGGCTAAGGGGGTGCCAGCCACCTAAATGGTGATGTTAACACTATAGGGTCAGGAATACACGTTTGTGCGCCTTACCCTATAGCGTTCCTTTAAAACCAGGGTGGATTTGATATAAATTAAATTGATTCAAAGCAATAGTCTGTATAATTTGATTAAAATAATGATGTTTGAATGTAAAGACTCATAATTACTAATTGTTAAAATCTTTAATATTCGGGACTAGCTGAAGATTTCATATATAAAATAACTTTTCAGATTTTTATTATTTTTTTTAACAGTGCTATCAAATGATTTTGTTGTATACTGTTAGAAGTACATAGATAAAGATGAAATTATCAAAACAAATTATCTGCAGTTTAATAGGTATAAGATATAAGAATAATCACTCCTATTTGGAGAACAATTTTGGATTAAGGTATTTTTCGATTAACTTGGATTAAATTAACACTATAGCATTAGGAATACAAGCACGTATTCCAAACTTTATAGTGTTATCATAGTGATTTACATTATTGGGCCTTCCCAGAACAAAAGATTTTTGCTAACCTTTACTCCCTTGCTGTAGCGGTCTTTAAATGGCTGCGCTGGCTCCCAGGCTGAGAATATCAATGTTGATTATCTCATCTAATCCAATGCTTCTCCATAGGGAAGCATAGAAACATAGAATGTGACGGCAGATAAGAACCATTCGGCCCATCTAGTCTGCCCAATTTTCTAAATACTTTCATTACTCCCTAGTCTTATCTTATAGTAAGGATAGCCTTATGCCTATCCCACGCATGCTTAAACTCCTTTAGTGTGTTAACCTCTACCACTTCAGCTGGAAGGCTATTCCATGCATCCACTATATTATGATATATTATGATATTATTTTTAAACCTTTGTCTGGGAGGCTTGTGTGCAGGTGCAGCTAGTCGCCGCACTGCACCAATCCACATCTCTTCACGAAGATACACTGAGCTAGCGTAACACTATTTGGAGCATTTTGTGTTTCCATGCACATTCTTTGCAGGATCGAACCCAAGCTGTTCCTCTATTGGTGCTCTGAGTGACTGCCACTGGCTGGGGATTAAGGTAGCAATGTAAGCACTGCCTTTTCACTACCAGCTGTAGACCCCAGAACCACTGCATTACGCTGTAGTAGTTCTGGTGCCTAGAGGGTCCCGTAAATGTAATTCACTTACCAAAATAGAAATATTGCATGAATATATATCCTCATGTTATATAACTAATCCATATTTAATGATGGAAAATGTTTTGACTATAAAGTTTCTTAAATAGAATTTTAATCCAAAAGCATGCTATTAAAAGAAATTCACTTTTAATTAAAAGAAAAAAAAAGGTTCACTTTTAAAAAAAATTTATCTACCATGTTACATATACGCCCTTTAGGAAACCTGGCTGTGCTGTTAACGTATTGTCAAAAAAAAAATGATAAAATGTTGTTTTAAATACTTACTCCAAATTTTCCCTGTAACACAGGCTGGAATACACCATTGAAAGAACACTGAGAATAAGGGCAGTGAGTTCTGTTGAAGATTGATTGGACGTTTGCCTTGCATAGATGATAATTTCCTGTCCCTTTAATCTCAAAGTTAATCGGACCGTCGAGTGTACTGTATTCAGACACACAGGGACTGCTATAAAGTTCACTGATGCTACTATTCCGTCTGTATCCAGAGTTAAAGCAGGGATCGAAAATCGTGGAGTTTTCTGTACTCTGAAACCGGTAAAAATTAATTATTTGCAAAAATAAAACCTTAAACAATGGATCAAGTCTTTGACTTTAGAAAACGTGTTAAGTCTCTTCCCCTGGGCCAAATGCAATGAAGCCCCCCTCATTATGTCAGTAATCAAATTAATACAAAAGATTCCCAATGCAGGGCATAATGGAAATTTCAAGGTTAACCTGCAGTCAGCAGCCGCTGTATATATCATATACCTGCTATAGTTGAAGAAAAAACAAATTATTATTTTTTGTTTTAATGAAAAATTAATGTATCAGAATTTCATCCAACCTTCCTGGCTGCCAAGGAGACCATTCCAGATATGTTTATAGTCTTCAAAAAATATATACAAATAAAATAAACAATATAGTTATCAGTTCTACAGAAACAGCTTCCCGCAGATCACCTCCCAGATAGTGATCCTAACAAGCCATAGACATATCTATAATATACTTAGGATTCAGCTGATATACCTAAAAAATAATAAACAAAACATAGCGTGATATAATTAGGATAGAAAATTATATTCCCTGCTATAGATTGTACTCACAAGAAGTTGAAGTTAAATGCGCTCTAAAGGTGCCTCCTCCAAAGTAGGTGGGGCTAGTATCACCCAGCATCAGGAATCATGCAAGACTCCGATAGGTAGATAGAAATCAAATAAATTTATTGTATAAAACAGCAATAAAAATGGTCTTACGCGTTTCGGCCCGATTATGGGACTTCCTCAGGGACCAAAATTGATAAAAAGCAATAATGACAATAATACTCCCCAAAAAAGCAGCCTAATCTTACCCACCCCTCAGTCCCATTAAATAGGGCTAGTCCCTCCGGTTTAGTGATGCTCCAGTGGGCATCTTCTGTCCTTTTTTCATTGGTGGTGTCCATCTTCACTTCACCTGATCCCTGGTGAAGTATAACGAGTGTTGTTTCCTGATTCAGCAATCGGCGAAGTTGATCCTGATTCAGTGATCGGCGAAAACCGGAAGTGATGTGTGTGTGACACACTTCCGTGCATTCCAAAAAATGTCTGTCTCCCCCTGGTGTTTTCCAAAGGAATCAAATTCTCTAGGTAAATAGAAACATATTCAACAGCTATATTCTAGTGGAAGGAAAAAACGATATGTAAGAGGAAATGCTATCCGAATGTTAAGACTTCAAAACGATAGTACATAATCGGAATTCAGATTTCAAAATGCAAATATTATATCTCATTGAAAACAAACTGTTTCACAAAAAAATAAATATCCATTAAAAAAAAATACTTGAGCTACCAGAGTTCATATTTATTCTTATTTCATTAATACCAAAGTTTGTTTAATAAATAAAACATAATAAAAAAAAAAGGTAACAATGCCACACATACCCATTTTTTTGCCAAAAACCGTAAATGCTATAATCCTCCTGTTGATAGCCTTAAATATTTTTATCTTCCTATTGGTAAGTGATGGTTATAACTATTCAAGTTAAATGGAAGTATATATATGTGCTTTAGATCGGTTTATACCTAAAACCATTCTTCTAACAGGGAGGGGAAATTCCCACAATTTCACTAAACAAAATACACAAGAGAAAATATTTACAAAAACTAGACTAGATCTATATTGAAAATACACATAAGATCACGAGACAAGATACCCCAAAAAAGGAGAAAAATTTACAAGACAATTTACAAGAATGTCGACATTCAGTCCCCAAGGTTCCAATGTACGTAGCTTGTGGATCCAGTAAGACTCCCACTGGGAATGTTTTTAACCCCTTAAGGACCAAGCTTCTGGAATAAAATGGAATCATGACATGTCAGACATGTCATGTGTCCTTAAGGGGTTAAAGGATCACTATAGGGTCAGGAACACAAACATGTATTCCTGACCTATAGTGCAAACCCACCATTTAGGCTTGCTCCTCCCCCTCCTCCCCTTAGCCCCCTCAGAATGGGTTAAAACTCTCCTTATTTTCAGCTCTCCATGATTCTGCCAGTGCTGGCCGTGCCCCCTTGATGACAATCAAAATTGCCGATTTTTAGCCAATCCAATGCTTTCCCAATGGAGAGGGGGCCAAACACTGTTTTGGCAAATCAGCACCTCCTCACAGAGATGCATTGAATCAATGCATCTCTATGAGAAAAATTCAGCGGAGATGCTGAACGGCAGGACTGCTTACTGTGCAGCCACATGGGCACTGCAGCAAGTAGACTACAAAGTCTGTATGGCCACCCACCTCAGTTTAAATACAGAAAGATTCCCCAGTAACCGAACTGTAAAATGTATTTGTTCTTTCAAGATTGATTATAAAGCAGGCCTTGCAACTATTGCACCCCCTGAATCCTTTTGATTGTTCCATCTCTCTTTTAATATCAGGTTTTATGGCATAACTTGGGGCTAAAAGGTTTTTAAGATTGCGGTTCTTCCTATAGATTAAGGTAGGATGTTCTGGTGAGGAGTTCCCAAGTATAGGGTCCTGGAGTAGGATTGACCAGTGTCTTTGTAGACCTTTTTTAATTTGTTGGTGATCTACATTATATTGTGTGGTAAATGCATGTTTAAATGGATCTCCTGATCTTTTAACCTTTGGCTTATCCATTAATAACTCATTTCTTTCCATCCTTTTTGTTATCCTAATTTTTTTTTCTAGACTATTTTAACTGTATCCTTCTTCCATAAGTATGTTTTTAATGTGTGATGACTGGGATTCAAAGTCTTGGGGATGGGAACAATTATGTCGCAGACGCATAAAGTGGCCTTTGGTTATTCCCCTTAGCCAAGTCCGATGATGGCAGCTATTATTATGGACATATCCATTGCCATCCATGGGTCTGAAAAAACATTTTGTTTCAATATGGTCATCTTTGCAAAAAAAGTGTCAAATCCAGAAAATGTATAGTGACTTTGTCCCAGACTGGTGTGAATTTCAAGTGGTATTGGTTATCATTAAGATATTCCACAAACCCTTGAAAACAAGAAAAAGAACCCTTCCAAATTATTATAACATTGTTGATAATATCTCCCCAACCATGTCCAGACAACACAAAATGTTTGTTTGGTGCAAATTTCATGCCCTTTTCTAATAATCTAAACTCATCTACGGATAATGGGATTCCTGATATGTCGAATATGCCTTTTTTCATATCATCAACAGCTAGATTGTTATGTACTTGTAAAACCCTGTCTAATTCTCCAGTCTGATTCACTTTTGTGGAGTGTCTACGTGAAGAAGGAAGAAGCGATTGGGATGTTCCCAAGTTTCCCCCCGGGGTTAATTGTTAATGTTTTTTTCTTTTGGTGCCCTGGCCCTCCCCTGTCGTCGAAGTGAACATTTCTCCTTATATTGTCCTGATCATTTCTCGCTGCCTGCCATAGGACCTATTTCTCACATCTTCTTCTGGGGATTTCCTATCAGTATGGCATGGATGTTTTTTTTCTATATTTTGATAAAGACTACATGTTCTAGAGTATGTGTATTGAGGTGGTGGGGTTCTTTGATTATATTTAGCACCCCTTTTAGTATTTTCAGAGAATTAATCTTTCCTTTGTTTGGGCGGAGTTCAGGGATGCTTTCTCTTAAAGGTATTTTTGGATATCTTTTTCCCCAGTACAATTTTGTTACTTCTGGAGAAAGTATATTGGATTGTATCCTCTTTGTCTAGTCTACATTTATTACTTTTTGTTTCTATCTTTTCAGCCAAACTCTTAATATTCCTTTGTAAAATTCCTATTTTGTTTAGTGAAGTTGTGGGAATTTCCCCTCCCTGTTATAAGAATGGTTTTAGGTTTAAACCGGTCTAAAGCACATATATATACTTCCATTTAACTTTAATAGTTATAACCATCACTTACCAATAGGAAGATAAAAATATTTAAGGTTATCAACAGGAAGACTATAGCATTTAAGGTCTTTGGCAAAACGGTCTTTTGGCAAAAAATGGGTGTGACATTGTTACCTTTTTGTTTGTATTTTATTATGTATTAAATAAACTTTGGTATTAATGAAATAAGAATAAATATGAACTCTGGTAGTTCAAGGATTTTTTTTTAATAAAAACATTGTAAAACAGTTTGTATTCAATGAGATATATATTTTGCATTTCGAAATCTGAATTTTCAAATTATGTAAATCGTTTTGATTAAACCTTGAGGATTCTTAACATTCTGATAGTATTTCCTCTTGCATATCGTTTTCTCCTCCCACTAGAACATTTGATTCCTTTGGAGAACACCAGGTAGAGACAGACATTTTTCCCTCCTGGAACCATGGTGGAATGCACGGCCATCTTTTTCACCACTTCCGTTTTTTGCTGATCACTGAATCAGGATCAGCTGTGAAAGCAACGCTCGTTATACTTCACCACAGATGAGGTGAAGTGAAGATGGCCACCACCAATAAAAAGAGGAGAACAGAAGATGCCCACTGGAGCACCAATGGACCAGAGGGACTAGCCCTATTTAATGGGACTGATAGGTGGGTAAGATTAGACTGCTTTTTGGGGAGCATTATTGTCATTATTGCTTTTTATCAATTTTGGTCAGGAGTGCAGTCTAGAGCAGGGAATATAATTTTTCATCCAAACTGTATCACACTATGTTTTGTTTATTATTTTTTAAGTATATCAGCTGAATCCTATGTATATATGTCTATTTTTATAGTCCGGTTTCAAAGGAACTCTGGAGGAATCAAGACCACTTCCCCTTAATGACATGGAAATGGTCTGAGTGCCATGCCTCTCTCATTGCAGCATTTCTGCAACACAGCAATGTTTCAGTTGCAGGGTTAGCATGCCTTTAGCGGCTGTCCTTACAAGAGGTGCTTTAAATCAATTTCCCTTAATTGATTGAGCACCCATTATTTTCCAGCTGTCACCAATATTGTAACACTTGAGCAAGAAAAGTGTTGAGAAGGTTCTAGTGATAGAATGTGTAAATGGTGAAGTGAAAGTGAGGTTAAATGTCAAGCCCTTTCAGACCTGGTCCAATCACTGGGCAATATATGGTCCTTTCAGCCTCATTAAACTGTCCTCTGGGATGGCTACACTGGTTTATGGAACCTCATGTTCAACAAACATGCCTCCTCACCACCCTACTGTAAATCATATGCCACTGATAGAGGAATTACAGATTTATATTTAGCCATTGTTTTCCGATGATATTTCAATTCTAACGACTCTTCGTTTAGGAAGATCAGTGCGCAATTTAATGAAACAATCACAACACTAAAATACGCCAACTATTTGAAGAAAGTGTTATCAACGCTCCACGAAGATTTCAGGCAATAAGAGAAAGCAAAGACAGTTAATTGTTACCATTGTGCAGCTGGAAGGAAGAACTTGGCTAAGCTAGGTTCAGTAAATGGCTTGTTTCTGCACCAATGAAAGGATTTCAAAATGCTTTTAAACAACTGTTACGATGAGACATTTTGATTTGTCTGAAGATATGTAAAAGTACTAATTGAGGGCATATCTATCTTTAACGTTGGCAATAATAGAAGTCGTGTGGGTATAAGTCAGATAGAAAAGTGTATCTAGAGAATCCTCTACTATTCATATCTGGTATATACATTCAGGAAATACTTATCAAGCTCCTTAAATGAAGAGTCAGAGAACCATTGACCAAAGATGTTTGAGAGTTTAGTCCAACTGTTGGTGATTATACATGGTGTAATGCCATGTTTTATATTCATTCTCGATATCTTGAACCAAAACCAACACTCTTACTATATAAAATATTCGAGATACAAATTTACAACCCAGAACACAACGACATACATGCTATACTTCCTTAGAATATATAAATAAAGAAAATAATAATTTAGATGGAGCAGGACATGACATGATCAGAACAGCATAGGACTAAATTAATTTTGTTTTTAATTACTAGTAATTTCTCATGTGTGGAGTTAGAAAAAGGGGAAAAAATTGTGAATTAAGACATTTATTGGCTAAACTGATTCTGTCTGCTTTTAGGAAACATCACAGAGAAACACAAGATTTGGGGTTTATTTCAGCTCTGTGGTGCTACACATGACTGCAGAAAGAGATTATGGTCATAAATATCAAATTATTATTTAAGGAATGATGCATTGAGAAGCTTTTTCATATTCAAGTATCTATGAACAAAGTGAACCCTCTTTTAAATGTATGCTCTGGAATATGGAGGTTTTTAACCAGCTTAATGGGTTTCAAAGGATGAAATTGTAGGCTGACAATGTTGAGTATGGAACCAGCAATAGATGTAATTCATGGCACCCAGTTCGCGGCTTCCTGATGGAAGCCTCAGACCATTGCTGGAAGGAGCTTGATATAGCATACAGGTGAAATCTTTGCAGCTATGAGGTTAAACAATTCAGAACCTATATAACCCCCTTTCATCCCTTAAGGACCAAACTTCTGGAATAAAAGGGAATCATGACACGTCACATGTGTCATGTGTCCTTAAGGGGTTAAAGAAAGATGCTACATGGGACCTCCGTGCATCGAAACAACTTCATTTCGAGGTTATATTGTTGAGAAGTTGTTATGGTGCCCAAAGTATTCTTTTAAAGTATACATTAATATTTTTTCTGCCACCTTGATCATGTTATTTATAAAATTTAAACTTCTGGGCTTTTAAGGGGTTACTGTCATTTTTCTGTAATCTATACAACTGAATAAAACAGTGAAAATCACCTAAACTTGTGCTCACTTTTTTTTTCTTTTTTTTGTTAGATGCTCCTCTTTCTTTTAAATTGATATTAAATATTTTGGAAATGACCCGTTGAAGCAAGACCAAGCCAGTGCAAACATGATTAAGTAAAAAGGAGGAATAAAACTATAGTTTCATATCTCCTCAGTGGTGGAACTACAAAAGTGACAGTGGTCACAGCTGCGACTGGGTCTATCACTCCAGGAGGCCTGGCTGCCCTGTTGACCCATAGGGCCAAACTGCAATGGTAGGCAAACATAACATCAGGACTGGTGCACAGTCACACCGGCCCGGACGCACAGTCGCCGGGTGACCAGAGAGAGGGGAGCGCACAGTACTCCCCCATCTGCCAGTCCCAGTCAGGCCATGCAGTCTGCTCAGCCACACTACATACAGAGGTGAGACTGAAAGGTGAGCAGGTAAAGGAGGGGAGGGGATGGGAGAGAGAATAAGACACATGGAGGAACTGGGGGGGAGGGGAGGAGAGAATGAGACACATGGAGGAACTGAAACACATAGGGGGGGCCCATGGTAATATTTGTACCAGGGTCTGGTGGTTTTTAGTTACGCTTTTGTTTACCCTCCTGTCTATGTTCCATCTCTCAGTTATCAGGTACAAAGGACAGAGCTTATAATAATGAATGACAGAGGGTTAATATGGAGGCGCCCACTTGCAGGATATAAAGGTGTGGATTTCTACACTTAATTTTCCCACCTCATGAATACATATTTGTTAAATATAGGCACAAGTTAACATAACATTAAAATTACTAAGAAAGGACTTTCACCTTTTAATGTCCTTATTAGATTATAGGTTAATTAGTTAAAAAAAACAACAAATGTAAGCATTGATCTTACCGGTAAATTTTTTACTAGTTGCTGGCGAAGAGCTTGATCTTTACCATAACACAGGAAGCTGTGCGTATATACATTGTAATTTTTACCATACAAGCGGAAGTGCAATGAATTATCTTGGGATTCAATATCTTCATTGGATACAAAAGTGATTTGCGTAGAGGCTCCACCAAGATCCAAGGCACCTGACGTTTCTACCTTTCTAAAGTTCGGCAGAAGATTTAACACGCTTGAATCCTTAAACAGAGAAAAGCAACAAGATGTCTATTAAATGTCTAAAATGAAAGTGTGAAGCATGATACATTTCCAATATGGCTAATGTGGTTAAAAAGTGAAATTCACCTAAAATGATCAGTATACTCTTTCTGAATAATTTCGACAGTCACCAGTGATGCTACCATCCACGCATTACTCTATTATGAAGTAGTATGGAATGGGCATCAGAAGATACGGTCTGCTTTTTGCATAACCAAATGCGGCCATTGCCATAGCTTTAGCCCACAGTGCCATTACTGCCCAAAACACGTATCAATAAAACCCAGTAGATAATTAATACTGAATTCACAAGTTTAAGCACCTTTTTTTTCTAGGTCCAAAGGAGTAAGCAAGAGTTTGCTCTGCAAGTGTTACAGACCAGTCTTCCTATTTCGCTTGTTATACTGCAGCTCCTGTTTGCCATTATGACATTGTATCTTGGCCCACTGTCTCTCATCTCACCATTTCTTTTCCCTGCTGAACCACAAGGGATTCTACACCAGATTCTTCATGAAGGAAATCTGATGATATTTATGCTCTAGGTCAGGGGTGTCCAACCCGCGGCCCACATACACTACAGTGATGAATGTAATTTTTGTGTATGATTTGTCAGTGATTGTGTGTGTGTGTGTGTGGTGGAGGCTCTGTGTGTATGTCTGATTGTGTTTGTGTAAGTCAGTGATTATGTGTGTGGGTCTGTGTGTCTGTGATTATGTGATTGTGCATATAGGTCTGTGACTGAGTGTGTGTATGTATGTGATTGTGTGTGTCACGAACTCCTGAACCAGACACGCTGACAGAAGACAGACACAGGAAGTGCAGTACAGGTCCTTAGAGTGACAAGTCAAAGTCAGAGGGAACCAGAAAGAAAGAATAATCGATAAGCCAAGCTGAGGTCAAGGGTTAGAGAAAACAGGATAAACTGTAAGACAAGCCAAGATTCGTTAACCAGAAAATCAGACAAACGGACAGAGTATACGCACTATTGGGCTATCAAAAGACCACAACAGGGCAACAAGACACGGAAGAGGTAGGTTTAAATATGCTTATGAGGCTTCTGATTGGCTAATTTTTAGATTGGAATTAATTATGACACAAAGGTATTTGGGTCTTCCACTTTGACCTATGACATCATATTTGTATGCCGAGTCATGTGACTGACTCGGGAGCCTATTTACACACGCTGTACGCAAGCGTGCAGCATCCGACTTGCCGCCAGGGGGAGCAGCCGCGTGCGGGTGCTGGAAAACGCTGCTCGTGGCAACAGAGTGTGAAGGAGTCGCGGGCGGTGTGTGAGCCTGTGAAGTGACCGCTCGCTGTGCAGGTAGGAGGGAGGCTGCCTCAGACCGCCGCACGTGGTACCCTGACAGTGTGTATAGGTATGTGTGTCTGTGTGTGAATGTATGTGATTGTGCGCATAGGTCTATGATTGGGTATGAGTATAGGTCTGTGATTGTATGTGCGTGCGTGTGTGTGGGTCTGTGATTGATTGTGTATGTGGATCTGTGAGTGTATGTGTAAATCTGTGATGTGTGTATGTATGTGAATGTGTGTATAGGTCCGTGATTGTGTGTGTATAGATTTGTAATCGTGTGTATAGGTACATGATTGTGTGTGTGTGTATAGGTCTGTGATTGTCTGTGTCTGTACATCTGTGATTATGTGTGTGTATGTGACTGTGTATACGTCTAGGACTGTATATGTGTGTGTGGATCTGTGATTGTGTGTATATGTGTTATTGTGTGCATTGGTCTGTGAGTGTATGTGTGTGTATAGGTTTGTGATTTTGTGGCTATATGTATATACATGTGTATGTATTTAGTAGATCGCTCCCTAATTTGGTATCATTAAATATGGCAGTTCCACATAAGGATAATAAATAAGGGAGTTATCTAATAAACAAAATTAATCAAATGGGTTTAGGTTTTATTATTTAAATTAATATTATAGATTTTATGTGTGGCCCAAGACAATTTCTCTGCTCTCAATTTGGCCCAGGGAAGCCATAAGGTTGGACACCCATGTTCTAGGTCTCTTTTCAACGGGCAATGCTCCCAGCTCAAATGGTTTTTCAATATTCATGGTATGTAGTTACTTTAGAGGAACAAAAAGTGGGGATAAATATACATCTCTCCTATTACCATCCCTCATCTACCAGTTTTCAGCACATAATTTATAAACATCTAATCGGATTCCAATTCCAACCCAGTATATAAGCCATAGTTAGATATACCTTCCTAAAATCTATGAACCAAATAAGTTTAATTTTCACGCTTTTATTTTTGTGTGAAATAAAGCTCCACAAAAAGTTTATTTTTAGATTAGTTATGAGTGTTCCTTTCAGGAAACTTTATGTCTAACTTTTATATAACAATGTGTTTTTATTTTGTGTGTGTTGTGCATGTTTGTGCATTGTGAATGAACGACGATTTCTGTGCAGAAACTGAAAATGAGCCTGCAGTTGTTCATATGGTGTGAATGCAGGTTTAGGGACAGGAAGTAAAGACTAGGGTATATCGGAGTGTTTGAATTCAGTAGAATGTTTTGTGTGGATGGTGAGTGAATATAGATGTGTAATACTGTATGAAAACAAGTTGATATTTTTGTATAGTGTTTGTATGTGTGCATGCATGTAGAGTGATATGTTTGTTTGTGTTTGGTAGCTCGTAATGCAGTTAGTTGGTAGAGTCTCTTCTCCCAATTCCCATTTTTAAGAGATAGAGGTATGCAACTGCAGTGAAGAGTGGCTGCCCAGGGTAACATAAATAAAGGGGCAGAATGGAGCAAGAAGGATTAACAGCCACTTCTCACTGCACCACCCACACCCGTATCTTGAATGAGTATTATGCCATCTCGGAAAAATAAAAACAATATGGCTATTGGTTTTTCACCTCCCCCTCCTAGTGCGTACATTTCCATTGCAGTAGCATGTGCCTAGAATAGCCACTCCATTGAACCTTGCAGATGAGACAAAAGTCTAGGTGCCAAGTTCCATATCAGGATCACCAGGGTGACCAGGAACCTTAGATATTTATAGTCCTAATCTAAGTTCGTGGGTGTTATTTCCTGGTTCAGGTACAACCGAGATCTTTGTCTTGGACAGAGCAGTAGCAAAAATATCTTTCATCCACAATCTGAACAAAGAATCATTCTGCTGCACTGCTGGGGCAGATGCAGTGACTCGAATTCTAAAAGTACGTACTTACTTGTACAAAGTTATTTAACAGATAATTAATGGTAATCCACCCATACGCTCCTTCATCCTGTCCTGTGATTATTCTGGCACCCTGAAAGTCAAAGGGGGAGGACCGCAAAGTGTTCTCCACTGATAAAAGCACTTCATTGGCCAACGTGTTGTTACTCATTCTGCAGGTAGACAAAGAAACTTTCATGTATAGAAAATTAATCATATTGATATTCATTTACAACGCACTTAAGTTTCACTATCTTTTTTAGAAACAATTTTAGCACAGTATCTGTTTCTTTTAAAAATATCTTATTTTCACTTGGCATAGGAAAAAAATAAAACAACAACAACCACCTTTTTCACCTCATCATTTTTCTTACATTTTACACTCGGGAAAATATTACCTTTATTTGTTAAAAAAATACAGGACATTCAAATGTAAATGTGGAATTCCTAAAGCTAGACTGATCGGGTTTGTTTACTAAACCCCCCAAAATTACAGAAAATTCACAGGGGATTGATATATTTTACACCAATTCAAGCTGTAAAAAGTAGCGGTGTTAAACAAAGTGTAGAAATTGTAAATTTTAGCCTAAAATTTGCGATTCTCTTTCCAATTCTGCACCACTCACGGTTTAGTAAATAATTTATATTATTCAACCTTAGGGCTGACTAAACACAATTTAAATTGCTGCAATATCTGTAAAGTAGAGAACCACGGTTTGCAAAGTTACCATACAATTTTAGCATAGGACGGCTCATAACCATATATTCTTTTGGGTTTGTCGTAATATACCATCATCTATGTATTATAACCGAAATTACATTAGCACTAGTAGATGCTTGAGGCTGTAAACTCCATGATGTGCTACCTATAAATAACTAATTTATGGGATGCAGAAGGGAGTGATCTTTTAACTCCTTTTGATGAGTTCATCTTCTTTGCATTTAATAGACAGTACTCAAACTGTGTCATGTTTTGTCCATCTACACGGCTTTGTTTTTTTTATCTTATCTCGCGGAGATTGTCTTTTTCTTTGTTTTTCTACATTACATTACTGTTATGTCCTTAAAATCTCAGAGATGGGGAAAAAAAAAACTACGGATATAAAGATGGGGATACTTTTGGATTAAATACAGGAATGTTTATATAAACTATGTTCATTGGAACATGCGGTAATAGTTGTTCCTCATCCTGTTTGAAAAAAAAGTAACGTGTTCTGCCACAGTTTATGTAAGGAAGTGGTTATAAATATCACAATTCTAGCTATATATTGTGATATTCCTTTCAAATTGCAAAATGATCTAGACTCCTCTTGGGACCAGGCCACAAATTCATGATTAAAACTGTATAAATTAATATGGGTAAATTAGCAGAACGACACAACAGAATGCAACAAGAGTGCAGAGTATCACTGTATTATTGAAAATACTTTGAATACATTCTAGTTCTTAGGAACGCATCAGACAGTTGTGAGGCAAAGCTCTTACACAAATATTATGGATGCAATCTTGAAATTGTCAGTTTGTGCTAGTTTCCCTTGACCTTATAGGATATAAAGTGTCGTCCCCTGTGCTCAGATATATATATATCACTATTCACTAAAGTGAGAGTTTCAAATTTAATGCCGAGGTAGCCAAACTAAAAGAGTATTTAATTAGAAGTGTTTTAAATTGACCTATTTTTGGCTAAATTTTTAATTTTTAATTCTGGCAATTCTCACTTTTGTGAAGAAACCTGACAGTGCATGATCCTACATCGATAATAATACTGTTGTTTATGTGATGTGTGGCAGTATTCTGCCTTGTTTATTTTTATTACTGTTAACTATATGTATTACTACTCTTTCTTTTTAATATTTTTTTTAATGTATTTTTCTTTTCAATCATTGCAAATTTAATGTATGGCTAGATTTGTGTGTCATCAGGTCTCCATTCATTATAAATCTGTAATGTTTCTACAATGAAAAAAGAATGTCATTATAGCACTGTTTATAATAAGAATCTTTACAGCACTGGTACACGGACAGAACAAATGCATTAACAATACACATCACAGCTGTACAACCCTGTAGGGAGAATAATAGGGTTCACAGCGTCTTTAAGGCAGGTAAACCCTAAATACCCAATAATCTAATCCTTAAATCCTCTTTACATTACCCTAATCCTACCACCATCACCACCCCACCCTTATCTTACAAGCAAGGGCAAGGTTGCGGGGCTTAATAAACTTAAACCAAACTGTGAATGGCAAAGGTGCTGATTTCAGTACAGTTTGCCATTAAACGCTTCACTGAAATATTTTAAATCCATACACATAATAACTTGGTATACATTGTTACACTATAGTCACCAGAACAATTGCAGCTTAATGTTCAGCAAATTTGATGATCTAAAGACGCAGAGCCAGCCGTAACAAGATCGGCACAGCGCTGGAAATAAGGTGAGTAAATTTCCTTTTCAAAGGCAGGCAAGCGGGGGCAGACACCTAAACAGCACTTTTACAACTATAGTTTCAGGAATATATGTTTTATTCCTGAAACTATAAGCTTTGTGTTCCTTTAAGCTTTATTATTCTGGTACAGTAGATTTTGCTATTGTTTATTTCACAAATCACAATGTGATGAAAGGTGAAGGTCCCCTGGGAGTGAGTGTGTGTGTTAACGGTACATTCCCTTTAGTAGCAACATTGTATTTTGTGAAGTCTTTATTTTTAGCTCCATACCTGAGCAATCGCATTCCAGCTGTGGCACCTAAATAAATTGGTGTTTCCTTGTACTTGTTCTCCGGAATCACTTGCTGGGCTCTGTTCACGCAAGCCTCGAGAGAAGGGCCAGCTTTGCCTGGTTCTTTGTAATAGCTAGATATACCATTCCCTTGTAAGGAGAAAAGAAATAATGGATGATTCAGACCTGCAACTCGAGTTTTGAAAGAAATCTTCTCCAAACATAGTTAATGAACGATCTGTAAAGTTTCATTATCTCAGGAGTAAAGCACTCACAATCCAAGGTTTAGAAAACAAACGCTTAAATATCTAATAATATAAAAGTATCATTTCTGCAGAGTTCTGTCTGGATAAAACACAAATGAAACCTTAACTGATTTTAATTTTTTTTCCTGGGAATTATAGGAGCAGCCCGGCCCTCGTCTGCCAGCATTTTCCCCTAAATTATGAATTGTTGGTAGTTCATTAGTGAATTGCAAATTTACATCAAATACTGATAAGTTATAGGCTGGGCAAATTCTGAGAGTCATTATGGAGCAATCACTATGGAAACCAACAAATGAATTCTGCTGATTACTCTATATATTATATTTTTGTGTAGAACATACCTTTTATATAAAAGGGAAAAAATGCATATGCTTTGAGAAGTAAGATAACAAACCAGCCAGTGCACATTTGCTTCGTCGTCAGTTTTCAAGTACGTCCTGGGGTCTAGATATAGTTTCCTTGTGTGTAAATGAGCCCCACCTTCTAGAATGATGGATTAGCTTTGTGCCACACAGGCAGTGGTGGCAATACTCCCCACATGGAGAATCAAATAGAGATGACTCAAAGTAAATTTATTTAAAAGATTTCAGTTCCAGTGATAGCCTTTATGCACAATATTTTTTCTTACCCAGGGATTGACAAATTTGCTTGCAATCTAGGAGCCAGCTAAAACAAAGCTAGGAGCCAGTATGTTTTCAACAATATAAATACAATTCTTAAAGGGACACAATAGTTACCAGAACTACTACTATAAATTGTCCCTGCAGGCTTTTCAATGTAAACTCTGCCTTTTCAGAGAAAATGCCGTTTTTACATTGCTGCCTAGTAACACCTCTAGTGGCAGTCACTCAAACGGACATTAAAGTGTCTCCTACCTGCATTCAGCGTCTCCAAGCTCTGCATGGAGGAGCTCAACATTTCCCATAGAGATACATTTAATTATTGCAACTCTGAGGAGATGCTGATTGTAATTGATGGTCTCAGCTATGGAGGCGGGCCAGCTGCTGCGAGACCGGCATGGCGGTATAAAATAGGTCAGTAACGCATGGCGTTGGAATAAACGTCAGTAAGAACAACATTTCCATGTGATCAGAGGGGGCTAGTGACCTAAACAGACATACACAGACACTGGATGACAGACACTGACAGACACTCTCTCACAAAGTATTTATTTGATACACACAAAGATTCATAGATATACACTTATAGACATCCACACAAAATACAGATTTTTAGCCACACTCCTGTTTCCTACCTTTTGCGCTCCCTGGGGTCCAGTGGGACTGGGCTACAGATGACAGGTTAGTGGGGCTGGTTGTGGCTGATGGGACTAGGCTGCTGCTGTTCCAGACTCCCTCCCCTCCTGTTTCTCGAGCCTCGTGCAGCTCTCTGTGCGCGGGGAGGAAGTGAAGGAACTGCAATTACTTCCTTCAGGCGCTGAGGCCGTGCAGGCCTGCGGCCAGCTCCGTGTAATAGGGGCGAGCTGGAGGCTGGATCTGAGAAATGCGGGTGGGCTGGCTGTGAATGTGGGCGGGTGGGCTCTGAGGAATGCGTGTGGGAGGGCTGACTGAGGGGAGAGGAAATGGCGGCAAGCAGGTAGTCTTATCAAACATGTATTCCTGACCCTATAGTGCTAAACCCACCATATAGGTGGCTTGCCCCCCCAGGCCCTCTTAAAAATAATTAAAATTCACCTTATTTCAAGCGCCACACAGGTCCGCTGGCACTGGCCCACCC
This sequence comes from Pelobates cultripes, assembly GCA_933207985.1. Classification (NCBI taxonomy): domain Eukaryota; kingdom Metazoa; phylum Chordata; class Amphibia; order Anura; family Pelobatidae; genus Pelobates; species Pelobates cultripes. The sequence continues at coordinate 82,263,801 of OW240922.1, forward strand.
CCTTGGTGACATCATCACCATTGCAGATTTTAAGCCAATCCAATGCTTTGCCATAGTGCCATCTGAGGAGTGGCCACTTGGAGGTGTCCCTATGGGCAATGTAAACACTGCCTTTTCTCTGAAAAGTGTTTGCATGAAAATGCCTGAATGGAATGATTATACTCACCAGAACAACTACATTAAGCTGTAGTTCTGGTGACTTTGTGTTTAAACGCGTTACTCAATATATCCTGCACTGGGGAATGAATTGGTGCTAAACAAATTATAAATAAATTATATTAAAATTGGCTTAACATTTGAGGAATGCAATATCTAAACATGTCGGAGAATGATAAATATAATTTATGATTCTGTTCATTTTCCAGTTAAACCATCTTGATATGCCAAATTGGGGCGTACTGTTCACCTGTCCAGCTTTTTCTGGCAATAGAAATTTTACAATGCTCAAACCTTTGGAATGTAGATGATTAATCATTGGACAATTTGTATACAGATTCTGAGATGGAAAGATTAAGTAAAATAAACATTGTGAGCGATAACATACACAGATCTGATAAATGTTCCCTAAATTGAAATTTCACCCAAAAAAAGATATATATATCGTCAAAATGAAATTTTACATTAAGCATGAACATTAGGCATTTCAGTTACTTAAAGTGTGACTCCAATCACCACAACAACTTCTACTTTTGCAAGCTGTCATGGATGTTGAAATCTGTATGTGCAGCGTTTTTGCTTTAAACATTTTTTATTTTTTAAAAATTCAGAGATATATTAACCTTTGCACCTGGAGCTAGTAGCAACCCCGGTGCACATGACTTAGGCAGCCCGGAACTGGCATTATCGCTTACATATCTGCTCCCTCTACTCACATCTCCTGCCTTACCTCACAAGCTCAGAGTGAAGGACAGCAGGCACCAAAACCAGTACAGCTTAACATAGTGGTTTTGGTGCATAGACACTAATCATTTTCTCAGACAATGTAAAACACTGTTGATTCTCTGAAAAATTTGGCCAAATACAAATCTTTAGTTGATGTCAGAGAACAACTAGAGGCTCTTCCTCATTGTATCCTTCGTGTTTTTAAGGCCTTCATGAAAACACTACATGTGGCAAATGCTTCTCGTAGATGCTCACTTTGAAAACCCCACGGTTTAAGTAAGAGCATGACCAAGACATACATTTCAGGACTCCTGACTCTTTATCAATGTACATGAACAGATAATAGAGATTCAAAATAACCCTCCACCCACCAAAACCAGCTACTGCTAACTCCGGTGCCATTGCTCCCAGCAACAGTTGCCATGAAACATGGCATGCCAAACAAGGTAGAAAGATCTATAAAGATAAGAGATTAGATGAAATAAAGCAGTTGGGGTCGGAGAGGTTTAAAATGCATACTATCTTGTACTGACCTTCAACTTTACATTCTTCAACTTGCTTTACAACGCCTGTATCATTTTCTTTCTCCGCCGGCCAGTTATATATATACAGACTTGTGTGCGAGGAGCCAGCATCTAACACAATGCCATACTGAAAAAAATAAACAAACAGGGGTAAATACCGGATTTCTCACGGAGGCCCTGTTAGTGGGAATGACCTACATTTAAAAATGTATATATATTCTTCAATAGCAGAAAGGTCATGATGTAACACTATATTTCCCATAATACTTTGCCCTCGGAAGTATAGTCCACCACACAGACTAAGGGTGGATGGCCCAGTTTTTAAAGCTTTCTATAGAATAACCAGCAGGACCTTTTCATGACCAAATGGATTGCCAGCCAAGCAATGATTTGTAACGCTTATTAAACACTTATCTATACAGTACAATGACCTGACTACAGCTAGAATTTACAACTAATGTAGATTTAAATAGTAAGTATAATCCATAAGAACATCCCCTGCAGAAGTGATATGGTTAGAGGTGTATCAACGCAAGTCAAACAAACTACAAGGCAGGATCCTGCTGAGGATAGCCAGTCTCTTTTTAGATCATGGTGAAGCAGGTGTGACATCACCAAGGCTAGAATAAGCCTACCGAATAATATATATTAATAAAAATGGAGAGACTGAAACCACAGGATTTATCCGCTAATCACCAAACTGCAGTAAACTGAAGACGGTGTTGAAAAATTCCATCTAAAACTGCCAAGTTGTGACCATAGGTGGGTTGGAGAATATGAACAAAACTGCTATATTGCCTAAATTATACAATTCTCTATATTGTGGTGCTTATTAAATATTAATGGAACACTTGAAGTACCATAACCACTACAATACACTGTATTGGCTGTGCTTACACTGTAAACTGTTTTAGTGCTTATGGTGCTAATACTATTCCTTTAAACGAATCCAGCGGTGCCGAGCGTGACTGCTGAAGTTCACAGCCAGTGAACGCAGAGAACTAAGGGAAGCAGGTAGTGTTGGCGGTTATCTATGCCAAGTGAATACCTGGATGGAAGTCAAACTGTTCTAAAATTTCTTTTTACTTCTTACAATTGGAGGGGGGGCCTCACCAATGCACTCTTGGCACCATAACCACTACAAAACAGTTTTCCAAATCCATATGTTGCACATTCATGAGCGTGTATAGAATCCAACTTCTGGCTCCCACTCCAAACATTAATAAACTTCAGAAAAGATCTGCCTCTCCAATCAAGCCATATCCCTAACAATAGTTAATGTGGAACTTTCCCTTTTCACCGTTAAACCTATAACATTGTAATAGTGCTGTACTGATTGAGATTTTCAGGACATAGTTGGTAAAAGACATGCAATTATTCTGCGAGCTTTCCTCACGAGTTCCACTGTAGTCTAATTTTGTTATAATATATATTATTTTACACACTCCTCAGTTTAGTTAGACTTGGAATCCCTCCCAGACTCTAAATGGTGGGTTGCCTGGCAGTCATGGTGGACGGACATATTCCTGAGTGAGCTCCAGCACTAACACTGCTATGGAGAAGGTGCCGATCTCCACTCTGGGCCCGGTGAGCTTGATGTACCGTTCCTTCTCCCCCAACCTGGACCAGTGGCGGTGATCCCGGTCTACCCCTGGAGACCCCTTCCCTGGCTGAAGGCGGCTGCAAAACCACAACAACTAGCACCCGACGCATTCAAGATGGCAGGCGCCCCGTGCTATCCCGATCCATGCAGAAAATATTCTACATCCCAACATTACCTGAATAAACCATCAGAGTCCTTATGGGCAGTGGTGGAAACCCAGCTGCGCCGAGAGCCAAGTCAAGAAGAGTACCTGGGGGCCTGCACGGCATGGCTGGGTGGAAGGCGGGAAACACAGCTGGCATCAGTAGATTTCTCTCTCTGATACGGAGCCCTAGAGCTGCATCTGAGTTTATCTCCCATTGAGCAGCAGGCTTATATTTACCTATCTGCATGTAGGACATTTAGTTCTTGCCTAAATGGGGGGTCTCCTGAGGGTCTCACTCTGACGAACCATAGCTACGTTATTGCTCTATTTCCCTCTTAGTTATCTTGAATTTTCAAAAAAACAACTGTGCTGTTCCCTTTAAAATGACAACTAATGTTTTACTCACTCTTCTCTTCCTCAAAATTTGCTAATTTTTATTTATTATTGGCATTTATCTAGCGCCAACAAATTCCTTAGCGCTTTACAATATTATTTGAGGGGGAGATTTAACAATAAATGAGACAATTACAAAAACTTACAGAAACAATATGATGAAGAGGACCCTGGCCAAAAACAAGTTTACAATCTAGAGGAGATGGGGTATAAAACACAGTAGGGCAGGAGATAGCAATCAAGCAAGGTGCGAGTGAGGCAGGAGGACAGAGTAGAGTGCTGCCCTTTAGGAGAGAGCAAGAGACAGGTATGTGAGGTAGAGGTTAATCTTGGAGGCCATAAGCTTTCCTAAAGAGATGGGTTTTAAGGTACTTTTTAAACTATTGAATACTAGGGAAGGGAGCCGCCCACAAGAAGTCCTGCAAGTGTGAGTTGGCTGTAAGGGTGCGAGCACCAGCCAGAAGAAGGTCATGGACAGAGTGGAGAGAACGAGAAGGGGCATACTTATGGATCAGTGAAGAGATATAGGACAGGCTACATTCATTCAGTGCTTTGTAGGCGTGGATTAGTACTTTTAATTGAATCCTATAGGATACAGGAAGCCAATGTAAGGACTGACAGAGGCGATAGGTGTGAGAGGAGCGACTGGAGAGGAAAATCAGTCTGGCAGCAGCATTTATTACAGACTTAGCGGGGCAATGCGGCTACTAGGAAGACCAATTAGGAGAGCGTCACACTATTTAATGCAAGAGATTACTAGAGGATGGACAAACTCCTTAGTAGGAAAAGGGCTGATACAAGCAAAAAAAAAATTTAAGGTGAAATCAACAGAATTTGGTGAAAGACTAAATGTGAGGCTCAAAGGTAAGGCCAGAGTCAAGTATAATACCAAGACAGTGCGCTTGCAAGGATGGGCTAATGTGTGTACCACTAACTTGAAAGGAGAGCAAAAGAGGAGGATCAGTATTAGGAGGAGGGAAGACAAGGAGCTCAGTTCTAGAGAGATTAAGTTTCAGAAAGTGGGAGGACATCCAGTCAGAGATGGAAGAAATGCAATTATTGACACATTGAAGGACAGCAGGGGAGAGGTCCGGGGAGGTGAGATATATCTGGGTGTCATCAGCGAAGAGGTGGCAGTGGAATCCAAAGGATTTAATGAGTTTGCCAAAAGAGGCAGTATAGAGAGAGAACAAAAAAAAGGGGACCAAGAACCGAACTTTGAGGGACTCCGACTGAGACAGGATGAGGGGAGATGTCGTCATTGGAAAAGGAGACACTGAATGAACGTACTCCTGTACATATACACTTATTCTGTCTTATTATTTCATCCTATGTCAATCTTCAAAGTGTATAATGTGCTAATTGCATTATTCTCAAGCACAACAAAAATAAAGATTTATAAAAAAAAATGTCTCTCTCTCTCTCTCTAACTGATCTAAAGATCTTTTCATATATATATATATATATATATATATATATACACACACATACACACACACATATATACACATGTAAATATAATTCAGCTAGAGTCCAAGATTGGCCATTTTAGCGGTTATTCTGATATTATTTGTAAAAATGTGGTGCTTAGTGAATAACTTTGTGCAGTCTGCAGATCCAGGGAAAAGCAAATTTTCCAGTTTTAACGTTTTATTTTCACAAAAGCCTTTTTTTTTTAAAATAAATTTTTTATAAATTTCCTTAAAAGCACTTCAGAAGGAATAGGACCACCAGTAGTGTATGCCTGAAGGGCACAGAAGAAATACATTCATCTTTTGGAAGAACAACAAGTAACTGTCTAAACAAATTGTGTTCAGAACCAAAATAAATATGCTGGAAAATATGGGAATTCTATTACATGGGGACTAGTGCCATGTCGTGCTATCACCACAATATGGCTACTAATGGTCTTCTAACAGCAATGAATGTGTTGCGTATTAGCCATCAGCAAATCTAAACGGATCAGGGTCTCTAAAATCAGAACCTGGTTCTTGTTATCATGGGTTCAAAAGTCTAAATCTGTGTTGACATATTTAAAACTTTAATGTACAATGTGTCTTACAACACTCAGAAATTGACAAAAAAAAAGTCAGTTATAATTCTAACTCATCTGTTTTGGCTTAAAGGGACACTATAGTCACCAAAACAATTGTAGCTTAATGAAGCAGATTTGGAGTATAGATCATGAAGTTTCACTGCTTAATTCACTGTCATTTAGAAGTTAAATCACTTTTGTTTCTCTTCATGCATCCCTAGCCACACCTCCTCTGGCTGTGACTAACACAGCCTGCACAAAGAGAAAATGGTTTCGTTTTCAATCAGATGTTAACTTACTTTAATAGTTCTCTCCTGCTCTGTAAATTGAACTTTAATTACATGCAGGAGGCTCCTATGGGGTCTAGCAAGATATTAAAATTCCAGGAGACAAGAAGTTGGTATTTAACAGAATTTGCAATGAAGGATGTGTAAACAATAGGTGACAACACTTTACAGGAAGTGTTTATTAGGCTGGGTAAGTCACATGTAGGGAGGTGTGACTAGGGTTGCATAACCAAAGTGATTTGTCTCCTAAATGGCAGAGAATTGAGCAATGAGACTGCAAGCACATGATATATACACCAGAACTGCTTCATGAAGCTAAAGATGTTTTGGTGACTATAGTGTCCCTTTAGAGTTTATCATTTCCCTTGTCAGTTCCCCACAACTCCCCATTTACTCTATTAACCCATAAGCATTAATAGTGATGTGCTGTATATTACCTTAATATTCTCTGGGAGAGGTTTATTCTGTACGACGGCTGTTATAATTAAAGCAATAACTGCCAGGGCAAACAGTACTCCGAGGATAAACAGGGCCTTTCCTTTCCATGTCTTCTTCGGTTTAGCAACTGTGACAAAAAAACAAAACAAAAGAGCATGTTATAAGAGGCAAAAATAATATAAATTCCACCATATGAGAACAGTACTATAAGGCAAAACTGGCATACCTTTAACCTAAATTCGGAACTTTAAGAGAATTAACAGGACGAAAAAGTTAACAATAAATGTGATGTATAATGAGCCAGAAGGAAAAAGGCTCTAATAAAAGGCAAATCATATAATATTTATTCTACTAAACAAAATAACATTCTTCTTTACAGCTGTGCCATTCAGGAACACTGCAAGCACCATACCAACTAGTGTGGTGGTTATGGTGCGATGGGTTTAGCGGCGCAACTCCCCATTGTTTGTTACCCTATTTTGGAACATGTCTCTCTCCAGCACCCAGAGACTTCCCCTCCTTCAGCTGCTAATGCAGACATTCCACACATACATCCAATACAGTAGGTTGGTAGACTGGAAGTGATGGTAGAGGGTTAGTGTCTACAGATTCAAAGCAACATATTCACTTCAGAGTGCTGTGATTATGAAGCTTTTTTAAGATAAGATTTTCTTATATTTCTCCTAGCAGCGCTCATCTCGGTCATTACCAAGAGAAGACTCTTGAGATTTCTGCAAAACTACCAGATATGCTGATGAGGTGCTCCTTTAACCCCTTAAGGACCAAACTTCTGGAATAAAATGGAATCATGACATGTCACACACGTCATGTGTCCTTAATGGGTTAAAACACGTTTTCTGAACACCTTATTTTTGGAAGTGTAGTTGAATCTAAAAAATGATTTAAAAAAATAAATAATAATAATAATAATAATAATATGGAATGGTGGAAAGGGTCTATTCATTCTTAATCCAGAATTTCTCATCATTATCCCTATCGAAACACCTTCTAGAAATCCAAGTGGATTAACAAGTATCTGGTCTATCAGAAGGCCAGGTCTTTGTATCACTTTATCCTCCTATCTAGAATGGCACAAGTAACATGAGATATTCTAATGCTGAACAATCCATAGTCAAGCAATTAAGCTTTGTCTGGAGTTTTCCTTTTTTTCTTCTCAGTGTTGGTCTAAAAATTCTAATTGATCATTAGGCTTTCAGTTACAGAAAATATTACTGCTTATGAGTCATCCGTAGACTCCTACACTTGGAAGCAAAATCGTGATTACACTATTTCAAATCTCAAAAGATACCTTTAAAATTTAGTCACTGTGTCAAGTTGCACTCAATGGGTTCAAGGTGAGAATACCAAAATGTCAGAGGTTCTATTAATACCAGCCATATGCTTTAGGTTTTCTCTATAAATTCTTTGTTAGCAGACAGTAATCACCCACTAGCCAGAAACTAAAAATACTCAGTGTAATTTATGCAATAAAGAAAGATAACTTAACCGACATAAAAAAAAAAAAGATAGTATTAGAATATAAGACTTTTTACGGCTTTCATCAGATACATTGTTTTTGTTAGGCATTCTATTCATTCCTATTCTTGGAATTTCTGTCTCATCAGCTACTCCATTTCTGGCAACTCGTACACTGTGTTCTTTTCAGATTTATTATATTATAAATATCGAACTAACAATATAACCAACCAACAATAATAATATAACAGTATGCCCATTTATGTGGGGGGGAAAAAAAGTTCCATGAAAGTTAAAAACAGATACATTGAAATCTAGGAGCTGAATATGCCCGTTATAACGCTGCGCATGGTGATGGAATATCATTTTATTAGGTCGCACGTGTAATGTGATATTTACTTAGTGAATAAAAGAACCAGTGGACAGTCAAAATTTAACCTGTGATAGTGACGTTTAAACAGGTAAAAAAGGGTTACTGCAGCCATTTTTGTCCACGTGTTACATTATATTGCAACAAATTGTAGCATCTGGACTTTAGAACTAAAATTTGGGGCAGCTATTAAAATTATTTTATTGAAAAGGCAAAGCAAATGAAAATAAAAGTATAAAAGAAAAAATATATATATTGTATCAGGGCTCAAAATTCCCACTCGCCATTTGCAGGTGAGAATGTGTCTGTGGCAAGTAGAAATTCACCCCTTGTGACTGTGCCATGTCATTATGTTGCCGCATTATTTGAAAGATATTTGTACGTTTAGCCAAACTGACTTACTTTCCTAGTCTAATTATTTGTCAGATTAAAAATCTGACCTTTACTCAGAAACATATTTAAAACATAGGCTTCAGTGCTACAGGGGGCTGAAAGCAGACTTGAGGACTAGATATTTGCAGCTCACTATCCAAACACACTACACTATACTATAACTAAATACCAACCCTACACTACCTTAATCACCACTAAAAGACATCCAGGTCACTTTATGTCAATGAAGTTGTCAGGATGCATTGGTTCTTTTTTTAACCATGCTACGTAAAACCATTGTCTTTAGGAGATACGGCAATGCTTAAATTGCAGGTTTAAATACGCCTCTAATGTTTGTCTTCCTGACAGCCCTAGAGGCACATCCGCTGTGAGAACCAAGTCTAACTTGATCCTCTGAGCTAACCTCCATTTGACTGAAGGAATAAAGCGCTGGCTGCACATGTGCTTCTCGTCCCCATTGCTCTTTTATGAAGATCATTGGATTGGATGAGAAGAAGAGTTGGTGTGACGACACAAGAGGCAGATTGAGCAGCTGCAGTGACACAATATCAGCACTAGTAAGGGGAAACAAAAAGGAAGGGGGAGCAAAATCATGTACATTTTTATTTGGGAGCCAATGCTAAATGCAGAGGAGAACATTATAGTATTAGTTTAGCATCAACACCAATCTAAAAATATACATATAGATGAACATAGTATCATGGCAAAAATGCAATTTAACGCTTTTTGAGATATTTATAAACCACTTGACCTTTATTTTCGTGGTTTAGTATGATGTCACTAGAACACTTCATTTACACACATTTTACTCAGAATAACCTTTGAATTCTGTCCACAGACTTCCTACCCCCTAACTAACTGTCAAACATTTTAGTACTTGCAGAACTGAAAGGAATATTTGCGGTTCATAGTAACTGGCTGCTAAAAAAATAAATAAATAATTGTTGGGTTTATAGGACACTCTTTGGTGTAAAAAGGATTAGAAAACCCAAGTGAAATCTGCTGCATTACAAACCATGTGGTCATTAAGAGGACTATCCAGACATGTTACCTTGGCATTACGAATATAGATAGTATAAAACATGTAAAGCACCAACTAACCCATAAAACAGATACAAAGAAATATAGGAAAAAAATACAAGAGAAACTTTTATTAGGACAATATTTGGAAAAAACGTTGAACATTGTTAAGAATAAAACGGTTAAATCGCCGGCAGTGTATTTTCAAAGTCCTCATCTAAAATCCACTGAAAAGGGCAATTATAACCAAAAGGGAACAGGGGTGCCAAAAAGCAGGTTCCCAAATGTTTTTGAACTAAAACTCCTTGTTGGGCACCTCATGCCTACTGCAAATCTGCCAAAAATAGTTGACAAAAATCTCCAATGACGAGTAAAGTTGGAGCTAAGGGCTGGATGCCTTTGGCCAGGTGGAGAATAAATCCAGCAAGCTTTACTACTGTCACGATTCTGGAACCTAACACGCTAACAGAACACAGAGAGGAAAGATGCTATACCGGTCCTTAGAGTGGCCGGGCTAAGCACACTAAGAATGGTCAGGAGACAAGCCAAGTAAAGGGAGACAGAAAATGGGAGAACGAGAAACAAGCCGAGGTCAAAGGAGTGGAGAAGACAGGATAATCGGAATAACGAGCCAAATAATCGGTAACCAGAGAAAAACACTAGCAAACTGCAATACAGGTATCACAAGACCACAACAGGGCACTGAGAGACAGGAAAGGTAAGTATAAATATCCTTTGCTTAATTCTGATTGGATAATTTCCAATCAGAATTAACAATCACAGATGGGAGATATCTACGCCTCCCACTGTGATTGTGGTACTGTTGCTTTAACGCTGGGTCACTCACGTGACCCCGGCGTTTGCATAAATTTGCGACCTCCCAGTGTGCAACGTTATACATGCTGCCGCTGGGAGGCGTGGAGGACGCGAGCGGCGGAGAGGAGACGCCGCTTGCCGACAGATAGGAGGAGGGGAGACCGCAGACCCCTCACAGCTGCCCGCGGACCCCTGACAACTACATGTCAAACTTGTGGCCCACAATGAATATCTTTGCGGCCCGCCTGCCCAGGGCCACATTGTGCTGTGGCTATGTCAAGCCACAAGACAGGAGAGATCTTTCCTGTCTGCCCTGCCATGGCTGATTGCGTGCTCCAACACCTGCAAGAGCGCTAAGCATTAGTCCACGTCAGCCACCGGACATGCGCATACAGCATGTAAAGTCATATCCTGCGGCTGCGCTATAGTGTGCACAGTGGCTGGTTGTCTGCAGAGCAGGCCAGCCGCTCCCCATGGAGATGCTCATTGGCTGCATAGCATTTTGCCACAAATGCACAATAGCCTCCCAATGCTTTCCTCTGGGAAAGCATTGGATTGGCTGAGATCATCAAGTTTGATTACTTCCGCCAAAGTTAAGAACATACTCATCGGACTTCAAAATCAACAAGATAACATCATTTGTTACATTCACCACTTCAGTCCCATTACCAAACGCTTCTTAATAGGTCAAGGTAGTTGGACTGAAACATTGGATATATGCAAATACACGTCTCCGCAAAATAAATTACTCCTTTGTTTACTTTGAAGCCCTACAAGCGTGAAGACGTCCAGTGTCAGTTAGGCAACTTTTTTTATACTGTACTTTTTGAATTAAACCGACGTTTCTATGAAAACTGAAGTTTTTGTTTTTTTGAGGCCCACATAAACGTAAACCTTGTTTATTTGGCCCGTGTTAGCCTTTGAATTTGACATGCTTGCTTTACTACCTTTCTTAAATTTTATAATAAAAGTTCAATACTAATACTGCAATAACCAGAAGAATAATACCATTACCCAACATAATTTAATACTGCAGGCTGCTGTGTCTAGGACAGAAATTTGGATATATTGGTAGAAATTGGCCAAATAAGTGGTGGGATTCCATGACTGATTACTTATTCGTGCAAACTGTGTAAAGCCACTTTAAACATAAAATATTTTTTGTAAAGTAGCATCAACCATGAATGAAAACAGTCTTCTAGTCCCGGAATACAGAGATCTATAGAAATAGGACATGTGCCAGGCTATGGGGAATACTCATTAGGGTACTTATAGTAATATTTATATAAAAGGGTTAAAATGGTAAATGCTAGGAAGATTTTTAACCCATCTTAGCCCTATGTTAATTAATCAATACTTCTATGTAGAAGTAAAAAAAATGTAATAATTATAATAGAGGAATATAATCGTTTCTTGGTTCAAGCTATCGTGTCTTAGAGAAGTATCCTTAGCTGTTCTATTTCAATAGAAGATAATATTTTTTTTTTTTAAATGACTCTTTTAAAAGGGGAACAATCACTTCTCTGGAAATTACAAATTTAAACAAAACCCCCCCAAAAACATCAACTACATATTGTGTAAGTCTTTTTTAACGAAATGCACAATTTAATTTTATTTATTATATATATATATATATATATACACATACACACACACACACACACACACACATATATACATACACACAGATATAAAAGAGAAATATTGTTTAATTTCTCCTCTGTATGCCTTCTCAAAGGTGATTGGCAGGCGCAAAAGGTCAGAAAAGGAGCTAAGATGGGGGCACCTAGTCGCATGATAAGGAGGTGGGAATTTCTACAGGTAATTTTATTTTTTATACCTCACAAAGACAGATTTGCTTAATGGACCACTCTAGGCACCCAGACCACTTCAGCTTAATGAAGTGGTCTGGGTGCCAGGTCCAGCTAGGTGTAACCCTTTTTGCTGTAAACATAGCAGTTTCAGAGAAGCTGCTATGTTTATAAATAGGTTAATCCAGCCTCTAGTGGCTGTCCCATTGACAGCCACTAGAGGGCTTCCGCGCTTCTCACTGTGATTTTCACAGTGAGAAGACGCCAGCGTCCGTAGGAAAGCATTGTGAATGCTTTCCTATGGACTGGCTGAATGCGTGCGCGGCTCTTGCCGCACATGCGCATTCAGCCGAAGAGGAGGAGAGGAGGCGGAGAGCTCCCCGCCCGGCGCTGGAGAAAGAGGCAAGTTTAACCCCTTCCTCCCCCCAGAGCCCGGCGGGAGGGGGACCCTGAGGGTGGGGGCACTATAGTGGTCCTTTAATGAAGGAGAAAAATAATCTAATATTACGAAATCTGGGAACCAAAAACTATACAAAAAGGTAACAAGGGCTGCGTTTCATTAAAATGCTTTACTGAAAGGGCCAATATAATTGAAATCTAAAAACCAAAGTAATTATAACTTTATATTGTTCCTGCTCTCCAATGAAGCCGTTTTTCTTGGTTGTTTCTAATGCGCTACACTCGAGAAAAACTGAGGGTTTAAAGGTTATACCTGCAAACCTTTAAGTTTATCTGTTTCTCTTGGTGATTTTTTATGTATGGTGGGTGTATAGGAGTAACCACGGAGTGTTTTTAGCAGCTGAATTTTATCTTTTCACTATATTCCAATAGCGCCACCTTTCCACACCTTGTTTGTAAATCTATTGTGTTTGTATACCCTACTCCTTGTAGGTGTGGAGGCAGCTGAAATGTCACTATTTGAAAAAAAAGAATTATTGCACTAATATAGATACTATGTTTGATACCCCTACCACGATTCACAACTCCCAACCTCACACAAATGTTTGTGATTTAAGAGAATGTCAATATAAACTTACTAAATTTATGAATCAGGAGGTCAAAATAATTTGGGAAGTAGCTACTTTAGAAAAATATATTAAGGAGAAAATTACCCCTAGGGGGTCTGAGATATAACAAATATCCCACATTTGATAAAGGAGAGGAAGAATGGCAGGAGATGTTGGAAACTTTTTCTTTTACAACTATGAAAATGATAATTAAAAGGAGAAAGGTCACCTTACAAAAATTGGATAAAGATATAAATGATATCCAAACTCAACTCCTGAACCATACTTCCTCTGAGGAATATGAGACCATTACAAACATAATTCAAAAACAAATAGACAAAACTGAGGCAGAAACCGTAAAAATTAAAAGGAAGAAATATAAAAGGGATAGGTATGACTATGATAACAACCAAGTCACAACATATGCTACAAAAACCAAACATAGTGATACACATACTCACAACAACTTTAGTTATCAAAACAAAAAGAGTTATTATCAACAACAAGAAAACAATAATTATCAACATGTAACGAGATGGGGAAAACATTACGATTCAAATCAAGCACATTCTCACCAGGAACGAGAGGATTCACGGGATAGGAGACATCGCTCTAGAATTAGATCACCACACCCAAGATTTCCTACACCACAATTAAGATTCACAAAATTTACACCAGTACAAACAAAAGAAAGATATCAACAAAATAAAAAGATAAGAGAGAGATCACCCATCCTCACAAGAAATAGAAAGGAGACACAAAGGAATTACAGTTCCACCTCAAATAGATTTGACACTCTAACTAAGATACACAACGAAGATGATTTTTTTCAGGAGGGATGCCAAAAAGGGAAATACAAAGTAACACAATCCCCACAACATATGGTTTCACCCCACAACACCCCCCCCCCAAAAGACAAAGAAATTTAAGAGGAGGGGAACCCGAGGAGGGAAGACACTAAATAAAATAAGAAAAATTAAGACACAATCACAGTCAATCATTTTTAACCTAACCGGAAATCCTCTACCAAATGCACATCAAAAAATTCTAAACAAAGGACTAAAATTTGTGCCAACACAACCACTAAACAAATTTGATATCTTCATAGATTTGAACAAATACAAAAGACAATTATGTCTAAAGAAATGCTTTATGAGATCAGAGAAAACAATATACCAAACCCCGATTTCAAAATACATACATACTGATCTAAAGGAAAAGTCTACTTTTTTCCCAAATAACTTTATATCTAAAGAAATTATTTCATTTGAAAAGGCAGTAATGCAAGAAATTAACAAAATTAAACCTAGAGATAAAAGACATATGAATTTAAACAAGGAGGAATGGTTGGCATTGAAATCTTTACAAAAAGATAAAGTAAAAGTTATCAAATCAGCAGATAAAGGAGGGGGGATTGTGGTCATGAAAACAGAGGACTACTTACGAGAAGGCCTTAGATTGGTGGAAGATGAAACAACATATCAAAAGCTGTCCGGAGACCCTACACTTCACATTAGGAAGAAATTCGACAATTTACTACAAAAGGGAAAGGAGATAGAAATACTAAATGATAGGGAGTATAAATATCTTAATATTACGAAACCAAAAATCCCGGTATTCTACCACCTCCCCAAAATTCATAAAAATTTGACCAATCCTCCAGGTAGACCGATAGTCTCAGGTATTGACTCTATATCAAGTAGACTATCGGAATACCTGGACAAATGCTTACAACCTATTGTTCAACAAACCCCTAACTACCTTAAGGATACTTTAAATATTATTCAGATTTTACAAGAAATTAAATGGGACCCAAATTATATTTTTGTCACTGCAGATGTCCGTTCTCTTTACACAATTATCTCACATGATAAAGGTATAGAGGCAACACAATTTTTCTTAAAGAAAGACAAATTTTATCCGGAGGAACAAATTAATTTTATAACAGAAGGAATAGAACTTATTTTACAAAATAATTATTTTTGGTTCAATAATGAATTTTTTTTTTACAAAAAGTCGGTACCGCTATGGGAACCAGGTTCGCTCCCAGCTATGCCAATCTTTTTATGGCATTCTGGGAAGAAGAACATATAAACCATAATGCCACCTGGAGAGCGAACCTGGTATCCTACAAACGATACATAGATGACATACTTTTTATCTGGAATGGGACAGAGGACCTTTTGGAGTCATTTTTAACCTTTTTAAACACAAATGAGTGGGGAGTGAAACTAACAACTGAATATAGCAAAGAGAGCGTAAATTTTTTAGACCTCACGATTTTTATAGAAAATAATTCTATTAAAACAAAAACATTTTTTAAATCAGTGGATGTAAATAATCATATTTTTTTGAATAGTTGTCATTTCTCACCGTGGTTAAAGAATATTCCAAAAGCACAATTAATGAGGATCCGCAGGAACTGCACTGATAAAAGCACTTTTGAAATTCAGGCCAAAAAAATTAAAAATCAGTTCATGGAGAAAGGATATGAGGAGAACGCTCTGTTAGACACTATAAAAGAAGTGGAAACTATGGAGAGATCTTCTCTATTAAAATATAACTCAAAAAAGAAAAATGACCACAATAACTCTTTACCACTCATCTGTAATTTTAACCAGGAAAGTCACAAAATAAAACGGATAAAAAACAAACACTGGCCAATGTTAAGAAATGATCCAATGTTATATTCTATACTACCTGAAAGACCGAGACTTATATATAGAGGAGCCCCGAATTTGAAACAAAAATTAGTACACAATCACATAAAAAATAAGACATCTACTTCTTTCTTTCAAAATAAAGGTTTCTTTGGCTGTGGGCAGTGTTTAGCCTGCAGGAGTACTAAAACAGCAAAAAGACACATTACAGAATTTTATGATTCAAAAAAAGAAAGAAAATATAAAATACGAGAGATGACTACATGTTTTTCAAAAAGAGTAATATATGTATTGAAATGTTCTTGCAATCTCCTCTATGTAGGCAGAACGAAACGCCCTTTAAATGTAAGAATAAATGAGCATATACAGAATATAAAAAAAGGCTATGAGAAACACAGTGTTTCTGATCATTTTAGATTAGTACACAATAAAGATCCTCAATTTTTAGATTTTTTTGCGATCCAAAAAGTAACTTTAAATTGGAGAGGGGAGGATGAAATAAAAAAACTAGGAAAAATAGAGACAAAATGGATTTTCAATTTAAATACCCTAGCCCCTCTAGGTCTTAATGCAGACTTTGAGTTATGCCATTTTTTATAATGTCTTTTATATACATATTGATAATACCTAACATTTTAATTAATGCCCCCTTTTGATAATAATCACATATTCTTTTAATAAAAATTAACACTTCCGAAAAATAAAGGAATTTAATAAACAAATAAGAATAAAAATATATATTTTATATTTTTTATTTTTATTTTTTATTCATCCATATTTTTTATTCATTCATTCTCTTTTAAATAGTAATATATAATATTAAGGATACACAAAAATGAAAGGTACTAATGATATCTGCCACAAAAGATTTTATAAAAATACTCCCTTCTTCATAAAAATATTCCCTTCTTTGAGAGCAGTCTTTACTAAAATTTTCAAGTGTAGATAGAAAACATTCAAATTCCCCTTATAGTTAAATACCATCATATAAATATAGTAACCTATCAAGACATAATGCACAAGCTGGGTTTCGGTTTTTATAATTATTTTATTGTATTTTTTATTTTATTTTTATATTGCATGTCTATTTATGAAAATAAGGATACATTATTTTTACCATGTTATTCTTTTTCTTGCTTTTTAATTCAATTACCATGTTTACATCCATATATGTACCGAAATAAATCCGAAAAACAGCACATTTGAGAACTCCATTTCCCAGGACTATATTGGCGTTCACCAGAAGTGACGCCATAGAACGTTAAGCATGATGGGAAATGTAGTACGAACAACCGGAAGTGACGCGACGGCATCGGCCCGCGTCACGTGAAGCACACCGGACGAAAACAAAGCGGATTTCTGGCTGGAATTATGAGGACATAAAAACTGACACAGTGTAGAGGAAGATGAGAAGCTGACTGAGGAAGCCGTTTGACGGTGAAACGCGTTTTGGCATTTATTTTCCATTTGGAACTTTCTATATACCGGTTTGTTATTTTATATAAAGTTTGTATACATTTTAACTTTTCTAAGTAATAAATATATAATTTATTTTAAATATAACTCACTGCATCCTATTCAAGTGATTTCAAGAAGGGGTAGTGTCACCCCACTAATTGACACTAGGCCTACACACTTAGAGCCAGGTACCAAGGGCTCTAAACAAGGTGAGCAATATTGTATTTTATCTATATTGATTTTATCAATACTTAAAATACTACACCTAGATTGGATCATCTATCTTTTCTCTGTCCAATGTGGAG
This sequence comes from Pelobates cultripes, assembly GCA_933207985.1. Lineage (NCBI taxonomy): Eukaryota > Metazoa > Chordata > Amphibia > Anura > Pelobatidae > Pelobates > Pelobates cultripes. The sequence goes on from OW240922.1 coordinate 82,281,424, forward strand.
GAAAACATATGTGCATATCGTGAGAGAAGGGTTGTGTGTTCTACCCGGAAAAGACACAGACGCCAGGAAGTTTAGAGCCTTAAAACTGTAAAAGGCTCTAAAAAATGTGAGTGGATTTAAACTTAAAAACTCACAAAATCACTAAAACTACTTTGACATCCTGCACAATTATTTGTATTTCTTTCTTTTTCCTTTTTTTTCTCTATGTAATACAAGTGTGACATAGAGGGTAAGTGCATATAAAGCACTATATATATATTCACTAATCTATTCTTCAAAATAACACGTAGCGCTACACTCGAGAAAAACTGAGGGTTTAAAGGTTATACCTGCAAACCTTTAAGTTTATCTGTTTCTCTTGGTGATTTTTTTATGTGTGGTGGGTGTATAGGAGTACCCACGGAGTGTTTTTAGCAGCTGAATTTTATTTTTTCACTATATTCCAATAGCGCCACCTTTCCACACCTTGTTTGTAAATCTATTGTGTTTCTAATGTTATGTGTCTAAAAAGTAGTTCTTTTGCAAGCTGAAAAGTATTTTGTCCCAGAGTCCAAAAACATTTATGCATTTTTGATAACCTTTTTGTAAAATTATTGTACAATAAAATAATTCAGTTTTTTTCCTTTTTCTTTTGTCTCTAACAGATTGCCTATACGTCCTCCTCGGACACCAGACAGTCTTCACGCTCTGACACCTTTAATTTGGGTTTTTAAACAAACAAACAAACAAACAAAAAAGATCTGTTGCTGCAAACAAATAGAGCATTTTATGCCTTCAGCTAACACAATGCATTTTGAGTTAATTTAACTTTCAGAGTCACCGGCTAGTCTTTCATAGTTTTGCAGTTTGTCAGATTCAAGGTCATTGGTTTCCATTTCCCTTTTGTATATCTGAGTGCTGTTACTGAAACGCTTTCAATCTGGGGCTTTGTAAGGCCAGCTGGACACAATTAACTGACAGATACCTGGAAATGTCCTAATTGTTTTGATGAATGCATTCAATAGTGAATTACCATGTGAGAGCTTTGCAAGACATTATAGAAGAGTCACATTAGGACACACATTATAAATTCATGCATTTTTCCCATCGTTTGCCTCTTTTTATAGACCACCTTTTACATACCTCCAAAGTATCCCTATTTACGGGTGACAGTCCCTATTTTGCATCCCAGTCCCTACTTACCTCTTGTTTCCTAATACTGTTCCAAATACATTGTTTCTAATTATAAATTTTAGTTGCATAAATTGTTGTTAGTAACTCACCTAAACATTCTCAAAACAGTCCCTTCCTGGGCGGAGCCAAGCAGCCGAGCTGAATGGCCGCACATTGTCTGAGCTCTGACCACGGAACCCAAACAAATACCGCACAAGGCCCTAAAATTAAGCTACCCACGACAGGGGAACCCCCCACGAGACAGTGGAAACGCCATGGGTCGCAAATCAAAGAAGATGAGGCCAGAAAAGCCACGGATGGGCTTCGATATCGGAGACATGCTGCGGCAGGCCAGCGGAGGGACGAGACCAAAGATGGCCGACCATCCTGCAACGTACTCTGACCTCTCAGACGACATGTCCCCTGACGAGGACAGCGAGATCCCACTTGCAAACCCAAGAGTAGCTCAACAGCACACCGACCGAGACAACGCACCAGTGACGGCGGCAGTGCTGAAAGCACTCCTGGCGGATCTCCAGAGGAACATTCAGACGGACGTTGCATTAATCCGCACGGATTTACAAGGCCTTACGGGCAGACTGGCGGTGGTGGAAGCCGCGTCCAATTGCCACACTTCAAGAGGCAGTTCGGGGGCTCCAGCGCCACAGCGAACAAGCTGAACGCCGCTTCTCCGCAATCGAAGATTGGAGGCGGAAAAATAACATTAAAATTAGGGGCATCTCGGACGAAGTGCCAACAGCAGAATTACCGCACCTCCTAAGGCGCCTACTAAGAACTATACTTACCCCAAGACAGGGCAAGCTGGTGGGAATAGAGGGGTTCTTTCGTGTACCCAAATCCCCACGAGCACCGGACGACGTACCGAGGGACATGGTCATCCAACTAATGAGCGGGAAAGATAAAGCAGCGGTGATGGCGGCGGTCAGGGACTACGCGCCATATAAATTTGAAGACATGTCTCTCACCTTCTTCCCGGACCTATCAGGGAGTACGCTAGCTTGGAGAAGATCGCTCCGACCCTTCGTATCACTCCTCCGACAGAAGCAGATTCCATACCAGTGGCGGCAATCCCGTACCCTAATGATCCAGCACGGGGGAAACAAGCTCCAGATCAGAGATCTCGAAGAGGCAAAGGCTACACTACCCACCCTCAACCTATCTCCTGACGCCCTGTCATCGACCGGAGAGGAGGCAGCAGGCCGCATTCCACACCAATGGAACCCGGACGCAGTGATCCAGTTTTCCCCCCGACGGCAAAACAAGGGAGGAACTGCAGCGGCCATCACCTGAAGACATCGATTAGATGGACAGCCCGCTAATATCACGTCCTTAGGCACAGCCTAGGGCACCAGTTTATAATGTTTAAAATGCTAATTTTTCTGCTCCCTGCTATACACATTTTGGCCCCATGTTCAAACCTAGCCCTACTGACATATACACAGAAGAGAGCTCTTCCACAAACAGCCCACCTGAAGCTCGACAGCTCCCCTTGAGCCACTTACACCACCCCCCACACACACCTCCTAAGACTGAAGTACCTATAACACTGCTTTGACAAGTACCGGAGGCAGTCAGCAACGAACCTTTAACACACTCCGGCACACACACTAGCTGGGACACACTTTAGAACGCAGGGCACCACCACTGTAACCCAGTTAGATCTAGGCCACAACACACCAGAGATGCATAAGAGTGCCTGGAGTTGGATGGCCAACCATATATCTACCATCACACATAGTCTGTGTCACACTATACCCCACCTTAACGACATCACTTAAAAATGAAAAATGTGCCATGTAAATGCATGCCATGCTACTGTCGTTCCTTGACTGCATTACTATAGTTGGGTATAGCTATCGTGGCATACCGAACTTGTATGTTAATATGTGCACAACATAAATAAAGAAAAAAAAACAGTCCCTAACCTATTCACACCCCCACTCACACCCTTAAAATTAAAGTGTCAATCTTTATTTGAAATGTTACGAGGTATGCTTTTAACAAGCATATCTCTTCTTAAGCAAGGTTTAATACGTCCAAATACTTGACCAAAAAGTAGAACAAGCACTTAGATCAAATACCAACAATATGTGCATGTGCTCATACACACTCTCAAAATGAAATATTGTAGGGCGGAACCTGGATTCCAAGCTGACGTGCATCGCCTGAGCTCCACAAACCGGGTCGGAAACTTGACGATAAACCCGGGCCGCTTGTTCACCTAGACCGTTGCCAACGTTGTCCTAGACAATGGCGCACCCAGGGATGCGGACATTGAGGCTTGCTGCCAAGAAAGTGTGGGCTGCGGAGAGACGACCACTCTCAGAGTCCATCACACGGCAGAGTGGAACCAGCACCAAGCTGTATCTCCCCCTCTCCTTTGGACCGGTGTGGGACATCCCGGTCTCCCCTGCCATACTCCTACCTCAGCTGGCTGCACGCTGCTGCCTCGCTACATACTCAAGCTGAAGCAATCACACCTAAAATGGAGGCCGCGCTTGATTTCACACAACCTAGCAAACCACACCCGGCGACACCCATGCCAGACCTCTTTGAGCGACTACTGCATAACGTGGATATGCTCTTTGCAAGATTTTGCGCGAAACTGGAGGCTCGTGAATCGGAGACACCACACCAGTTACAGGAGAAAGGGCATGGCACCGACCAGCAGGAGATGAGCGGGTCCCCTCCGGACGCACTCCCCCATCAAGCATCTGGAATTACTCCATCAGGCCCACCTGGGCATAAGACCACAAGGTATAGAATACCCCTGCATTTGCCACAGAGGCTGAAGAACCACCACCGCTGGCAGCGACATACCACCAGGAGCTTCTGCCGTCCCTTGAAAGGGAGAGACTTGGCCTCATGTTGGAGAATCAGAGTCTGTGGCCTTGTGTTGCCGGTCTTCCATAAAGCCCAGGGCTGGATGGTTCCCACACCTTCCTGCCTTGAAAAGCCCCCTGACAGCCTCCAGGCATCTCCAAATGGTTCCATATTGAAGAAGTATTTGTAGGCGAAACACATTTGTGGATTTTTTATACTGTGTATTTTATTTATTAAATATATTTTGGTTACTTTTAATTGTGCCATCATCTTTTAATACACTTTATACCTTTTTACCTGGCATTTTTATTATCCTGGACTCCAAGCAATCCTAGGTGGGGATCAAACCACCGTTATCACCAAAGAGCAGTTTGCCTGCTCCATACTTGTGAGTACCATTTTATATACTTTATTTATCATTGGTTTTATTCAGAGAGCACTATTAGTTGTCTCCTTTTATTCTCTTTGACGAACATACTCTAAAGGAAGAATCCTGTACTATATCCTACAAGCGGGGATTGTACCGCTGTACGCCTTCCACACTAGAGCTAGCTATAGCTCTTATACATGTGAGTGCAATACCATCTTCTTTTACTACTTGTTGTATTTTACTGGATATACCACACCATTTGTTCTTTTTTTTGTGTTTTATTGTTTCATATTCGGATCCACCTGAGAAAGGTCTACTGAGGACAGTGTTCCTGAAAAAGCACTTTACAGACCCTTATTTAAGAAGATTATTCAACTAAGACTTTATATTTGGTTTATCATCATATTTTTATATATTTTATTGGTCCTCAGTGGCACAGCCCTTATTTCTGTTTTTATTCTTGTTGTAGTCTAAGGGTTTTTGAGGGATTCCCTTATAGGGTTGCTGCCTTTTCTTGTTTCTAAGCGCTTACTCTCTCTTTAGATTTTTACACAATAGCTTGAATCTTAAGCACGGAGAAACCAAAAGCAAGAGGGAACTCAAAAGTGTAATACCAATATATTTACAGATTAAATAGAACTTTAAAGCAGTTTACTAAAGGTCTTTATGTGTGTTTGCTTGCTGGATCGCATAGGGTTTGTGCTCTGCTGAGCAGAGGACAATGCTTCTTCTTGTGGTATGACCGTTAGGCCTAGTCTCTGTAGAAAAGACTCTGGGTCATCTAATTAGGTTTGAGTTAGGAACCCACCTCCCAGTTTGTGGCCAGAAGGGATCCCTCCACTCCCTAGTGGTACTTAACTGAGTTTTCTCTTTAGCCTTCTGGCCACCGGGCTAATCTGTTCTTCTCTGCTATAACTGTAAATGGAATATCTCCATAAATCGCGAATGCACTGCCTTGAAACTGGATATTCCCAAGTACCCTAGGATATTATCACTTCTTTGTCTCTCGTGACCGCGAGAGCATCTCTCGGGGTTCCATTGGGTGCTACAGTGGACTTTCGCACTCGAAACACTGAGGTTATCTGCGAGGTGTCTGTGCTCCCTTTTACTCCCATAGAGGTGATCATATTCTGCACATATTGTGGCTTCACTTCACCACCCACAGACTCTGGGATGCCTCTGATGTCAATATTATGGCGCCTGTGTTGTGCCTCCAATGAAGTCACCTGTCGGTTCAGTTGTTGGACCTGTGAGGCGAATCCCTCTATTTGACTTTTTGCTTCCAGAACTTTTTCATGTCCTCTTTGATCGATGGGGACCAAAGAGGACAAAAGGCAGGAGACTATGTAAAGCAGGAGACTTCTTCCTCTTGGGAGTCCTCGGAGGCCTCCAATTCACTCTGGGCTGCGGGCGCTATCTTTGTGTGCAGCTTTGGTGCAGGTCTCTCGAAAGAGAGCCTAATATCCTGCAAAGGTGGAACTTATGGGCGAGGACTCCTCCTATTTTTACACCCTATCTTATCGCTTGGGGGGTGCTGGTAAGTATTTGCCTAAAGATTTTTGCGTCTTTTGTCTCAGTTACGTTGGGAGTTTTCTAAAAGCGTGCTCGATCCATTTGCTCTACAAGAGACCAAAATATCAACTAATAAGGGAGTGAATGCATGTATTTGTTACATTGCCTGAGAAGATCGTATATCCAGTCAACACAACACAAAAACCATCTTATATTGACCCAATAAACAAAAGGCTCGTATGGAAGGATTAATGGACAAGACTTGTTCTTTTGAACTCTTGAATGCAGAAGAAGCTTTGATATGAGGAAGCTGTTTTTTTTTTTTTTTTTTAAAGTGGAGGAAGTAATAGGTTGCGGGTTTTTTGGGGAATTATGTCACAAAAAGGAGGAATTCCCTCCAGTACAGCCTTGAACATTTTAACAATCTGTACCATTCACTTCCTTACACAAAGCACATTCTTTCCATCTGGCTACAATTCCGCTTGGAGAAATAGAGTAATAAAAAGAAAAAGGAGAGCCTAAGATAGAATCAGTTTCCACAGCTGAAGGTTTTTCTCAATCCAGTTCTATTTACATACTAACTAAGAGAACAAGCCACTGTCTTTTGGCACTGCCAGTCATTTAGAGTAACTGCCTGTAAAATGACACACTTGTGCGACACAAAACTGAGCGAGATCTGTTCTTCAGGAAATAACTAGATCGTCCTTGGGCAACAGGCACCAATGAATACAAAAGCTTTGTGAAGGCATTTAAGGAAAGAAATTTAGAGCTTCCAAATTTATGACATAATTAAAATACAGTAGTATTTTTTTTTCCATTGTGTCTAATATATGTATGATGTCATACAAATCTAAAGGTTCTATTTAGTAGATGTCTTCCGGTTCGTGTTACACATAAAAATATATATATTTTTTAAAGTTTTAAAGACAACAAAAAGAACAAAACCCACCCACCTATGTATGGATTTACCTCTGGTTTTGAATGACAATCAGGCTTTTGGCATGCCCTTCACTTGCTAACAGAAGCCGATAGCAAAAATGGAACCTTTCACACTCACTCTGTAAAAAGTCAGAGAAGCCCGGAAACGGTGTGTCAGTTTGATGATGACATGTGTCAATCCTTCTTGATTACTGGGTCAGGTACGAATAACAAAATAAAAATAAAATAAAAAAGTAAAAAACTGACATTTAAATTCCCAATTCCTCTTTGTGTCACTTTGAAATATATGATGGATTTATTTGACTCTGAATGTCTCTGATGTGCATGTTACACAACAGAATTAAACTTTACCAAGGATAAACAGAGGGAAAAAAGACAGTTATAGTCTGGAGCATCGCATCAATGACAAAAGATTACAACTCGAGACAGACATCATGTAATCAATGGTTACATGCCAAGAAAAAGCATCAACCTTACAATTACCTTATAAAAGCAGTAACTATAACCCGACAGCATCCGTAACTGTAGCATATTTTCATGTTAAGGCTGTCACAGGAAACATTGTGTTAAAGTGTTAAGAACAAGCAGATCTGTGAATTAAATAGCATGAAACAAAAATGGTGAAACAACTACTAGCTGAGTTGGAGACTTTCCATATCAGTTACATTTGCCAAAATTAATTACCAGGAATTCATGGGTGTTTAAAATTTTAGGCCAAAATAGTCAAATCAACAATTAAACAGACTTTCATAATTTTCCAAAACCACCATTTTGGCCTAAAAATTTAAAGTCACTCTGAATTCGACAACTCAATGATATCATCCAGCTATCTCGCCGACGTTCCAATTTAATGTTTCTCATAGAGGAACATTGGGGAGTGATGCACATGAGTGATGAGCACTTCCAAATGCTTTCTTATGAGCTGCATTGGTCACATGACCCAGATTCTCAGTTGTTGCCCTTTTCTATTCAATTGTATCGTTATCGCTATTCATAAATGTTCATATCCAGCAAAACCATAATAGTTTGTCCTTCAGCGAGTACCCATTCAGTACAAATGTTCGTGCCATTACAGAGAGAAACTATACTAATATGCACATCAGACTGGTCCAGCCCAAATGTTCAGAACCAAAAAGGCCAGTAAATCCCACAATCTTAATCTGGATTAAACATAGGAGCTGATGGAGTTGCACCTCAGGCTCAAAAACTGGGTGCAAAAACAAAAGTGTTGTGTTTATAATTTTCTTCTATATATATATATATATATATTTACACACACATTGGAACAAAACTGGTGTGGACTAGCGGACAATTAAATTTGTTAAGGTAAAGCTGACTTTGAGCACTATGCAAATGTACTTGTTTCAGTCTCTCTAACTCTGTAGCATGTTCCCTTTCTTCTACACTCACTACATACACTTTTTCTCTGTTCCAAACGGTATAACAGGAGCCTCTGCCTGCTAGTAAGAAGGTTAGGAGAGGAGTGGACAAGTGAGTGCTAGGGGACAGTCCTTAGAAAGTGTAGACACATTTATGCCAAGCTCAGGGTGCTGTCTGCACAGTATGCACTTGGTTGGTCATCTTGCATGATTGGCAGGCAGCCAGGCGTGACCATCTAATTTTTCTTGCAGACGCCCCCCTTTTGGGCAAGTTTGTCCCTTTGGGCAGTTCTGGTTACATGATTCACATCAGTGGCCTGCCCTTTTACTTGCTTCACCGAACACTGCTGTTAGGGGGTATGGATTTACTTGAAAGATGACAGTGCGAGATTAGCATAGGGTATGTGTTTTCTTATAGCTGCATCCTGTGAGGTCATTCCAGCACCACCTCCACCAGATATGATGCTTGGGAGGTATAAATGTTTGTGTTTTCGGTCGATAAGATTCTGTAATTAGGCCAATCATAATTGTCAGCACCAGGCCCACTGGGCTCTTAATCCAGCCCTGCCCTCAATGTGGTTGTACCCTACAAATGCAGTAAAAGCGTCCAAATGTCCCTATAATAGAATAAACAAGTCCAGTTAGCACTGGGAGAATTGTCAACTAATTTTAACTTGAAGCAGCCATTTTAGAAAACGCAAAACTCTTTTCCTTTCCTAGTGTTCTCTGCATGGATATAGTACCATTAGTGTAGTGCGAGAGCACTAAATGATGTGCTCGTACTACGCATTCTGGGGATACCAGGGAACAAACCCAGGATAGCAGGATAGGACACCGAGAATTGTATAGTCCTGCCAGATTAGGGACAGTTGAAAGGCCTGAAGTTTCCCTTTAGTTAGCGCCTGCTCAGGTCTTGGACAGGCTTTAGGTCACTTGTGAGGCTTTTCTGTAGAGTAATATATAACTAAGAAGTGATGGACACACCGTGATAGTGTGCCATGTTTGCCTGTAGAAACCGGCATGGGTTAAACAAACACAATTCACAAATGCGCTTTAACCCCCTTAAGGACCAAACTTCTGGAATAAAAGGGAATCATGACATGTCACACATGTCATGTGTCCTTAAGGGGTTAAGCAACAAAATTGGTGTCAGCAAATACCCTGTATAAAAAGGGACCTAAATCTGCCGACTTATTAAAACATTTGTGGTCTCGCCACATGTGGCTGAGTTTCCTCTAAAGAGAAGTATACAGGTCAGCTTGAAAAATGCTGCCAAGCAGATTTTTTAGAAAGCAAATCTCACTAAAGTGGCGTAGACAGGGAAAAATCCAATCTACAAACTAAAATGAAATTCTACGGTAGGCGCAGACTTTCTTTAATCAAGCAATTACATTATAATGTAAGCAATTCCATTTTAAAAAGAGGCAAATAAGCAGAATTTATTTGCCCGGTTCATAAGGTGTTAATGAGTTTGTTCACCAATGGATGGTTAACCAAAGATTCCTAATATAACCGAATGTAAGGTTGTTTTTTCTTTGTTTGTTTTTTCTTTGCTATTTCGGCCTGAATTGTGTATCTTAAGCATTCAATTCATCACAATTTGGAAAGTTCATGAACAAACATTCATGTTTATGGAGTGATACAGTGTTTACAGTTGAAATCTTGGTTCTTGGGTATTTGTACAATATAGCAAACAAATAATTCATCCTTGTTAGCATTGTGTGCCCTGACTGTGCCTAGACTGTACTGGGTTGTGATGCTACTTGCTAAATCCTTCATATACATTTCAAAGTAAATGGATCATCACATAACGAAAAGAAAAAAAAAGGGGGGAACAAAAAGTTAATACATGTTATAGGTGATTTAAAAAAACATCCACTGCATCTACTCAACACATTGCATCTAATACACACAAAAACTACATCCACTACACAAACACACACTACATCTAATACACACACTGCATCTGCTTCACAAACACACACTCTGCATTCGCTGCACAAACAGTATCCAATACACACAAACACTACATCCATTACACACATTCTAATTCACTATACACACATATTCAGTGCTGCATCATTGTGAGCGGACTAGGTAGAATTCCTGTGGGTGGACTCGTGGGTGGGACTTGCCCATGAGGATTCTGTCTGGACCCATTGAGGCAGATGTTCCGTGGCATGTGCCAAGATCGTGGCAGACAGCAAGGCTGCCTGGTTATATGTTTTGACGTTTGGAAGATTTAATCCCCCCTCAGAGAGTGGTTGTATAACAACTTAGTAGCTACTCTTACTTTACGGTTGTTCCAAATGAATCTGAGGAGTATATTTTGGAGTTTGTCCAGGTATAATTTAGATAGGTGTATCTGTAGTGTTCTTACTAGGTATCGAAACTTAGGGATAAGGGTCATCCTGACTGCAGCCATTCGACCCAACTACATTAGATTTGTTATCCCATGTCTTCAAGGTCTCGCTCAAGCTGGCAAACAGTGTGTCGTAATTGTACTTTGCTAGATTGGCTAGGTTTTTGGTTATCTTTAGCCCTCAGAACGTGACATAATGGGTTCTCCAGTCTAGGGGGAATGTGGTTTTCAACGTTTGCAGTGTAGATGCTGGGAGTTGAATGCCCATAGCTTGGGTTTTAGCTACATTTAATTTGTAATAAGAGTTCTTGCTGTATTCCTCTAGTTCACTGAGCAGGGAAATAAGTGGGTGTGCGGTGTAAAATAGTTTAACCCCTGCAGTGCCATGATCACTTGGCACTAGTAAAGGAATAACGGAGTATACATGTACTCATACAGCATATCACTGTACATGCTAGAGTGAGAATTAGGCAACTTATGCTGCAGCGCTTTACAATGTTATAAAAGGCATAATTTAACAATAAAATGAGAATTACAAAATGTTACAGAAACAATGGATTGATAAGAACCCTGCTTGAAAGAGTTTACAGTCTAGAGGAGGTGGGGTACAAAAAAAATAAAAATAAAATAAACACAATAGGAAGGGCATCCAGGGGGATAGCAACCAAATGCAAGGTGTGACAGTAGCAGAAATGGAAGGCGAGAGTGTAGTGTGGCCCTTTAAGAGAGAGCGAGATATAGGTTTATGAAATAAGTTGCCCTGGAAGGCCACATTCTGTTCTGAGGGATTGAAGACTAGGGGAGAGTCTGATGGTTGTAGGCAGGCAGCTCCAATGGAGTGGAGCTGCCCACAAGTATCCTTGCAAATTCAAGTTAGCAGCACGAGTGTGAGATGCAGACAGTTGAAGGTCTCTGGCAGAGCGGAGAGACCAAAAAGGGTCTCTCTTTACTTAAGAAATATAGCACAGGGTAAAGTAGTTTAGAGTTTATAGGGAAGAGTTAATCATTTTACTTTTATTACTTACATCTACTGCAATAAACACCAAGCCCGTTCCCCCACCCCCCCAAAAAAAGAAAAAATAAACCCCAACTTTATGAGAAGTTGCGCTTTAAAATGTTTCAAAACATCTATTTTGTGAATGAAGTAGAAAAAATTAAAAAACAAAAACACATAGCTGTCTACATTACCAATAAAAAAAAATTTACACACACACCTGTAGTTGATTTCGAGAATTTTATATGACGACTTTTTTACGACATTCTAGTGCCCACGTAAAAAACATATTGAATAAAATCAACCAGATCTTAAGGCTTGCAAATAAACAGAATGTGTTCATTCCTCTGTAAAACATAATACTCAATCAGTACTTCGGAGATACACTAATTGCCTCTATTCATCTGGGACGGATTTATATGTAATCAGTGAGCATATTTCCATGTTCAACTTCGCGCGAGCAATCAGGTTCTTACATATTTTCATTTTTGGTCGACTTTTGACACCGTGTTTTTTTTGTGGCACGTAACTGGTCTGATTGACAGTTACCATTAAATCCAGTATCTGATAAGTGCATGAACGCTCCACAAAAAAAGTTAAAGAATGTTTAGGATGTTTTGTTGGGAAGTACAACCCCCACTCCCTATCCACAAATCATTTCTATAAAAAGCCAAAAACTTTAAGATGATATTAGCACCAAGTGCCGTTTCAAAAAGAATAAACTTTAAACATGAATTTCATGGTTTTGGAAAATGTGACAGATGCAAGGCTTGCCTGTATCTTACAACGAAACAGGATTGTTAGATTCTTAATTTTAATTTGACGGTTGAAAGTTTGCAAATAAACTCCCTGGTTATTGCACACACCTAGTTTACTTATTTGCGTACTCTGGTGTGAGAAGTTGAATTTACATTTCCATTGCCATGGAAATAGAGTTTAAATGTGGCATGTAACAAAGAACACCCCTACCCCCCCAAAAACAAACGAAAAAAAAAAAAAAGACACTTCGATATGAGTGGAGCACCATTGTATCTGCACCAGCTTATTTCACAATAAAAATAAATAAATCTTTTTTTTTTAAAAAACACATTCATATTGTGGCTGCTTTGGGTCTATATCAAAATTTCAGAGCATGAGTGAGGAGCCAGTGCTCCAAAAGATGTACGTAAAGCACAAGAATCAATTACTATTTGTTCTAAATCACACCTGATTTCTTGGAATTAATTTTTATTTATTTATTTATTTTTACACAGACCCTTTGGGGGGTAAGGATAGGAGAAATTAGACAGTCACTTGTAGTGGAGTTAACCCTATCAGGTAATTATTGCAATGCAGTTAATCCTAGCAGGTAATTTTTGCAGTTTCTTAAAAACTGCAAGAATTACTTGCCCAGGGTTAGGGGACCTGGGACACAACAAGCTCAATGAGCTGAAGTGGTCTGGGTGCCCATAGTGTCCCTTTAATAAAACATTAAACAAAAATGTGTGTTAAATTATTTTTAGTTTTTTTTTTTTATATCTAAATCTTGATTTAAATAAGGCAAGTGTAATAAAAAAAAACACTTTAAATATAGCCATGTCAAGAGTACAATGATTAGTTTAAAGGACCACTCTAGGCACCCAGACCACTTCAGCTTAATGAAGTGGTCTGGGTGCCAGGTCCCTCTAGGATTAACCCTTTTTTTTTATAAGGGTTAATCTAGCCTCCAGAGCCTCTAGTGGCCGTCTCATTGACAGCCGCTAGAGGCGCTTGCGTGCTTCTCACTGTGAAAATCACAGTGAGAGCACGCAAGCGTCCATAGGAAAGCATTGTAAATGCTTTCCTATGCGACCGGCTGAATGCGCGCGCGGCTCCTGCCGCGCATGCGCATTCAGCCGATGACGTCGCGAGCAAGGAGGAGAGGAGGAGTACAGCTCCCCGCCCGGCGCTGGAGAAAGGTAAGTGTTTAACCCCTTCCTCTCCCCAGAGCCGGGCGGGAGGGGGACCATGAGGGTGGGGGCACCCTCAGGGCACTATAGAGGTCCTTTAAGAGTTTATAAAAATCACCAGTAAAAGTCTACCAGATGAAAAATATTAAACGTTAAAAAAAAAAAAAATACGACCAACAGAAAGAGAAGAAAGAAGAAAAGGAGACAAAGAAAGAAAAGCTAAGAGGTGATCTGACACGTACTCTGAAGGAGTCTAGCAGGTTTGAGAGTAAAAAAGGCCATGGGTCCAAATTAATAGGCTTACTTAGGACTCTCTCACAAAGCCGATGGACCTTAGATCGAGGGGAACCCAAGGGCAAGTGCAGCATATTTGAACAGACTCTCGAGAAATGTTTTTGTTTTGTTTTTTATCTAGGGAGTATAGCAATACTAACCTGTATAAAAAAAGTTATGACAATAGGCGGTCTACCCACAACTACACTTTGTAAATACTAGGTAGTAAATTAAATGTTTTTCAGGATTTTTCTCTCTTCTCTTTTAAATCCCTGTTGAAGGAATTATACATTGACTAATTCTGCAAGAGCTCTTCTTTGTGTGTGGCTCTCTTAGTTTACAATCTCCTCCAATAAATCCGTGAGGAATGAGTGATAGCATTTCACGGTCAATAGCGGTATCAACATTGTTTGATCTAATAACAGCCACCACGACTATTTAGATGGAATTTAGAATACTGTGTAGAATAAAAACGCAGTATGTCAAATATGGCAGCCTTGGATCCACTTGCCCATCAGGACTGTGTCCAAATAAACCACCAGTAGCCGTTATACAGGTTCAATTCTGCATCAGCACACCTTGGACAGTCTCCCATTCCTAACGTAAAATGTTTCTGAAGAATAAGAAGGTTGTATTAGCAGATAAATGAGCTGTAGCACAGTTATACAAGTTAAGGCTTGTTTCATAAAATGAAAGCAACATGCATATTATATTAAAATTAATGTTCCAATTCAAATGTTAGAATAGGTTAACTTGTCACAATACAATGTCATCCCTTTAATTTCACATATCCAAAGACATAACATCTTTTTTTGGGGGGCGGTTAAATTTCCTTTAATGTTAAAAGATGTAATACAATTAAAATGTGCAGTCTAACATGTGTGTTTTACCTGTTGGATATATTTACATCACTTGACCAATCTCTTAGCGTTGTGAATGTTTCCCATTCTGCATCCGGGCACTTCAAAAATAAAAATGTACAACAACAACAAAAAAGGAAGGATATAGTACACTGTGTAATGGACACTGGGTAGTTTGGAAGTACTGAAACTTAGGGCAGCATTGGGGCATTGAGATTTCCAAGTGTATCTTAGATTAGTGGGAGTTACACTTCCAGGTAGCAGCAGATAGAGATTGAATAAATAATGGCAGCTGCAAATAGGAGCTGCTGTCTAGGAGGTTAACTCCCACTAATTCCAGACGGAGAAACAGAAGTCTCAGGGTTGCACTGAGATTAGGCAACACAAGACGGCACATTGTCCATCACACCATGCATTACGGTTTCACTACATGATATGATGCCTCCCACCAGTTGGCGTGGGATTTTAGAACATGATCTGGCCATTAAAATAACTTGAAAGTCAGATAATATATATATTTGTATATATGTACATTTTGTACCAGATTCAAAAATGCACTTAACCTAGACGTGACTAATCCACGGACTAAAACTATGTGTTAGCCCCTCATGACACTTTCATTACCAAAATGCATGAGTAATAATAGCCATTAGTGATCACCGTTCCAATATAAAGAAAGGGTTAAGTCTGCTTACAAACTCTTATCACAACTTTTCAGACTAGCTTTCAAATACTGCAGTGTGACATCAGGGTGATTCATAGTCACTTTGTCTAGAATAAAATAATGCAATGAGCTGCGGCACATTGTCTACAAAACCCAAGAATGTACTGCAGACATTCCGTTAAACAGAAAGGAATTCCAAAAGCATTAAAACCTCTCAACTAAGACCACAGCTGTAACTGAAGGTCTTCTTTCTGATTAGATATGCAGAATCAAAGAGATATTCCACCTTCACAAAGTGTATTATCACAAAAGGCCCTTTTTTATTTTTTAATCATAACTCAACATTAGTCATGGCACAAGAGAGCTAGCACTATTGTGGGGTCAGGACAGGCGTTCAAATTTTATTATTATGCAATAATATCGGTTCTCGTCCACCGGGGTCCCAGAAGAGAAGCCAAACAGGCTACAGGACAACGAGGGCCAAAGCAGTTAATAATAAGGTAATAAGGATAAGTCTTCATCATGGATGACCATATTTAAAAAAAATAAATAAATAAATAAAAAAACAATTCTCTGTAGTTTCATCTCGGTGAGTGCTGCGTACGCATTAGAGATTCCTCTATAGGAAAGCATTAAATCACGGCTTTCTTATGAGGGATTTTGAAGATGTTGGACGTCCTCATTCAAAGTTTTACTGAGTTAAACTGTTTGAGACTAGGAAGCACATTTATTGGTTGTCTTATCCATGCAATATAAACATTGTAGTTTCTCTGAAACGTCAATGTTTTACATTGCAGTGTTAAAGGGACAGGAACACTGAACCAAGACCACTTCAATAAGACAAAGTGGTCTGGGTGTCTATAGTGTCCTTTTAAATAATTAGAAGTCACTTCCATGGCTGAGATCTCGCCATTAAGAGCTTTGGAAACTGAAGTGAATATAGTTGGCAGGCCACAGGCAGACAGGTACTACCTAAGGTCATTTGCAAAAAGTGGGGGAGGCCCTGTTTCTCCCCTTCCCAAAGGACCATATTATAATCCTTGAACATAGAGAATAGCCTTCAGGTCGATGATGACCTCTCGTCCCAGTCCTCTCTAGGACTGAACTCTGTGTTCCAGAATCTGCCATCGGAACCACTGGGCCAGCAACAAATGGAGCTGCTCCAGCACTTCCACCAGACACACAGTTGATCTGTTTGTGGTTTCTCTCTAATGAGTGCAAATGAGCAGTCAAAGGCTTTCAATGTTCTATATTCATAAAATAGCGTAATAATGCCCACAAAGACTGTTGTATGACAGGTTTGTTATATAGTGGCAGGTAGCTGGGTGTACAGCCATGACATTTTTGGGTGGAGAATTTCGAGCAGATATACCTGACCGTCATGGCAGATTTCTCCCCAAAAAACCAACTTACTTTTTGAACATGTGGACTTTGTTGCTTTCTGGAACATCATCAGTTCTTAATGGGTTAATCTATAGTTGCAGTCATAATATGTTGGAAGGGGCAACAAACAGCAGGAGTTGTTCTTGATAAATAGAAAGCTTTCACACTTATTATGGGCAGTTATACAGTGCTTTACAATTATAGAAAGGGAAGGAGACCCTGCTAGATATATATAGCTAATTGTCTTGTCCAGGGACACTTGGTGAGGTGGTCAGACTGGGATTTGAAGCTGGGTTTCCTAGTTCTTAGGCAGCAACCTTACCAATACTCTAACCAGCCAAAATGAATAAATCTCAAAGTCTTCTGCAGAAGTGCTGTGGGCATGCTGTAGAGGTATCGCATGTCTCTGATAATTCATTTATCCAAGCTGAATAAATGGAAAGCCCTTCGGCATTTCTCCCTCATGGGAAAGACAGTAACGTGACGCCAATATAAATCCCCAAGCTTAATGTCCTTAACCTGCCTGTAATTTACACACAATTATATATATCATGCATGGGGAAGAAAATAAATCCTCAGATGTCACTGGGTACGTCAAAACAAACTTTCATCTCTTTAAAAAAAAATTTAATTTTTTTTTAAAGAATCAACATTAAAAAGCGAAGATTGAAAGACTAGAAGTGTCTGTATGTGTTAACTATTTTCTGCCAGAGGAGCTGGCCATATAGATTGTTATTTGCTGTGCCAGATGTATAATTTAATAGCTACTCAAACCTCGAGGTTGAAGGTTCAGTCCTTGCAGAGTTGACTCTGCCTTTTATCATTCCGAATTCAAAACAATAAGTGCGATTTAGATAGAGAAGGATGATACCCCCCGAGGGCATTCTTAAAAACTAGAGAAATCTAAATGTATCCTACATGATAAAATAATTGGATATTTAGATGCCGCAAGGCTGTAGGAAGAATTGGTGCCAGAGTACAATTATGTGTGCCAAGAAGTTGTGAACAATGCATACAATATAGAACATACATACACACTCAAACAAGACTTTCTGACATTGCGAAATGAGAAAAGTATGCAAGCGCCATGGAGTCAGAGTGTGCACATTGCTGCAAGTATGTTCATTTACATAGGAAAACTCAGAAAAGTGCGTTATTACAAGAAAAGTCGGAACTTTTCACAGAACAAAAATAATAAAATAAATGGCACTTTATAACTTCATTTAACCCCTTAAGGACCAAACTTCTGGAATAAAAGGGAATCATGACATGTCACATGTCATGTGTCCTTATGGGGTTAAAACAATATGTGTGGTATGTATAAAAAAAATATATACAATATTTGTACAGGTAATCAAAATTTGGTCTGTTGAAATCACCATCTCCGTGGGGCCAAATTGACATATGCAAAAAGGGTCAATATGTGCGTTGATTCCCTGCAATGTGTTTGTGTCACCGGTGAATCCCAGCTAGTTCTTGTGTGCATGTTTCTGTATTGTATATCTCAATATCCTCCGAGCTGGTTACAGCCAACAGCCAGTCTGCACTTGCCCTCCACCTGTATAAATGCTGTACTTCTCTATATATCCGTATAATCTTCTCAGTCTCCGGGCAGTACCTATACTCTCAATACTCTCTGGCTACAGTATCAAATGCAGCTGTGTTTGCAAATAAGCGTCACTGTAGTTCTGCATCATAGGCTACGTCAAGTCATTGTGCTGCTTGGAAGCAGATGTGTCACATTTGTTTCTACAAAAGGAACATGCTAAAGACATTTCAGGGGGTATACAGTATCTCACAAAAGTGAGTACACACCTCACAATTTTGTAAATATTTTATATCTTTTCATGTGACAACACTGAAGAAATGACACTGCTACAATGTAAAGTAGTAAGTGTACAGCCTGTATAACAGTGTAAATTTGCCCCTCAAATAACAAGTCACAACCATTAATGTCTAAACCATTGGCAACAAAAGTGAGTACACCCCTAAGTGGAAATGTCAAAACTGGGCCCAATTAGCCATTTTTCCTCCCAGTGTCATGTGACTCGTTAGTGTTACAAGGTCTCAGGTGTAAATGGGGAGCAGGTATGTTAAATTTGTAGTTATCACTCTCACACTCACTCATACTAGTCAATGGAAGTTCAACATGGCACCTCATGGCAAAGAACTCTCTGATCTGAAAAAAAAGAATTGTTGCTCTACATAAAGATGGCCTAGGCTATAAGAAGATTGCCAAGACCCTGAAACTGAGCTGCAGCCTGGTGGGCAAGGCCATACAGCAGTTTCACAGGACAGGTTCCACTCAGAACAGGCCTCGCCATGGTCGACCAAAGAAGTTGAAAGCACGTGTTCAACCTCATATCCAGAGGTTGTCTTTGGGAAATAGACGTATGAGTGCTGCCAGCATTGCTGCAGAGGTTGAAGGGGTGGGGGGTCAGCATGTCAGTGCTCAGGCCATACGCCGCACACTGCATCAAATTGGTCTGCATGGCTGTCGTCCCAGAAGGAAGCCTCTTCTAAAGATGATGCATAAGAAAGCCCGCAAACAGTTTGCTAAAGACAAGCAGACTAAGGACATGGATTACTGGTCCGATGAGACCAATATAAACTTATTTGGTTCAGATGGTGTCAAGCGTGTGTGTGGCGGCAACCAGGTGAGGAGTACAAAGGCAAGTGAGTCTTGCCTACAGTCAAGCATGGTGGTGGGAGTGTCATGGTCTGGGCCTACATAAGTGCTGCCGGCATTGGGGAGCTACAGTTCATTGAGGGAACCATGAATGCCAACATGTACTGTGATATACTGAAGAAGAGCATGAACCTCTCCCTTCGTGGACTGGGACGCAGGGCAGTATTCCTATGATGTTTTGTACAAATCAGCCAATAATTCCTGTATAACGAAGTACTCAATTTATTAATACATATATATAACAGGATCTTCATATTGCAGCCATGTTACACAGGGTTTCTGCAGCCGCCATTTCAAATCCCTGGAACATTCCACCAACTGCCAACAGAAACAGGAAGTAAAGAACCACAGCTCAACTGCCCATACATCACAATACATACACTCATACACAGCTCAACTGCCCATACATCACAATACATACACTCACACACAGCTCAACTGGCCATACATCACAATACATACACTCACACACTCATATACAGCCCAACTGCCCATACATCACAATACATACACTCATACACTCACACACTCATACACAGCCCAACATGATAACGACCCCAAACACACCTCCATGACGACCACTGCCTTGGTAAAGATGCTGAAGGTAAAGGTGATGGACTGGCCAAGCATGTCTCCAGTACTAAACCCTATTGAGCATCTGTGGGGCATTCTCAAATGGAAGGTGGGAGTGGAAGAGGACTCCAGTGGCAATCTGAGAAGCTCTGGTGAACTCCATGCCCATGAGGGTTAAGGCAGTACTGGAAAATAATGGTGGCCACACAACATATTGACACTTTGGGCCCAGTTTGGACATTTTCACTTAGTTGTGTACTCACTTTTGTTGCCAACGGTTTAGACATTAATGGCTGTGTATTGAGTTATTTTGAGGGGACAGCAAATTTATACTCTTATACAGGCTGAACACTTACTACTTTACATTGTAGTAGAGTGTCATTTCTTCAGTGTTGTCACATGAAAAGATATACTGTCTGGCCAAAAAAAAAAAAAAAAGTCGCCACTGGGATTTAACTAAGCAAATAGATAAAAGCCTCCTATTAGATAGTTACTGCATGGGTGATTATCTTTCAGCTGGCAACAAGTTATTTAACCCCAACTGATGCAATGAGTAGCTTCTCATTTCTTAAACAACCATGTCGAAAGACACATCCCGTGGTTGTGGAAAAGAGGTTAGTCTGTTTGAGAAGGTTCAAATCATTGGCATGCATCAAGCAGAGAAAACAACTAAGGAGATTGCAGAAATTACTAAACTTGGGTTAAGAACTGTCCAACGCATTATTAAAAACTGGATGGACAGTGGGGAACCATCAGGCTAAGAAGATAGGCAGATAAAGTGATGCACCCTTCATGCCTAGTGCTGTACAAGCCTGTGGGGGCAGTGCTATGATCTGGGGTTGCTGCAGTTGGTCACGTCTAGGTTCAGGAACATTATGTGCCCAAAGAATGAAGTCAGCTTACTACCTGAATGACTAGGTTATTCCATCAATGGATTTTTTTCTCCCCTGATGGCAAGGGCATATTTCAAGTTAACAATGCCAGGATTCATAGGGTTCAAATTGTGAAAGAGTGGTTCAGTGAGCAGGAGGCATCATTTTCACACATGGATTGGCCACCACAGAGTCCAGACCTTAACCCCATTGAGAATGTTTGGGATGTGCTGGAGAAGACTTTGTGCAGTGGTCCGACTCTCCCACAAGATCTTGGTGAAAAATTTATGCAGCACTGGACGGAAATAAATCTTGTGACATTGTAGAAGCTTATTGAAACAATGCCACAGCGAATGCATGATGTAATCAAAGCTAAAGATGGTCCAACGAAATATTAGAGTGTGTGACTTTTTTGGTGGTGAGTGTAATAGCATATTTACAAAAATGTGAGGGGAGTACTCACTTTTGTGAGATACTGTATATTCTTGAGGCTAGGTTCAGAGTATTAAAACCAGATGTTTTGCAATATTGTTTAAATATATATTTAACATTAGTCATGGCACAAGGGGGATAGCTGTATTGTGCAGTCAAGATATCAGTTCAAGGGAGGTTGGTTAATGTTTTTTTTTTTTTTTAAAACACCTCACCTAGGCAAAAAATAATGGGGGTTTATATGATCATATATTGCATAAGCCTGCCACAACCTCAATGTACCCCATTCTCGGCAGGTCCTACTCTAGCAGCCTAATGCCTGCACTCCAACTTTTAAGGCATTTAATACCCGGGGCTTAGCAACACTCATATACATCAACATTTCAAATGCCAGCACTTGAACTTGAGGAAAGTTCTGTAAGAAAACAAACCCAAAGTTCTGGAATTTTGAGATATATAAATATATATATATACACACTTTTTAAATCTCAAAAACAGCCCTTGAGGCCAATCTTAGAAGATATGGATTAACAGATTTTAGGTATCAAGCTAAGAGATAGTACAAATATATGAGCACCCCTTATTTTTTCTTGTAAGCAATGGACCCAGTTAGGATCCCTTGTATCAATTTCACTTAGAACAATTGATAGAAGCAGGCTGCATGTCCAATGAATCATGCAATCTCCAATGCAGAGGATCAAATGGCGTAGATTTATGAAATACATTACTTTTTTTCCTACTTTTGCATCGATTAAAAATTTTTTTGAATAAATATGTAAAAAGTGGAATTGGCTTTTTTCTTGTTCTGGAACACAAAGCGTTACAAACCATACCTTGATGTAGAAATCCTTACTTCTTTAGAGTCCACTATTAAAAAAATTAATACAAATTTTAAGAAACAAAAATAGTATACCACTCCCGTACCAGATGTATTAAATTCTGTGAAGGTTACAAAAATAGGGCATTTCTTGTGAAAATATTTGGATGTGGAGCAATCATCATAGCAACCAAATGAATGCTCCAAATAATTCCACTATCCCATATGCTCTTTAGAAATAAGTGTGTCTTGCCATTACGGTCATAAATCTCTTGCCACAGTAATGCAGTTAACACACTATGCCAGCTAATCTGTTCAAGATCTGCACTGGTTAATAAAGGAAAAGTATAGAATGAGTATGATTTGGAATGAACGTTTGAGACTTTGTGCGTAAGTGCGAATTTTGAGAATGTGAGTCATAAAATCGCACCATGGCGTGTTTTGCTTTACAGGTGGTAATGGCAAAAATACGTTTTTTTCCTCTCTGTTAAGCAGCCGTTAGCTCTGTTTACTCACGTATACCTTTACACAAGAAGAAGAAGAAAACTTTGAAAAACGTACTAAATCTATTCGGAAGTGACTAAGTGCTATTACAATATTTGTTACGTATTGTAAAAGTATTAGGCATCCTGTGCTGGTTCTATTTTAGTAAAAAAGGTAAGTATGTGCACGCGGCAAAGCCAACGATCCTTTTTCTTAAATACATTTCGAATTATGTTTTGGGCTGAACTCTTGATTTGCAGAGATTTTTTTGTCTGAAATGTTAGCTTTGCATTGTGGCACACTACCCTTCAACACAAAACACTACTGTATGATTGGCAGACTGACGTGGACTTATCTTATCAAATTAATGGAGTGGTTAGTGTGCCTATAGTGTTCCTTTAAAGATTAAGATGGACAGACTTTAAATAAGAATGAAATTTAGTATTGATTTAATCACGGGGGGCGGGGTGGGGGATATATATTTTTACATTTTTGTACAGGGTTTATATTTTTAAATTCATTAACTCTGGAGAAACATGAAAGTACCAGCCTCCCAATACTTTCAGTACAGTCCTGGAATAGGAAAGAATGTCTGAATCCCAGGCACACCTATCTATACCCTGGATTGTAGGTGACTCCGTCCATACTAGGGTCATGATCTAGCCCTCATATGTTGTGTTTGAAGAGGTTGGCCGGCTGGGAAGCAGTGTTTGCCTGCAGTGTGTGCTCCAGTCACCATCACTACTAAAGTTCAAGCTGTGCGCACTTGTTGCCTGGACTTTTACTGATAAGAATATTCAGTTCACACAGTGCAAAGAAGCAGCCTCCAACTAGAGCTCGCCCACGCTACAGGTGTTAGGAGGGAGGGGGGAGTGTATTACGTGTGTGCTAACATGTGTCTGGGAGTATGGATAGGAGCCTATATTGGAGTAGATGACTTGGACATTGGCCTCTGTGTAAATTGACATTGAGACCCCTGTGATAAGCAAATTACTATTTTTAAAGGTCAGAATAAGTAAGCTGGAAAAAAAATTTCAATAGGAAAGTTTCTATGATTTTATTATTTTTGGCAAAAAAATTTTTTTTGCGAGTTCTTTAGAGTTTACGGAAAAAACCCTATACAGTGCTTTATCCAGTTTTCACAGTTGTTTTCCCCATTTGATGGCTGCCTGGACAAATTCTCTGGGAGCTGTCTAAATAGAAAATACAGCGACAGCTGTAGCTCAGTTTGATCATCCTTGAGGTTTCGATAATATCTTATCTTCCCATAGTACCAGCTAGAATAAGCAGAAAACACCTGACATAACTGAATTATTCACACGCGCTACAGGATCAAATGTTGACCAAACTGAGTTTAAAAAAATAAATATTTGCAAGTTTGTAACTGAATTTATCTAAACAATATATAAATATTGAATAAAGAGAAGGGAAATGGTATTTTTGGTATTAAAGGGACACTATAGGCACCCAGACCAGTCCAGCTCATTGAAGTGGTCTGGGTGCACTATCCCAGGTACTTTAACCTTGAAAAGCTAATTATTGCCGTTTTAAAGAAACTGCAATAATTACCTTTTATGGTGAACACCTCCTCTACAGGCTGTCTATTAGAAAGACTTCCGGGCTGTAAGGTAACTTTTGGTTGCTTAACCGATACTGGACGTCCTCACACTATGCATTGTATAATGCTTTGCTATGGGGAAATCCTTATGCGAGCATGGCTATTGCTGGGCATGTGCTTTAGGTCTTCCCTGCCGCCTGACGAGGGACAGATGCTGGAGTGAGGTAAGTGACAGAAGCCGGGGAGGGGGGGAGCAAGCAATAGTGCCAGCAAAGACCCCAAAAGAACTATAGCTTGCCAAAGTGCTTTATGTGTGAAGAGTGTGTCCTCTTTTTTTGTTTAATAGAAAACGGCACCTTTAAAAATTAACCCTGGTCCACCCCTCTGGCTGTCCTGTTACTGTCTGGTTGCTTGTCTCAGTGGAGCTAAACTCAAGAGGCAGGTAATTCCCTGCAGCTCTCATTGAGCTGCATTGGGAAGTCCATGTTTATACAATCACAGAAAGTCGGGGCTGGGTAATAAGGGGAGGGATTGCAAAGGCTGCAGACAGCATATCTGCAGCCTTCGCAAGCCATTTTTAGATATATATACCTCCAATGAAAAATGCAATACTTAAAGGAATGTGTGTTTCCATTGGGGTGTATCTACTATACAGTGATTTTTTTATATTTGGGCAGTAGAGTATTTGGGCATTCTGGGTAGGAAAAAAAATAAAATAAAAATAGATTAGATCTCCTTTATGTCACATGTACCTGTCAGACATAACCGCTCTTTTAGATAGTGCGATCCACAAGAGCTTACAATCTCCACCTATTTTATGTGTGTTTACACATTTTCTATAGTAATAAAAATTGTTATTGCAATTATCAGTTTGTATTGTTGTGTTTGTGTTTAATTCACTTCAATGATAGATGCAGATGGGCCAATCATTGGATGTTGTGCGAGTCCTGGGTATTGTCAAACTGCTCAAAAATCAGTTTAATAGGAACCAGGTGATGGGCGCACAAAGACGTATTGCACCACAACCACTAAAAACTGTAGTGGTTATGGTGATTAGAGTGCTTTTTTAAAGTGCTATGCACTATAACCACTACACAATACTGTAGTGGTTATGGTGCACAGATTCCTCTGAAACCTTTAGAGAGTAAATTTCCAAACCATTTACTAATAGTGTGACACTTACCTGGCTTTTTTGGGAACCTACACTGCTTCCTGTCTGAGCGGATATGCTAATGCAAAGGTTCATACTACCTCAGCTAATGAATAATATCCAATCTTGGTATTCGTTTGTACGATTGAACTGATGTGCTAAAGCGGACGTTCAGATTTTCGCACGAATACTAAGGTGTGCCGGACAGAGCCAAGTGTCAAACTGTTCATAAATGGTTTGACAGTTTACCATCAGATCACCATCCAGGGGACTGTTGCATCATAACTACTACAGCAATATGTAGTGGTTATGGTGCTTAGAGTATCCTTTTAACATAAATGCATATATAACCGGTTAGAAAAAGAAAAAGAGGCTTCTAAATTAAATAACCAAAACGTCTAAAGATTTTCAAAACCTTCAACTTAATTGCATCAACTTCAACTTGTTCCAAATGAGGTTGCCGCAATTTGACAGATAGTTGTATCAGTGTAATTAAAGGGATGCTTCAATTAAAATAACATTGATAATGCAGAATTTTTTTTATCTGCATCGGAGAAGGAGGTGGACTCTGGGTGACGTGGAAAGACCATTTTTTTGTCAAACTGCTTCTAAATAGTTTGAGATGAAATAAAAAAATGGCACCCAGATACTGTAGGCAACATGACCACTACACTGAGCTGCAGTCATTCTATTCTTGGAGGGCCACTTAAAAATCCAACAACTTGGTATTAAATCACTTCCCTAAGACAAATAGTCTGTTACCATTAAGATCCCAAGGTGACACACAAATCATTCAAAAGAAAACTAAATCTACGAGTGGTGGCTGTCAAACACAGGACTAATCAACGTACCTCGTAGAAAGTTACACCTTAGTTGACACTCCAGAAGTGTCATGGGCCTTAACCCTTATTACTTGAACTACAAAGGATACTCAAACAGCTGGATTACAAATCCAGAAATACGAGTGTCAACTGGAAGTCTAGATAAATGGAAATAATATTGCATCAAGTGAAAGATAATAAATGAAATGGTATAAGTGTATAATCGTACTCCCAAGCTAAAGGTCAGAGACAAGTTAAAAATCACTATTGCCAAATGGCTGTACCTCCAATGCTTAGGTCTCTATGGCTATCTGTACTAACTCAGACTCCAGACTTTAATTTTATTTACCTCGGTCAACGTCTGAAAAATAATCAAATATATACATACACATAGACCTAAAGCCTAGTCTGAAACCCGCGCTATCTGTAAATTCACAGAGAAGAAGGCAGCCTGAATAAAATCTTTATAAAGTAATAGCGCTGCCTATTTGGTCTGGGGATACAGATTTACCCTTAGGGGTGAGTGGGGTTAAAAATCCTGTGTGGAGCCTTAAGTCAGAAGACCACACAGTATGGCTATAAACTGGATAATGTTGTTATTCATATGCTACACAATGACAACATATCCAGTTAGCCACCGGTTGCAAGTAGGGGCTAACTTTGTGACAGGCAGTTGAACTTAAATGACACTGTCTCTCAAACCTATAGTCACTGTTTGACATCACCCTTCCTGTAAGTTGCAAAAAGTACTATATACCCCACTCCTAAACAAGGTTAAAGACCAAAACGAAGGAAAAAAGGACAGACTAAGATTACATCGTGCTAGTGTGCAGAACCATACTTAGAGTGTTGGTTGCCTGCACATGGTGATAGAGTGCCCTGTGAGATAGATAAAGGATCGAAAAAGAAAAACCCGACGCGCGTTTCGGTGTCACAATCATGCACCTTCGTCAGGGGATGAAACTGTACTGACCTCAGGGTCTCTATTATATACACGTATCCTTAACATATGAGCCAATCAGTGGTTAGAATGTATCCAATTTCAGGTGCCAAAGTACCGGTAATTTGTTATGCAAATACAATTTTCAAATGGTCCAATCAAAAAAGAACCCGTAGTGCTAGTTCACTCAACTGCCGATAAACACGGCAGTTAACTCTATAGTGCCCTGTAATCCGGAGTATGAAAATACCGACTATATGATGCCTAGCTGTAGATCTTTGCTGTGGGGAAATGATTCTATTCATTTTTCCGAGCAGCTAATGTATGAGTAAAATCAAGACATCCTAAATTAGCTAGCTCGCGTATCACCAAATTTAAACTACCATGGTAAAGGCTGTATAAGTGCATACATTAACACAAACCTACAATCCCGTAACCACCAGGCTACTCAATAAAGGTGAACTAACTATAATCAGTCACATAGCTGACTATGAAAGTATTGCTCATAAATGCCTTTTATTAAATAAAAAGTGTGCCGATAAATCACAGTGTTAGCCTGCCAGAATGTCCCACATAAGGTGCAAGCACATTTCAGAACTAAATCCACTCACGGGTATATATATGATGCTGGACACGTCGGGAATCTAATGTATTATATGGATGGCCCCTATAGACATATGTCTATTTTACCCCAACAGATTACTAATGCCAAGATATCTCTGTCTG
Organism: Pelobates cultripes; assembly: GCA_933207985.1. Taxonomy (NCBI): domain Eukaryota; kingdom Metazoa; phylum Chordata; class Amphibia; order Anura; family Pelobatidae; genus Pelobates; species Pelobates cultripes. The sequence continues at coordinate 82,309,145 of OW240922.1, forward strand.
GTAACACACTCATCATCTCTCTCAGTATTGCCAAATTCCACCGGGTGTGCGTGGCTCAAAATCCATATATCCGACGGTCTTCTGTGTTATACCATCATTTAATACTGACCATTGGATATGGCAAAGAGCCTAATAGACAGACGGTAGGTATCCAGTGATGCTCTAAGTCCGCATCAGTCCTGTGCCTGCGAGTAAGGTGTTACAATAGCCACTAATGTGTATTGACTTTACAACCATTACTGGGACAAGGTGTATCCTAGCGAGGGGCACCACCATGTTTAATAATCAATTGGGATAACTACCTTGCCGGTGCTGTCTGAAACTTTAATAAAAATATGAAATACATAAAAATCGAGTGAACTAAACTATAGAAACGGGGCTATAATAGACCACCACTAGAGGTCAGCAGAGGACACTTAAAAATAAATTGCCCTAGATTAATGGGTGAACTGTATTACACAAAGTAACCTATTTACATTATTTACAAAAAAAGAGAATAATATTCATTAGTAGCGTGCTCGTTAGATGTAGAAGGTCAGTATCTAGTCGGAGATAAAATAAGTGTAGGAGAACACCTCGTTCAAACCTAATGGGGATAATGTCTTCAGTTTGTAAATCCAATAACTCTCACACTGTAAGAGTTTTTTATCGATGTCTCCCTTCCTTGGGCCCATTTTGACTTTCTCTATCCCGTTAAGCCGCAAACCCTGTGCCGATCCACCATGTTGAACTTTCAGATGTAGCGAAATTGGTGTATCTCTCGGTCTAGATGGATTAACAGAATTTACGTGTTCCAGAATGCGTTTTTTAAACGGTCTAATCGTCTTCCCCACGTATTTCAAGTTGCAACTACAAGTGATGAGGTATACCAATCCCTCTTTCTGCCAGTTAAAGGTTTTAATTGTGTGTTTCTGTATTAACCGAGTTTGAAAAAGTTTTTGATTGTTTCCTGATAAATTTACAGACCTTACAGTGGCCGCACTGGAACGTGCCTATTGCGGGAGATTTCAGCCATGTGTTGGTGACAGTAGATGGAGACAGGTGGCTTGATACCAAGATATCTTTAAGGTTTCGACCTCTTCTGGCCGTGAGGGAAACAAAGGTAGTCAATACCTCTTTGAGGTGTGGATCTTGGTACAACAGTGGCCAAAACCTCTCTAGTGTCTTTTTAACAATATCCCAGCCGGAGTCAAAGGTTCTAATGCACCTAATAATGTTCTGATCTTTACTCTGCATCAGTCAAGAGGTCAGTTCTCTCAGTTAGAAGTGCCCTTTGGTATGCCTTCTTGAGGCTTTTATTCGGGTACCCTTTTGTCTTAAAATGGGACCTGAGAGTTGGGCTTTTATTTTGAAATCCTCAAGAGAGGAACAATTCCTTCTTAACCCGAGATACTGGCCAATTGGAATCCATCTCTTTAATGCAGGGGTGATGACTCCCTCAGTTAAGGAAATTATTAGTTGCCGTGGGTTTCCTGTAAAGTGTGGTAGAGAGATGGTTATCGTGGGTGGTCCCTAGGGTGACATCGAGAAAATTCAGTTTCTGTCCACCAAACTCAAAGTTAAGCCTAAGGTTGATATAATTTCTATTTAATTAATCCACAAAATTGTTGAACAGGTCCCCTGAACATGTCCATACTATCAGGATGTCGTCTATATAGCGTTTCCAAAGACTGATGTATTCCGTGTATTTATCAAATTGTGGACTGAAGACAATATTTTGTTCCCACCACCCCAGGTGAAGGTTGGCATAAGAGGGGGTACAAGTTGTCCCCACAGCTGTACCCTTCACCTAATGGTAGTATGTGCCTTCAAACAGGAAATAATTGCGTGTAAGAAAGAAGTGAAGGAGCTTTAGAACAAATTCCTTTAAGGTGGAATCTCTCATCTGGAGGAACCTTTTCACATGTCTCATACCTACATCATGGGGGATTGAACTATACAGGCCCTCAACATCTAGACTGCATAGCTTTGCATTTGTTGGTATAGTCATGTCATTAAGAACGTTAATGTCCCTCAGATAAGAGGGGAGAGTCTTAACCAGATCCCGAAGGATAAACTCCACATATACACTGCAATTCTGCGTAAGGTTATTCCTTCCTCATCCGATCGGTCTTCCTGATAGTATTGCCTGCTGATTGTGGATCTTAGGCAATGCATAAAAGGTTGCTATTGTTGTTTTTTTATTGAATAAAAACCTAAATTCATTGTTGGTTATTAAATTAGATTGACGTGCCTCGTCTAGAATGTTCTTTAGTTCCTCGAGGTATTTAGTTGTCGGATCAGAACTCAGAGTTGCATAAGTTTTCTTATCATCAAGGATTCTATGTAGCATTTGAAAGTAATCACTCCTATTCATGACTACACTGTTTCCCACTTTGTCCGAAGGTTTAATAATAATCGAGTCGTCCCGTTTCAGAGTGTCTAGTGCATTTCTCTCTGAGTGACTCAAATTATTGTGCTGATTTGGGGGGGGGGGTACATGTCTCCTCCCATACTCTCAATCTCTTTGCAGGTAAGTACAGAAAAATAGGGGATAATCTGCTAAATAAATAACAAGAACAATGCATAGCGCATAACTGTGTGTATGGATAAACCAAGTGTATAAATCACAAATGGCCACTCACACTTTCGTTGAAATAAGAATGCCTTGAAAATAAATTTCTTTTTCTGATTCATGAGAGTTTAAAAGTGGTGGAAGAACTATTCATGGAAACGCATTTATGCTGAAAAAGAAATTTATTTTCAAGGCATTCTTATTTCAACGAAAGTGTGAGTGGCCATTTGTGATTTATACACTTGGTTTATCCATACACACAGTTATGCGCTATGCATTGTTCTTGTTATTTATTTAGCAGATTATCCCCTATTTTTCTGTACATATTCTATTGAAGACAAGAGGAAGTCTTCGGGGAAGTCCTACCTGGTTCAGGGAGGTTTTTTTCTGCTATTTATCTATTGAGCACTCATTGCACTGTGGTTTGTGCACACATATTGCTTTTTGTATCTTTGCAGGTAAGTTCTACAAAAAGATCAATGCACTTAAATTCCTGAATATGTGGAGTAAACTTACTTTTTAACCTCAAGGTAGTGAATGGTGCTCCCAATTTATTAGGAGAGTCATTACTATTGAGGAGGTCAACAAGGTTGTCCAGGAGATCCATATCTTGAGTCTCTAGGCCTAACCTGGTGGCCCGCTTTGTTTTTTTGTATGTAATGGAATTTGTGAAGGGCTAATTTATGCGCGAAGAGGTGAATGTCCTTTGTCCAACAAAATTTGTCAAATTTAGGTGTAGGGACAAAGGACATTCCCCTTCTAAGTACTTGGTTTTCAAGGGGAGTAAGTTGATAAGCAGACAGGTTTATGATCTGACTTTCCTGAGTTAATAAGTTTCAGGGTTTCTTTACGGTTTTAAACAGCCACCCTTCCTTTTTCAGTGTCTGAGGTTTCAGCTGTAATTAACGATCAGCTCCTTCAGTATGTTGCCACGGTTACTCATCTGAGAATAGTACTCAACCCTGCTGCTAATCAGTTCAGCCTATTTAAGCAGCAAATCCCAGAACCTCCTTGCCCTTGCGTGGTTTCCTGTTCCCCAGAAGTCTCCTTGTTCCTGTGTTTCCTGTTTGCTCCTGGTTCCTGATACTGGCCTTGTTCCTGACTCCGCTGCTCTCCGTTCTCCTGATCCTGGCTCGTCTGACTACCCGCTCTGGTGACTGACCCCTGCTTGCCTCCTGGACTTTGCTTTTGGTTATTTCTTTGTTATTTATTAATAAAGGTGTTTTTGCATCTAGTTCTGTCTCTGTCTGGTTCCTGGTCCCTAACAATAAGCTTTTCTCCACTTGTAGCCCTGTGTAGTGGATCTGTTCCTTGTGCTTCGCTGGCGTCTCTCTTCTATATTGGCTCTCGCTAAAAAATGTATCCCCTTCTTAAGGATACTTTTTGGATTAGGGTCGGTGGATGGGGCCTCCTGAATAAGATTCTGACTCTGACCTGCTGGTCTCGCACTCGGGTAGAAAACTGTTCAAAATCTACTCTTTTATTTCTTTTAAATTTACGATAAATATCTAACAACTTGGTATTAAATCATTTCCCTAAAACAAATAGTCTGTTACCATTAAGATCCCAAGGTGATACACAAATCAGGTGGACAACTGGGCAGGATGTTATGGTTTGTTATCTTTTTCCAGATTTCTCAGAATTTGGACCATTTATAGTTTTTGTGTTTCCTTGACCTTTAACTACACCCTACCCTCGCAAAATGTACGCATTTCCCCGTCTGTCTTTATTGGCAGTCTTTTATCACCTGCAAGGGAGCACCCAGTGGAAATAGAACCATGCACGGATTTTAGGTCCTGTCTCAGTCCCGTCACTATACATCCAAACCGGGAAAATCATAAAATGTAGCAAAAACAGATAAAAGTTTTATAAATGAAAACAAATATATAGATTTGGTTCAGTCACTCAGGCAAATTGCCAATGCCTGCTGACGTCTTGTGTCAGTTCCCTAATTTTTGCAGGAATTTATTTTGACAGCGAAGATATAACAACAGTTTACCCCGAAAAAAAAGGAGGAACTGAAAACCGGAGATTGTACACTGTTTTTTATGATGTGTCAAGTTACAGATGAGAGGAAATGTAGTAAATAGAAAGAAATCAATGCTTGTAAGTACTGTTAGCAAGAGTGTTAGTAAGAGTGTTACGTGTTTAATGGACTCACACGTGACAGTGATGTCTGACTGTTAGAATGTAACACATTTACAAAGGCCACAACAGAAAGACAAAGATAAACTTATCATATGAGCTAAACCTAATCTGTTGTGCTATAAGGAAAACCACCAAGAGGCCCCTTTCTGCGTAAGCAGACCTCTGTCTAGGAAGAAAACACACACCTCCCACTGTGAAAGATCAACTGGACCAACTGAATGCAAGCGAACGATATTTTACAGAATAGATACAAATAAAATGTTCTTCATGTGTACCTGTGTAGGTGAGCTGTGACAATAGATATTGATTTTTTTTTTTTAAAGTACACACAATCTAGTAAAGTAGACAATGGGATTCTGTACTTCGCAAGAGAAGATTAAGTCATTGAATATGTTCGTTTTGCACGATCTTGTAACACTGGCTGTACTTTTCTTTTAAAAGTGTCCATTCATGTGATCATTTTACTAGTTTGAGCACAAGACCGTTGGGATGGGTAACATCAGTAAAAGACTTGTCATGAAATCAAAGTGAATTTCAATATTTAAGGCCAAAGTAGACAAACTGGAACAATTCTCCAAGCAAGCTATACATCCAATTCGGCTACTTTGTACTCAAATTTGAAATTAACTTTGGACTCACTTTCCAACAATTCTCATTTTAGTAAATAACCCTGGGTAATGTATGATCTCTACTGGAGAACTGCAGGGTAAGAGCAATATCAGGTGAAAAAGATGGAGGAGGGGGGAGTCCTGGAAATATGTCCAATAAAAAGAATATTCAAGGATAAAATTAAAATGTATTCGAACAGATTGCTGACCCAAGGAGAAACCCGATTGCCATTATGGAGTCCAGAAGGATTTTTTCCCCTTTTTGTGTCATAATTAGAAAATCTCTGCAATTGGAATAGTTTGCCTTCTTTTGGATCAACAGGCTAAATGAATTGGTTTTAAAAGTCGAACTGGATGGACTTGAGTCTTTCCCAACTAGTTTACTATGTAACTATGCAACAACAAAAGACTGTTCCACCACTACAGATACACAGAAAAATAAAACCCTAAAACAAAAGAACCTCTTCATATATTCACCATCCCAAAACCTTTTCATTTATCATTAAGTCTCCCTGATTGAAGGTTATAGAATGATGGATAGGGGTCCCAAATGTCACTCACTGTGCATCTCTTTAAATGATATCACTGGGTAAGTCTTACCCACATGTCCAATCATGGTTCCACACTTAAAGAGTTAAATGCCTCAGTAAAAAGAGGAAGATTAATAGCTAGTCGCTATGGGAAAAAATAAAATCATATATTCCAATAAGAAGTGACATGTATCAGTGACCACAATAGAACTCATAAAACCTATTTGTTTCATAGGTTGTCCAGAAATCTGTTGTCAGAGTAGATGGACCACTGATGGACCTACATGATATTATTAACTTCCAATGACTATCATGTCAACTGCATTAGTATGGCCCAATCTTTAACAAACTCCTTTTTTCAAGAAAAGTAGGAGAGGGGGAGGGGTGATGGGTGAAGTGCCTTCACCATCTAGGTAGTGCAGATCTGGAGAAATTTAGAAACATTAATATAAACCATATTTAAAAAAAAAAAATATTTAAAGCAAGCTTAAGCATTAATCCAGAATTTCACAACCTTTGCCCCTGAACACCATTTATATAAACTTGAACTTCTAGCGCTATAAATTTTCTAGTGCTCTCTTCTCACCCTATGCCTGGTGCATATAAACAGATCATCTCCTGATGTGCAGTCCGCATACCATGATAAGATGAGATAAGATAAGCCTGTGACCTTTGAATAACGGTTTACAAAAAAAAAAAAATAATGGAGGAACAGATTTACAGAACCTACCATGCACCAAGTTAAAAATGATTATAAATGACTACTTGTACATGCGGAAAGTTACAAATGTAATGAAATCACATGTGACATTGATTTGTTGCTGAGAAAATTTGTCATGAAAAACCCAATAAAAAAATAAAATAAATATAAGAACACAGCAAGATTATCTGATGCAGCTTCACGAATTGCTAGCATTTCCTTCATTGCGTTATTAATTATGATCTAACAGGGTATAAAAAGGGCCACTATATCCACTTTCCATTGAGGAGTGGAAGGCGAGTGTTGGAGACTAAGAACGTGGCCTGGAGCCGTGTACAGTAGAACCTCAACCACACGCAGGATCTGAAAGCAGCAGGTTGTTAGAACCAAAACCAGGGCAACTGATAATTCTGTGGTTGCCTGGTTAAAGCAGGTGATGGGGCAATTTCATACTTCCAACTAGACTAGTTTGTTCCAATCAAATGCCTTTTAACCCGCATGTAGACAAATCAATCATGTCAGATTTACCTGTGGAGTCTTTTGCAACGAACGACTCCAACAAAAACAAAGGGCAACTTTGATCACTTAAAGGACCACTATAGTGCCAGGAGAACAAACTCGTTTTCCTGGCACTATAGAGTCTTTGGGTCCTGAAGGGGGAGGAAGTGGTTAAATTCTTACATTTCTCCAGCGCCGGGCTCCCTCGGCGCTGGGGACACTCCTCCCTCTTCCACCGCATGCGCGGCTAGAGCAGCGCGCGCATTCAATCAGTCCATAGGAAAACATTCCTCAATGCTTTCCTATGGACGATGGCGTCTTCTCACTGTGAAAATCACAGTGAGAAGCACGGAAGCGCCTCTAGTGGCTGTCAATGAGACAGCCACTAGAGGCTGAATTAACCCTAATGTAAACATAGCAGTTTCTTTGAAACTGTTATGTTTACAGCTGCAGGGTTTACACTAGATGGACCTGGAACCCAGACCACTTCATTGAGCTGAAGTGGTCTGGGTGCATAAGGTGGTCCTTTATGCCCTGTAACAGCTTCCTTTTCGCTCACCAAAACGCTGTAGTCAGGGACGTATTAGCCGCGAGGCAAACAAGGCATTTGCCTTGGGTGGCATTTTTCAGGGGGCGGCAAAAAACGCCGCCCCCAAATGCCCAGGGCAAATGCCTTGTTAGCCTCGCGGCTAACAGACATGCCGGGCTGGGCGGGCGGCGCTGGCTGCTGTGCGGGCGGCTGGCTGCTGTGCGGGCGGCTGGCGAGGGAGCTCTTCCTCTGAGCGGTCTGCTCAGCTCCCTCGCGTGCCGCCTGCAGAGTGAGGCTGGGAGCCGGAATAGGACGTCATATTCCGTCTCCCAGCCTCACTATGCGGCGCGCGAGGGAGCTGAGCAGAGCGCTCAGAGGAAGAGCTCCCTCGCCAGCCGCCCGCACAGCAGCCAGCGCCGCCCGCCAGCCACTGGACCACCAGGGAGAAAGAGACCCCCCCCCAGCATTCCCAAAGGTAAGGAGGATGGGGGGGGTTTAAATAAAAAAAAAAAAAAAATGTGTTAATGTGAGTGATTGTGTGTGTGTGCACGCGTGTGTGTGTTTGTGTCTGTGTGTGTTTGTGTCTGACTGTGTGTGTGTGTGTGTTTGTGTCTGACTGTGTATGTTTGTGTCTGACTGTGTGTGTATGTTTGTGTCTGACTGTGTGTGTTTGTGTCTGACTGTGTGTGTGTGTGTCTGACTGTGTGTGTGTCTGACTGTGTTTGTGTGTGTGTGTGTGTCTGTGTGTGTGTGTCTGACTGTGTTTGTGTGTGACTGTGTGTGTATTTAGAAGGTGGGGCGGGGAGGGTTGGGGGTGGGTGGCGCGGGGCTCGCCTGAATTTTGTCCTGCCTAGGGCAGCACAAAACCAGGATACACCCCTGGCTGTAGTGTTTATGGTGCCTGAGTGTTCCTTTAAAAAACAACTGCTGAACAGCCTGGCAATCAATGCAAAGTACAAAAAAGGTATAAACACAGTACTAAGAGAAAGACAAGCATCAAGGGATATGACTAATCCCAAGAGTAAATATAAGAGCAGTAAGTCACATCTATCTTTCCTGGTAAAATATTTTATAAATAAATAATAAATAAATAAATAAATAAATTGTTGAAGGCAAAATGGCTCCATTCAATATCAGCAGATGATTTAGTCATTGGAAATTTACTGTACAGCATCATCGAACACCATACCATTCCTCCCAACATTTCAAATGGACAAAGAAATACTTTTATTTTAGGGATGCGAGTTTAGGTGTGGCCAGAGGCGGGCCTCTTCTGATAAATTTTAGGTGACTTACTAATTTATGTAATTAAAATGTAATTTAAAAGAACAATGTTTCCTATTTACACAGACTGATTTCTAAACACTTTTATTGTAGGTTAAATACACATTGCTGTGGAGCTCTGTTATACATGCAGACACACCAGCAATATGAAGCTCCTAGAAAAAGAGGGACATTAGGAGAGGGACAGAGGGCTATGCCCACAAAATAGGGACTGTCCCTCCTAAATAGGGACACTTGGGAGATATGCCATGTACCAGTCTTCATTTACCCTGTGTTAATAATGCTCCAATGTGTTTAATACTTGAATTTTAAACTTAACAGTTTTACATCTAAAATAGACTTCGGTAAGTAAAAGGCGGCGTTTTGGTTAACAGTGTTTACAAATCACAGCATAAATTATTTACAATAATTATATGAAACGTATGTCCCACCATACCTTTTTTTTTCTGGTGTCCTCTTTCTGCAGATGTCAAAGAATCTGTAAGAGTAAAATAGTTCAATGGGTTATTGTTTTGTGCATGTGCTGCGAGAGTCATAATGAGAGCACAGAGCTTGACGCATATGCACATTAGGTCCCCACCGTCGGCTGACGTTGGTTGAGGAGCAGAGGCAGGTAAGAGACATGATTTTTTTTTAACCCCTTTTGCACTACAAGGGGGAGGGGGCACTATAGGGAGCTATCCTGCTAAGAAAACAAGTTTGCTTTCCTGGCACTATCGTTCCCTTAAGGATCTCAGGGCTAAAATTAAATTGCTCTCAAATATGACAGTCACTGCAGAAACTGATTGCATTTTATTATAAGGAACCAGAAGTGGAGAATGGTAGGAATTTTGGTGGCAAGCAATTGGAAGCAACTATTTTTTTTTTATATATATATATATATATATATATATATATATGATTTTTGTTGTTGACATTAGTATAAAGTATGCGAGATACAGAAAGGAAAACGACAAAGTTAAAATAAAATAATATCCCAGTACATCACATTGCATATGCACTGTTCACCATTTCATGGGACAATTTTAAATCGGGAGGAATCCCAACCCCCTTCCCATTCCTACATTTGCATCTAAGCAAGCAAAAAAAAAATTCCCTACACATATCCATTTGAGAGTCTACTGATTGAAAGAGAGTGTGTGACTGTTTTAAGGATAACATATCTACATTATTTTTATGGAGCAATGACTTTGTAGGCTAAGCCAGAGGCTCCATTATCCATTAAGTAAATGTTGACATGAGATCACTGACAGTTAGGACACCGTTAATTTTGGATTCAGATCAACGACTATGGCAAGAACTTAACAGTGTATTCTGCGGAAATGGGATCTTCTTAATAAATTACTTTAATCTTTTCACACAAAATAAAATGCTAATTTGAAGAGGAAAATGGATCATAAAACCGTGTAAATTCCATAAAGATAGTATTAAAGGAACGCTACAAGCAACATAACGTATGGTACATTACGGCCTCCATTCCGGTTTCCTTACAGCCACAAAGATTTACAACAAATAATTACTGAAGCTATAATTAGGTATTTTTTCCATTGGGGTCGAAGTAGGATATCATAATCTGTGAGGGCACACCTGTGCTAGTCCTTGCCTCCATCACACTTGTTCAAAGAGCCTGGACCATAACTACATGGTTTTGCAGTCAGCGGGTTGAGCGAACACTGCACAGCCTTATTCACAAAATTCCAAATAGGCTGTCAATAGGCTGATCTCATCCATTTTGTAACTGCTGTCAGTTTACTCAGCAGTCCAACTCGTCCTGATCAGAAAAGGTCAGGGTTCAATTACACGTCTCATACCAGAAAGGAGAAGTAAGTAGGACAAGAAAAGATCCTGTAAACTAAAACATGTTTTTATATTTGTTGAACATTCTACTGGTCGGCAGGGTTTCTGTACACACCAAAGGTAGATCCTAAGATGTCGTAGAACTCCTATGATGCTTTGCGTGCCTTTAGAATGACAAAGCATCATGGAAGCTGTAGCTTTAAAACATCAAGGGGAATTTTCTTTTTGGGCACCGCTGCTCTACACCTTGGACACAGGGCCCACCGGGATACCAGGAAATTTCCCTGTGGGCCGCAGCACCTGGGGCCGGCAGACAGCTGGTGTGGCCGCAAATAGGCTGCTGGCGGCCGGAGGGAAATCTGTGCTGTCTCTGCTCGGCTCCCCCGCCCTTGCGCGCTACTTAATGAGACTGGGGCTGGAACATGATGTCCTATTCCGGCCCCATTCTCATTAAGCTGCGCGCTGGGGAGCAGAGACAGCACAGCTCCCTAATTGCGCAGCCAGCCGCCTGCCCTGCACGACCACCCAGCATGCTGCCCGCCTACACAATCCCCTGGCCGGTCGCCCACTTGACCCCACAGGTAGCAAACATGTGTGTCAGTCTGTCAGTTTGAGTGTATGGGTCTGTTATGGTGTGTGTGTGTGTCAATCATTTTGTGTGTGTGTGTCTGTCTGGGTCATGGTGTGTCAGTCTTTGTGTGTCTGTCTGTCAAGGTGTGTGTGTGTCTGTCATGGTATGTGTTTAAGTTACCAGACCCCTTCCTTTGGCAAGGGAATAGTGTTTTTACTCATTTTTCTTTCCCCACACTTTGCTGGTCTCCCCTCGACTGGCCCTGCCTCTATGGCTGAGATCATCAAGCTTGATGATCTCAGCCAATTCAATATTTTGCCATAGGATTGGCTGCAAAACGCTACACCACTCAGCATCTCCTCATACAGATGCATTAAATCAATGCATCTCTTTCGGAAACGTTCAGCGCCTGCATGCAGAGAATGGAGGTGCTGAATGTAGGTACTGCACACTGTGTAGCACTGACACAGGAAGCACCTCTAGTGACCGTCTGAGTGACTGTCACTAGAGGTGTCACTTGGAAGCAATGTAAACACTGCCTTTTCTCTGAAAAGTCAGTGCTTACCTTGAAAAGCCTGCAGGGACAGGCTATAGACACCAGAACCACTACATTAAACAATTAAACTGTGTGTGTGTGTGCACCTGCTAGTGAGTGAGCTTGCTTGTGTGTGTGTGCCTGCAAGTGAGTGAGCTTATGTGCGTCTGCAGTGAATGAGCTTGTGTGTGTGTGTGCCTGCTAGTGAGTGAGCTTGTGTGTACGTATGTCATTGGTTATAGCTCTACTAATTGGTGCATACCGCTCATGAATTCTGTCAGATTGTTTTGGAACAGTTTGATAAAGCCTGAGGTTCTCCACTGCATATATAATCAGATCCCTCTAAAGCGAGGTTTTAGGGGCGTGGCCAACTACCGAGGTGGACGGCCGCATGGAGTAGGAGCTCCGGCGAAAAAAGACCCCAAAAGCGTGACAAACCGCAGCATAACACCGCCAAAGTGCCCCTAGACGTATTACCTACCTCACTGTGCATGATGGCACCGGCGAAGCAGACAAAACTCACGGACCCGGTCCGCAGCGCTAAAAAAGATAAAGTGCGGCCTACGCAAGATGGCGAGGAGGGTCCGCAGGCCTCACAAGGAGCTGAACTACAAGAAGAACAGGAAGGCGATATAGGCCACTACACGGATGCGCCCGTAACCGAAAAGAGATTATATACCATGCTCCAAGAATTCAGAGTATCGCTCCAGCATGACTTCAAAAAAGTCACAAGCGAACTGAGGAAAGACATCAATGATATCGGTGAGCGTACCAACCGCCTTGAGGCCCGTTCCGACGAACTTAGCGCAGAACAAAATGATTTAGCAGAGACGGTACATCAGATAACACTGGAACACCAACAACTTAAGAGGAAATTGGCTGATATGGAGGACAGATCCCGCAGGAATAACGTCCGTTTCAGGGGATCCCAGAATCTGTCTCGCGGGACGCGCTTATGACCTACTTGTTGGGAATCTGCAAGGCGTTCTCGCCAAACGTTGTGGACTCAGAGTGGCTCATGGACAGGGCCCACCGCCTCCCGCGCCCACCGAGACTCGCTCAAGACATGCCGAGAGACACGGTGGTGCGCTTTCATTATTATAGAACAAAGGAGACACTGCTCGCCGCGGCTCGGAAACTTCCCAAATTACCTGACCCCTACGAAACAATTCAACTGTACGCGGACCTGTCTGCACTCACCATGGCCCGCCGACGGGACTTCATCACAGTAACAAAAACGCTGCGGAATAACAATATACCCTACCGCTGGGGATACCCCACGAAGGTGATCGTGTGGAAAGGGGGAAAGAATTACATAGCAGAAGAACCCGAAGTGGGTATGAGACTACTGGCGGAATGGGGCCTCTTCCCTTACAAGGAGCCTGAAGTACGCAGAGGATCACCGCAGCAATGGCTGCAAGAGGATTGGCAAATGGTGGGCTCACCTAGCAAAACCCGAAAGAACTGACGGCCCGATTAGCCGCTCAAAAGGCAGGGCCCAGAGCAACGCACTGGGTGCCACAGGAATATCCTTTTACTCGTATGGTTAATATTGTTCGTGTTATAATAATGTTATAACTTTTGTGCACAGACCCTGTTAAATATACCATAGTGCCCGGAGAGATGGGCTGGATAGCCCTAGAGACTATGATATAATTCAGTGTAAATGTTGGTGGTATCTGAGGATGAAGGCCTGTTTAGCCGCCAAATTGGAAAGACTAAAAGATCAACGAACTATGTGAAACAGGAATATCCTTTTACTTTATATGGTTAATATTGTTCATGTTCAAATGTTGTCACAGAGCTTGCGCGAAGGCCCAGTTAAATGTACCATAGGGCCCGGGGGGACGGGCTAGATGGCTCCAGAGATTATGATCACAATACCCTGTAAATGTTGATGGTATATGAGGAGGGCAGAATGCTAGAGAGACAGGGTATAGCTCAGACCGTATACTACACCGCGAATGTAGGATAGCACCCCTGGAAACTGGTAGAGATTGGGGCTCATAGGATGCATGGCCACTTCGGAATTATGACCCCCCCCCCCGTATTAATATGGTACCCCTGCCAACGTCCCAACTGGAACCTGACAATTAGGTGCCATGTGAGCACTACTAGGGCTTCAGCACCGAAGCAACTGATTTGCCATGTAGGGTGGGGAATCTCACTAGAGCAAGCAGTGACAAACAGGAGGGAACAGCAGGCGGGGGGGCCGTGGGGATGGAGGGCCAAACAAGGGCAAAGTTGAGCTATAGCGGAAAGCCTCACATCACTAAGGAGCTTGAAAAATACGACAAATGATGAGGTTTAAAACATTTGCTGTCCCATTTGTATTACGCATATGCAGGGACCGTTACACAGAAGGGGCACGCAAGGGGGCATCGTGCACCACGACACGACCAGAGTAACAAACGCTGACCCCATGACGGAAATGAGACACAGGTTTGCGCGGCCCCTATCCGGTGACGGGACAATAGGGTGCGGTCATGCAGGAGGTAGCCTCATAAGTATAATTCCCAAAGGCGGGATTGCACTGGCGGGCAAACAGGGAAGGTAGAGGGTCTACTCGTCACTCCTCACCATACAACCCCCCCGAGACTGATCGTGATGAGGGGACAATACGACCTGCTCACACCCCAGTCGAGGATAACGCCTAGGGAGGCGTTAAAAAACTGTAAATACTTATTTTTTCCCTTACACCCTTCTCTAAAACCCTTCCCCTATCGGTTCACTAGTGATGCCACTTACTCCATTAACCCAAACCAGTGCAGCTACTTATTTAGCGTTAGCCCAACAACAGACAATGGGTGACTCCCTCAAGCTACTCTCGCTGAATGTAAAAGGCCTTAACAGCCCCCACAAACGTAGGATGACTGCTTGCGAAATTTTAAAAACACAGGCGGCAATAGTCTGCTTACAGGAGACACACTTTTGCAAACGTACTCCACCCAAATTCCAGATAAAGCACTATACCCAGGAATTTCATGCTATGGCCAACACAAAATCCAAGGGAGTGTCGATTTACTTCCACAGAGACTGGGCATTCTCCCTCACCAAACAATACACAGGCAAAGATGGGAGGCTACTGATACTGGTGGGGTCCCTCAACGGCCTCCAGATAACGGTGGCATCCCTGTATGCCCCGAATGACTCTCAGAAATCCTTCCTGACCACGGCCTTCCGGAAAATAGATCGGTACAAGCAGGGTCACACACTGATCTGTGGAGACTTTAATTGCTCACCAGACCCGCACATGGACATGTGTAGAACGAACCATAAAACACCAAAGAGCAGATCGATCTCCCTGGGAACTCATCTCTCCAGCCTACTACACACTCATGACTATTATGACGTGTGGCGTAATCTATACCCCACAGATAGGGATTACACATTCTATTCACAACCTCACATGACATACTCCAGAATAGACCTGTGCCTTTTTGACAAACGCACCATAACACATGCGCTTAAAGCGCAGATTGGGCCCATCACTTGGTCAGACCACGCACCCATGATAATCACAATGAAAACACCCCACCCCGCTAGAGGAAGAGGCACATGGAAACTCAACGAGGCATTATTGGACACCCCCAAGCATCTCAAGGCCCTAGTAACCCATCTAAACCACTACTTCTCAGATCATGAACACTGCATGACACCACTGACGACCCAATGGGAAGCGCACAAGGCGGTCATACCTTGTGCAAATTGGTTCCCTAACAAAGAAACATCATCAAAACGCACAGCTGGGCATGGAGCGGGAAATTTCCACGCTTGAAGCCCAACACAAAGCCAACCCAACCAAACGGACTCATAAACAACTAACGTCCCTAAGAGCAAAATTAGAAGCAGAACAGCTAAAAATAACTGAGAGGCACATGCGCTACCTTAAGCAAACTTACTACATGACGGGGAACAAAGCGGGCAAACGCTTGGCTAACAAACTAAAACAGAAATATATACAATCCAAAATACCATACCTCACCTCCTCACTAGGGACGAAACTTTACCATCCCCAAGACATAGTAAATGAACTCGCGCGCTACTACGAAAACCTATACCAACTGGGTAGGGACCTGGGGACCCATCAACCCGCCAGGGTGGAAATTGAGCAATTCATAGCGCAAGCAACCCTCCCCCGTCTGTCACCAGCCCAAGCGGAATCACTCAAAACAACCTTTCACTGAGGAAGAAGTAGAATTGGCAATACGTACGCTCCCTAAGCATAAAGCACCCGGCCCAGACGGCCTGTCCAACTACTACTATATAAAGTTAGCGCCACAACTCACTCCCCACCTCACAACGCTATTTAATTCCATAAAAAACTCAGGCGGCATACCACGGGACATGTTGGGAGCATACATTGTTACCCTACCCAAACCCAACAAAACACCCACGATGTGCGCCAATTTACGTCCAATCTCCCTCCTCAATGCGGACGTAAAACTGTATGCAAAACTAGTGGCGGCGAGGCTTCGGCCCCTGTTGTCAACACTGATCTCCGCGGAGCAGGCGGGATTTGTGCCTGGAAGACAGGTAGGGGATAACACCAGACAATTTCTAAATATCATAGATTGGGCCAACCAGTCCTCCCAAAAGGGGCTACTCCTCGCCTTAGATGCAGAAAAGGCATTTGACCGCCTGCATTGGGGCTACATGGAGAGTACCCTAGCGGCCATGATTATCCCCCCCGAGTTCATCCGTAGCATATTGTCGCTCTACCACCGGCCCTTTGCTAAAGTCTTCAATACAGGCTTCCTTTCGAACCCCTTCGACATCCTCAACGGCACACGCCAAGGCTGCCCATTATCCCCGCTCATATTCATACTGTGCCTAGAGCCATTAGTACGACTGATTAAGCAGAATGAGCGTATCAAAGGGTTGAACACACCAGGGGGTACAAAGAAGCTAGCGCTCTTTGCAGATGATATACTTCTCTTTCTTACAGAACCAGACACCTCCATCCCGGAGTTACTGAAACTCCTAGGGAGATATGGTCAAACTTCTTACTATAAAAATAACATCACCAAAACCCAGGCTCTTCCCATTAACCTCCCACAAAAGGAGGTGTCCGAGCTAGTAAAACAGCATCAGTTTGATTGGCGACGGGATAATTCGACCTACCTAGGAATAAAATTAACCAAATCCCTCCAAACAATCCAGAAAGAACCACTACCCCGTGCTGCATAAGATAAAAGGGACATTAGAGAAATGGGCTGACCTAGAGGTGTCCTGGCTGGGGCGCATCAACACGCTCAAAATGATGGTACTGCCCTTGATCATATACTTATTCCGCACACTCCCCATAGCGCTGCCAAACAAGCTAATAACCATGTTCCAATCTACGATAAACTGACACATCTGGAAGAGGAAACCACCTCGAGTGGCGCAGAGTAGCATGGGACTTCCCTATGACAAGGGAGGATTGGGCCTCCCCATCATAAGGGGTTATTATAGGGCTACAACATTAGCCCAAAGTATCCGATTATTACAACCAAAAAACGCCGGCTCTCAACCATTGTGGCTGGAATTAGAAAACGCCTGCCTGCGGCCATATGACCTGACCCACTCTCTGTGGACACATTCTTACCCCCCGCCAACAACTAAACCCAAGCTACGATGCACTGAATTCCAAATACGGTCCTGGGTGTCCTGGGGTAAACACATAGTGGGGACGGCAACATTACTTAGATCCGCACCAGTGGAAACGCTGGGGGCTCTATCAACCGACCTGTCACTGAAAACGTGGGCTGACAAAGGTATAGCCCGGGTGGGAGATCTATGCGAAGGCTTAGAAATCATACCGTTCCCCACGCTACAACATAAATACTCATTAAATACGAGGGACATGTTCTTATACCTAAGAGTGAAAAGCGTCCTTCTCACGGCATTAAATAGGGGGCTGGACCCGGACCCCCAGGGGGCACTACAACCACAACAACTACTATCACACACATGCACGAAACCCTTAGCCCTATGCTACGGCACCATCCTCCAAGGCCCTACTGCAGGGAAACTTTCCTATATGACCAAATGGGAGGAGGAACTGGGAACCTCGATCCCTTTAGCACAATGGCACGAGGCGCTGCGCAACACCAAACGCGCATCGAGCAGCCTGTCGCTATGGGAAGCATATTGTAAAATAATGATGCGTTGGTACTTGGTACCGCACAGGCTGTCGCGCATCTACGCGGATGCACCTGCGAAATGCTGGAGATGCGAGGAAAGTAGAGGTACGATGCTACATGTATTCTGGGATTGCCCTGCCCTAGGGGAGTACTGGGGTAAAGTGGGCACACTGATACATACCATAACACACTGCACAATCCCCAAAGATGCAAAAGGATACCTTCTACACATAGCCCCTGATTTAGCGCACCACGCAAACCGAACAGTGGCACTAAATATCCTTACCGTGGCAAAAATCAATATAGCCTCCCATTGGAAAAGTAAGAATGTATCAACAATGGAAAATATATGCCAAAGAATAGACACGATCTGCTCTTACGAACGAATGGCAGGCAGGGTACAGGGTAATGAACACAGAAGGGAGCGGGAGTGGGAATGCTGGTCATCAAGGGAAGGAGACTGAGACATAAGATAAGATGACTCTAGGAACAATCGTAGCGGCACGACCAAGCAGCACACCTTAACAGTATGTAACACACTTGCTGGCAGTTGACGACAAGGCCTTTAAATAGGTAGCGCAGTTGAGGAGACGACACTGAACCAATCCCTACCCCTAAACAACCTCTTCCCCAGAAGCACACCCTTTCCCCAGCGCCGTAGTCAGCAGGTCACTTTTAGCGAAAAATAACAGACACAGAAGAGACGTAGCTCTCGAACAAGGGCAAACTTGGACAAGGTATACCAAGAAAACTATGCAAGAGAGCCGCAGACTAGCAGGGAGCAAAACCCCTGAGCAGGGAGCAGGCTAATAGAAAAGCAAATAGAAAAGCTATAAAAGCTGTATAATTTGACGACTGCGTATGGCAACAGCAACTTGCTTAAAACACTGTTTGTACGCAGAGCCCAATGAAGGTTATTACAAACTCAACCATGAACATAAATTTTATAACCTCAACGTTATTTTATAACCTCAGCGTTATGGAATGTATGCGCTATGTATATGTACTCTGTAAATGTATACGCATCACTGTGAACTGTACCCCCCCCCCATTCTGATTTTTCTCACCTCTTCTTTCTGTATCCACACTACCGTTAAACTGTCATGATGTGTAAAAACAATTTTAAAAAAACAGATATTTGAAAAAAATAAAGCGAGGTTTTAGAAGCATATCCAGGAACGTATTAGCCGCGAGGCAAGCAATGCATTTGCTTTGGGCGGCATTTTCCATGGGGCGGCAAAAAAAGGGGGCGGCGCTGGCGAGGGAGCACTTTCCCCTGAGCCGTCTGCTCAGCTCCCTCGCATGCCGCAGAGTGATGCCAGTCACCTGGAGCCGGAATATGAGGTCATATTCCAGCTCCCAGCATCACTCTGTGGTGCGCGAGGGAATTGAGCAGCTTAGGGGAAAGAGCTCCCTCACCAGCGTCGCCCGACCGACCACCCGCCTGACCGACCGCCCGGCTTGTCAGTTAGCCGCAAGGCTAACAAGACATTTGCCCTGGGTATTTAGGGGAGGCTGCCCCCTGGAAAATGCCGCCCAAGGCAAATGCCTTGTTTGCCTCGCGGCTAATACGTCCCTGGATATGCTTCTAAAACCTCGCTTTAGAGGGATCTGATTATATACGCAGTGGGGAACCTCAGGCTTTATCAAACTGTTCCAAAACAATCTGACAGAATTCATGAGCGCTATGCACCGATTAGTAGAGCTAATGTGTGAGTGTGTGTCTTTTAGTGTGTGTCTGTTAGCTAGTGTATACGTATCTGTCAGTGAATGTGTGTGTGTGTATGTATTTAGAAGGCAGGGCAGGGGCGAAGGGTGGGGTGACGGGACGGGACGGGACACACACACACACCTGAGTTTTGTCCTGCCTAGGGCAGCACAAAACCAGGATACACCACTGAGCATATTATCAGATCTGTTCCATTGTAGGTGTGGCATTATGCCAATGACTCGTTTGCAGGAAAAAGTTAAGGGTGGCCACAGAATATCTAGACCATGTTTATTGCAAACTTTTCTGTAGGAAGCATGTGTGTGTCAGTGAGCTTTTCTGTATGGAGCAGGTATGTGTCAGTGAACTTGTCTGTAGGAAGTATGTGTATCAGTGAGCTTTTCTGTAGTGACTGTGTGTGTGTGACAGTGAGCTTCTCTGTAGAAAATTGTGCATGTCGGAGTTTGTCTGTACTACATTTGTGTGTATACCAATAAGCTTGTCTGTGTGTGTCAGTGAGATTATCGGTCTGTGTGCATCTGTGAGCTTGTGTTTTTATGTCAGTGAGATTGTTTGTCTATGAGGCTGTGCATCAATGAGCTTCTCTGTGTCAGAAAGATTATCTGTGTTTGCATGCGAGTATGCATACTGTATTATTAAAAGTTTTTCTCTGAAAGGACCAATATTTTATATTAGAAAAAGAAATATATATATATATATGTGTGTTTATATATTACTCAATCATCTGGGTGGCAAGACATAGCCTTACATATTACATGTGACAATATATTGCATAAGCACTTAAGGGGCTGGCATAGGTTTTTTTCCAGGGCTGCTTTGTATACCCAGTCCGGCCCTGCTTGTAGATGAATCTGCTGCGCCACACAAGACCTTAAAAAGATGGTTTCTTTTTTAAATACAAAAACAATATTAATACACAATAAATACAATATTTAACATAGAACAGGCAGGAAATATATAATCAACCATGACAGGTGCCTTCTGTTTCGAGGTATGTAGAGAGGGATCTATTTATTTGTAGAGTACATGGACGGACACAATAAAACTGCACTGATTGTGCACTGGGCCCTTTTGCATTACTAAACATTATATTGCAAAGCCAGCTTTGCATTGTACTTGATTTAAAATAGACATAATTGCTATGTTTACATACATAATTATAAGGAGGAGATGTTATGCCGTTCACTATCAAAATAATTATATGCACAAGCGTATGCGTGCATTATGAATCAACGTCATAATGCACGTGCTGTACTTGGCTAACAGTCGGAAAACAGGTCACGGGCGGGAATGATTCAGCTGCTATCTTAGTTATCTTTGGAATGAACACTTCCAACATTACTGATAATTTAATGTAGTTATTATCGAAAGCATCAACCTTTCATTCTTGGACCTATTCAAATGGAAATCTGAGCTCTTGGAGTGTGTATATGTATCATCAATGAATTAATGTGGAGATTAATTGGCGGCTGTTGCAGCAGAGGTATCAGGTCCACACATTTCAATACGGCCAAGCATCCTGCTCTGTTTGATCATCATACGAAAGACCATCACAGACCATAAAACAAAATGCTAATACGGTATTTTTGGCAATGTATATACTAATCTGCATTTGATATGTACCCAATTAACAAATGAAGGACCTTAATAAGCCCTTGGGCCATTGCAGGTATAGGTGTCAATTGTCCTGATTTTGCCAGGACAGTCCTGCATTTTGGGGGACTTTCCATGCAATATTGGGGCCTCTCTCTAACCCAGAGAGAGCACCCTGTAAACTAAACTATTGAAATGAGTTCTTGTTCCACATGCTACACAGTTCAGACAGTGATGCCCTGGCCTTCGGCTTTTTAGCAGATTTTTCTTTGCCTCTGCCAACTTGTTAAAATGTGTTTTCTTACGCCAGAAATTTGTAGTTTGTAAATGTATATTACACAGTTTATCTGCAAACGGAGGTCAGACATGTTCTTCTAAGGAAGAGACCAGAAACACATAATTAGGTCCATCATAAGATTTGGTTTCGGCTCCAGTGCTGAATAAACTCTCAGGGGAAAACTCTAAGAGGAAAAGATAGATCCCAACCTATGTGGAGAGCCACCATGATGCTTTGTATGACAGCCAGGAATTTATCTTTTGTCCACCTCTGTTCTAAATTCTTAGATTTAGTTGCCTTACCTTAGACAAAACTCAGCAGATACAAATCGGTAAATTCACATTGTTGCTCAAAGTCCTGCTGAATTTAAGACCCACAGACCTACTAGGGTAACCTGGATTTGAGTCACATTTGGAAGCATTCATCTGCAAACCTAGTTATCAGGACAGCTGCCGTTTCCATGTTATCTCAAAGGTTTTAGTTTCTTAATAGTTGTGCGGCATGGTCCAAAGGTCTCTCTACGTAAACTATAAGCATTAAAGGGACAATGTAGGCGCTAACTGTTTCATCTCATTCAAGTGGTCATAGTGTCTGGGGTCCCCTAGTGCCACCTTTCCATTAAGTGTTAATCTGTTTTTGTTTTTTAAATTCTTTATTTTAACTCAGAAAAACATTACGGAGGATGTACATCTAAGCATACACAATAAAAATACAGAATTGCGTCATAATAAAACAAAGTGTAAGGCATCAGACATCAGAGGGAGGTATACATTGACCATCTATGTCACAAGTTTTTAGTGGCTAGATCGCTTTCAGGCTGCCCGGAGTGAAGGAGCGGTGTATGGTCTAGGTAGTTAGATATAGCGATACAGGAGCACAACTTCGAGTATAGGAGATAGATTTTACCAGGTATGTATACATGCCAATATTGAGATAACAATATGAGTAACAATGTGTCCCAGTCTTTCGAGGATTTTAGGAGTTATCAGAGAATCCCGAGGAGAAAGGGGGAGATGAGACAAGAAGGAAGAGAGCATGGAGAAGAAGAGGGAAGGGGTCTCTGGTCGGCGCCGTCTAGTGGAGTATCTATAGGTCCTCTAGGCGGAGGGGGGAAGGAGGGAAGTGCAGGGAGTGTTTCCCATCAGACATTCACATAGCTTGCCCAGGGTTCCCAGACTTTAGTGAAGGTCTTCATGGACCCTCGGACCTGGGCCATTGGTTTGTCCATGATGTATTGTTCTTTAATTTTAAGAATAACTGTATTCATGGGAGGGGTAGTAGATTTCAGCCAGTCTTGAGCTAAGGCCCACCTAGCGGCAAGCGTAATTTTGTTAAAAAGTTGCTGCTCCGCCCTGGTCCAGTTGTCAAGCGGCCTAGTGAGCAGGAAAGCCCGTTGGTGTGTTAATCTGTTTTTAATACTAAACAACATTCCCCAGCAGCCCAGACCATCCCCACAAGGACAACGTGTTGACATTTTCTTTTTATCTTGCAGGTAGCCCTAGAAACATATACACATGGTTTATGAATTTTTGACAACACCTCTCTTATCCTCTGTTTCTGATTTTCCATCTTCATCGCTAAGCCATGCTTCAGTTAATTCTTTACTGTCTGGACCCACTAGCTCTCAGAGACATAAGACATCCCACAGTATTTGTGATTTATCACAGCTATGTGTGAACAAATCATTAGAGGCAGGCATCAGACATCATAAAATAGTTTACAATCACTGATACAATATAACCCCAAGGTGGGGGATGGAGGGGACCAAATTAATATGCAATTGAAGGTGATGGATGGAATACAGTTCCAGTAACGCAACAGAATTCTGCTAAATCTGCCATGAATTCCATGATAGAATTCTGTTAAATTCCACATTTAGATAACGAAATACTCAGAAGAGCTGCAGGTAAAAATGTGTCAGTTAATTCATGCTACCAGCAACACCACTGGTTTTAAAGTGGAATCTCAAGTGCAAAAGTAATATCTGCAATGTTTGATGTGACACAAGATGCACCTGGGTGAATACTGCCTGGGATATGCTCAGCTAAGAGTTTCATCGTGTGGATAAATTTGACTTAAAGGAAAACTATAGGGTCAGCAACACAAACATGTATTCCTGACCCTATAGTGTTAAAACCTCCATCTAGCCCCCTTCGCACTCCCTTGCTCCCCCTAAATATAGCAAAATCTTACCTTTATTGCAGTCTGCAGATGCTGGCTCTGCCCCTGATCTGCCTGCTTGGCGGACATCATCAGAAGTGTTGATCTAAGCCAATCACAATGCTTTCACATTGGATTGGCTGAGACTGTCAAGGAGGCAGATCAGGGGCAGAGCCAGCACAAGCCAAACAAACACAGTCCTGGCCAATAAGCATCTCCTCATAGAAATGGACTGAATCAATACATCTCTTTGAGGAAAGATCAGCGTCTGCATGCAGAGGGAGGAGTGTCACGTATTCATCCGCTTATAGAAATGTGGTTAATGACATTTACTGTCCACACAGGAAAAGTTGTGCCGAGCAGCAACCTAATCCACAGAAGGTTTAATGCTGAGCAGTAATTGTGCAAATGAAACCTGGTGTCATGTATTCATCTGCTTACAGAAATGTGGTTAATGACATTTACTGTCCACACAGGAAAAGTTGTGCCGAGCAGCAACCTAATCCACAGAAGGGTTAATGCTGAACAGCAATTATGCAAATGAAACCTGGTAACTGACTTTGGGGTCAAAGGCCGGTTACAGCCTATCAGAACTAAAGGAGGGGTATTTAGGCCCAGTTCTCAGCCTGCTCAGTGCCCTGTCGTGGTTTCCCTTGTGGTTGTCTGAGAGCGCGTTCCTGTTTATAGTTTTCTACCTGGTTTTTGACTTTGGCTTTGTTTATTGACTTCTCTATATTCTGGTATCCTGACTCCTGGCTTTCCTCATCGCTGTGTCCCTTTCTGTGTTCCCTGACCTCGGCTAGTATTTTTGACTATTCTTTGTACGTTAAATCCGGCAATTCTAAGGACCGGTAATACGTTACTTATTTGTCATCCGTGCTGTACAGTTCTACGTGCTGGATCAAACAGTAATCCTGACAAGGAGACACTGAATGGCAATGCTGCTCAATGTGCAGCACTGCCCCAGGAAGTTCTCCTGGTCACTGAATAGAGAAACTCTGGAGTCAGAAGGACTTTTGAGCAGGATAGGCGCATATTTAAAAACACACTTGTTCTGCATTTGCTATGAAACAAAGCAGGGCTTTTAAGCTGATTCAGTAGCTTCAAGATGCCGCTGTTCAGTGGATTTTTTCTAGTGATGCCATCAAGCCAAAAAGGAACAAAACCCTATTTTTTTGACGGTTGCCACTACAACTTTCATTGTTATTTACTAAACTTGGAAATTTGAATGAATGCAATCTTGAGTTTAAAAGTGAGCTGTGATTATGTAGAATTGTTCTGGAACTATTTTTAACTAATTGCAACTTTGTTATTTATATTTAGAATAACCGTTTGTACAGTTTACAAAATATTAATATTTTGTTATCAAAATCTGTTTTGGACCCTTTCCCAATATCTTGTTGAGAAAAGGAGCTACAGTAAGAATTTACACGGTGACCCAAAAACCATTATGTACATTTTGCTATGTGAAAGCTGCTTGAGGGATGTACTTATTTGAATTTATATACCATACCATTGTAATTTAAATGCTTATCTACTTCTTATTTCAGTATCTCTAATTACTCTTGGAAAAAACTAACCAATAAACAAAGATTGAAAAAAATAAAAATAAAAAAAGAGCTAACATTTGATCACGAACTTGATGAGACATTGAGACTACAGAGAGGACACAAGGATTATTTTCATAAAATATGTCTGGTTCATGAATGTCTGAAATATTTGCCAATATTTCCTGTTATTTTTAAGAGCAAATTTACTAATTTTAAAAAGGTGCCAGGAAACAGACACATCCAACCATATATATAAAAAAAAAAACTCAAATGTTGGAAGTCAAAAATACAAGAACAGTAAACAAACTGTAGTAAAAATGGAACCTGGATTTTTTCCAGCAAAATATTTTGATAAGAAGGAACATCAACATCTGTCTTTAAAATAATAATAAGGAAAAAACATAACATTTTCCCACCATCAAATACTCTTTTTCGGGTTCTAAGTTTTACTCTATGGTAAAATATGAAAGTGTTTAAAAAGAGAAGTGATTATGTCAAATTAATCTGGAGTCCTTAGTCATTTAAAAAAAATAATAAAAAATTCTAATAAAAACTAAAATGCTAATACGATTGCCCCTATGAGTACAAGTTATACCCCAAACTACTTATGCTCTTTAAAAAAAAAAAAAAAAAAAGTATTAAAATGTAATTTGTACTAGGAAATTTGTTAACACAATGTATAGATTAGGAAAACAAAACTATTTAACCCCTTAAGGACACATGACATGTGTGACATGTCATGATTCCCTTTTATTCCAGAAGTTTAGTCCTTAAGGGGTTAAAAATCTGTCCTTCCCCCATTCTCATTCAAATCTTCGGAATAGACTATGCCGACCATTTGATGGACAAGGGAAGGCAGAAAGAACCTCCCGCTGGTAGTTCTTCTGCTCTCCAAAGCATAGCAACCACAGCACATGAGAAACTCTATGGAAACTCTGTGGCTCGTATTCCTAGCGCTTGCTACGGAGTATAGAACGGAGTGTCCGACGCCACTCTGTGCAGATGCTTGCAGTGAAGCCAGCATATCAGAGTCACTCAGGAGGTAGTCCCTGCTTGGGGAAATGTACCAAAACAGGGGAAATGAAAGTAGACCAGAGAAGGAGCGAAGATGGACCGCACGTGGGTGTTACCCGATGATTACCATCCATTAAGCTCAGAAGAGGGCATCACAGGTGAGGTGATTATAGATCAATTTTCTACATTGAATACATCATGTGTCTTTGTGACATATTTTGTATTCGGTGTATATGGGGAGATTTAAGGTTAGTTTTGGGGTTTTTTCTTAACAGGATTACACCATTGAATATGAAGAAAAAAAGAAAAAAAAACAGTTCACCGGCAGAGGAGCATATCCGAGCTCAATAGTATACATGTATGAGGATTATGTAGGAGCATGGCGTCAATTCACAAAATTCCACAAAACTGACAAGGCAACTACATAGTTCAGCTCAAAATAGTGGGGATGGACAAAAAACTGAAGTGGAGAATTCCTCCAAAATAAATGACTCAGAAAAATACTTGCATTGTCATATCTAATGCGTCTTCCTTTTCAAGAATACAAATTGCCTAGGTCATCATCCTCCCATTCAATGTGCTTAACTTGTTACACGAGTTAAGGTGACAGTCTCAGACAAACTTAATTTACAAAACAGAACAGAAATAAGCTCCTGGTTCAATGGGTTATTTCTAATTAAATAATGGAAGTCAAGTTGCGTTACTGGTTTCCGGCAACATATGAATAAACAATAGACACATTACAAAGACATACATCAAAGGTAGTGATTTCCAGTGCAAGATTTAGAAATTTCCTAGTTCTGTCCCAATGGGGATAAGGACAAAACCTGCACTGCGGTCATACCTTGAGGGACGCTGATTTATAGTAGTACAATATTGTACATATCACAAAAGATAAAAGCCATTTGGACCATCTAAACTGCCTACTTCCCAACTAAAAGCATAGGTTTTGTTCACAATTACCGTATATACTCGAGTATAAGCTGAGTTTTTCGGCACATTATTTGTGCTGAAAAACCCCAACTCGGCTTATACTCGAGTCAGTGTCTGTATTATGGCAATTTACATTGCCATAATACAGACTGGGGGCTGGCAGAGCTGTTACTTACCTCTCCTGCAGCTCCTGCCAGCTCTCTCCTCCTCCGCGCCGGTCCGTGCAGCACCTCGGTCAGCTCCCAGTGTAAGTCTCGCGAGAGCCGCGGGGTCATAGTGCGGCTCTCGCGAGACTTACAGTGTGAGCTGACAGAGGAGCTGCACGGACCGGCGCGGAGGAGGAGAGAGCTGACAGGAGCTGCAGGAGAGGTAAGTAACAACTCTGCCAGCTCCCCCCCCCCCCTGAACTGCCAATGGACCACCAGGGAAGGAGAGCCCCCCTCCCTGCCATGTATCAAGCAGGGAGGGGGGACAATAAATAAATAAATTAATAATATATAAATAATAATAATAAAAATAATAATAAAAAAAATAACAAAAAAATTAAAATAATATTAATTAATAATATATAAATAATAATAAAAAAATAATATAACCAAAAAAATTAAAATAATAAATAATAATATTAATTTTTGTTTAATTTTTTTTATAAAAATGCCCACCCCCCACCAAGGCTCTGCAACACAAACACACACACTGCATCACATACACACACACTGCACTCATACACACACACTGCATTCATACACACACACACACACTGCATTCATACACACACACACACTGCATTCATACACACACTGCACTCATATACACACTGCATTTATACACACACTGCGCACTCATACACACACTGCACTCATATACACACTGCATTTATACACACACTGCGCACTCATACACACACACTGCATTCATCATATACACACACTGTAAATAAATATTCAATTAATATAATTTTTTTAGGATCCAATTTTATTTAGAAATTTACCAGTAGCTGCTGCATTTCCCACCCTAGTCTTATACTCGAGTCAATAAGTTTTCCCAGTTTTTTGGGGTAAAATTAGGGGCCTCGGCTTATACTCGAGTATATACGGTACCTTTCCTGTTCAGGGCAGCATATCACCCAGCTGTCCTGTATTAGTCAAGACAGTTTGGGTACAGTGGTCAGGTTGGGTATAGTGAGTCCGATTCTGGGGACACCAGGAAAATATGCCCAGAAACTACAGCATGAAAGAATCAACACACATTTGTGCAATGCCAGGCCAACTTTTACGCATACATGAACGCAAAACCTCTATTTTAGAATTTATTGGAATAAAACACTACTGTCTTTTTTTTGGAGAAGTCACTGCTCTGCTTTATAATAAAAAACTAAAAAGTCATTTTTTTTTAAAAATCCCTGAAAATTTCAGCCACATGCAGATGAATATAACGTGCTTGTGTTGATAGATTTTTTTTTTCTATTATATAGATCACTTTGTATTATACACATCCTTTTTAATAAGAAATATCATTTGTTAGGAAAACACTTTAAAAGAAAATAAATCAAAAGACAAATAAGTCACTTAAAGTGTAATTTAAAAGCAGGAAGTCATAACATTCCACTTGACCTTTAGAAACCTCACTAATGGAGAGGGAGTGTAAATTCTAAATGTATTTTAGATATATTGTACATATTTCTTGTAAAGTCAATGAAGAGAAATACTTATGAACCCACTTTATTTTCCATTCATGCATACCATTTGTTTTGGCACTGTACTTACCCATTACACCTGCAAGGACACAATACCCTGCTTTTGAGTAGGATTTAGAAAATAAAAAGATCACTTTGCTAATCCTGATGCATGCATTATACCGCTGCATACAGTCTAAGACCAGGAAGGAAAGTATGGAGTTATTTTCCTGGAATTGTTTTCTCCCTCCAAAAAAAAGTTAAAACTCTCAAAAAAAAATATATGCAACGGTTTTTGCAGATGGAAATTCACCTAGACTTGCCAAGAGCCCCAAATTTGTCAGGAGAGTCCTGCATTTGGCTCCTGTTCCAGCATTTAGGAGTCCTCATATTAGAGCACATATCCAATGCTTTCAAACGTTGGTTTGTTTTGATGTACCCTACATAAAATCTGATGAAGCACATTTATTGGAAGCCGCGAGAGTGAGCCCATTTCATATATATCTCAATTTCTTATAGCTCTGCAGGAAATATTGGCTCTATAAAAATGACAATTGTAATAATTTAATACAGTAATACAAAGTTCTATGTAAGATTGGCCAATGTGCTTTGAGACAAGAGGTAGTAAAAACATAGCAAAGCTGTCAAAGGTGTGAGGATTAAGTTAGTAATATAGTTATTAGGTAATAATTGGGGCTTTACCATAGATTAAGAAGCATGGTCTATAGCAGGAGTAGGCAACCTTTTAGCAGTACTGTGCCAAAACAAGATTTTGAAGTCCCTTGGCGTGTCGGTCCTAATTTTTTTGATTGAGGTGTGTATGTTGCTGTATTCTGCTTGTGTCATTTTTGGGTGCTGCAGTTGCTTTGTAGCACTGTATTTGTGAGTATGTGGGCTGCTACATTGTACAGTATATGTTCATAAGTAGTTTGTGGTATTGTGTATGTGGGCTGCGTATGGGGGCTGCTTGTGGAATTGTGTGCGTGGATGATATAGCACATTTCGTGTTTGATGTGTGTACATGTGGGGGTGTTTATAGTAACTGCATGTGACAGGCTGCTTGTGTTGTTGTTTGCATGTATGTGGATTGTCAGTGGTGTTGTATTTGTGGTGGCTGTTTGTGTTTGCATGTGGGCTGTTTGTATTATGTGTATGAGGGGGAGGCTTCTTCTGCAGCTCTGTGTATATCTAGCAGTGTGGCTTTCCTAGGGTCCAGTGGGGACTTGGCTGGCCAGATAGAGGTCAAGGGCAGGAGGTGCAACAGCCAGTGCGGATTCCTGTTCACCAGTGCGGGGAGAAAGTGATCGGAGATAACTTCCTCTAAGTGCTGCAATGTGTAAATTGAGGATTTTCCCCCATCACCTGCAATCACCACTCAGTTTGCGTCAGTAAATATCTGAAGTCCAATTGGGATCCCAATAGGCCAGAGCTTGTTTGCCTCTGCCAGCCATGAGTGCTGTACAAAGGCAACTTGAGTGCCATGCCATAGTTTGTGGACCCCTGGTCTATAGATTAAGGTGGAGCAGAGAGGTGGCTGGGAAATATTGGACTGAAAAAAATATCTTTATGCGGTGGGATGTGGGCCTGGTGTGCACCTTCCCACTCAGCCCTGACTGCAGACTGACTTTCAGATTCTGCAGAATGTTTTCTTTATGAGGAATGCAGACCTGGGGTGGAGAGCTATCGCACAATTAAAACACATATGCACTTCGCTAGTCAAGAATTTTTTGCATGATTGTATTTTCTTCTATCACATATCAGAAACTTCTCTGCATTGCAAAAGAAGCCATTGTAACTGCAAGTTTGAAACATCTAGAGTGCATCTGTGCATTCTTCAAACTTATATGTTCAACAGCAAGAATAAAAATGAGTAATGCTTTCCTATGGGCGGTTTGAATGCGCGCGCATGCGGATCTGATGTCGGCAGGGGGTGGAGAGTTCCCCAGTGGTGAGGGAGCCCAGCGCTGGAGAAAGGTAAGTGGCTGAAGGGCTTTTAACCCCTTCAGCCCAGCAGGATGGGGGCCCTGAGGGTGGGGGGACCAAATGACCCTATAGTGCCAAGAAAATGAGTTTGTTTAATGGAAAAATATCTAGGAGTTATTCACTAAACAGCTAGTTCCGTTCATGGCAAATTTGGATTTTTTTCCCCAAATTTTTTTCCCCAATTATTTCAGAGTAAATTTTCTAACTCCATCAACTAACCACAAATAACAGTTTAGCAAATAAAAAAAAATTAAAAAAGCATAAAAGAATAATAACTTATACATGTGATGGTTCAGACAGCTGGTTAGTTATTTGTGGGATAACATTTAACATTGACAATTTTTTGTCCTATTGCTGCTGCCTTCTTTTTCAGTTCTCCTGAAATATACTCATTTCATTTGCTAGGTTTCACACTCACACAAAAATAATTGTATATTTACTTGATATTATAAATTTTAATTGTGAAAATTTAAATAATATTTATTTTGGTTTATTTTTAAATCGTAGATAGAGCTATGCGACAATCAGGGCTAATGGCAGCAAGGGTGGGAGGGAGAATATTTATCGAGGCAAAACATGCTAATATAGAGGAAAGTGCTAATGGGTTGTGTATACCAGACTGACTTTCTCGAATCCAACTCTCTGCTTGACCCCCTTCAGTCTGGATTCCGTGCTGGTCATTCTGTCGAAACGGCTGTGACCAAAGTATCCAACAATTTAATTGCTGCTAAATCTCGTGGCCATTACTCTATCCTAATTCTCCTTGATCTTTCTTCTGCCTTTGACACTGTTGATCATCAACAGCTTCTCCGCATTCTCCATAATTTTGGTCTACGGGATACTGCTCTCTCCTGGTGCTCCTCCTACCTCTCCCAGCACTCTTTCAGTGTTTCTTTCTCTGACTCTGCCTCTTCCCCCCAACCACTCTCTGTCCGTGTCCCCCAAGGTTCTGTCCTTGGTCCCCTACTGTTCTCTATCTATACAGCCTCCCTTGGTAAACTCATTACCTCCTTTGGCTTCTGTTATCATTTCTATGCAGATGACACGCAAATCTACCTGTCCTCTCCTGATCTCACTCCGCCCATCTTGACTCGTGTCTTTGACTGCCTCTCTGCGATTTCCAACTGGATGGCTGCTCACTTCCTTAAACTCAACCTGTCCAAAACAGAACTTCTGTTATTTCCTCCCTCAAGTATTACCACTCCTGTGTCTGTCTCCCTCCAAGTAAATGGCGCTACCATCACCTCTACCTCGCAGGCTCACTGCCTGGGTGTTATTTTTGACTCCAACCTCTCCTTCACCCCTCATGTTCAATCGCCAAATCCTGTCGCTTCCATCTCAAAAACGTAGCGCACATCCGCCCCTATATAACGACAGGTACGGCTAAGGTGCTGGTCCATGCTGTTGTTTTCTCTCGCCTTGACTACTGCAATCCCCTTCTCAGTGGTCTTACATGTTCCCAGATTGCACCGCTGCAATCTATAATGAATGTGGCGGCGAGGCTCATTTTCCTGTCCGCTCGCACCTCCCATGCCTCGCCGCTCTGTAAGTCCGTGCATTGGCTTCCAGTTAGATATAGGGCTCAATTAAAAATTCTGCTTGCTTACAAGTCCCTACATAATGCTGCTCCAACCTACCTATCCTCCCTAATATACATGTATGTCCCATCAAGGCCCCTACACTTTGCCAAAAACCCTACGTATATCCTCTGTCTGTAATCCCACCTCTAATGTTCGCCACCAAGATTTCTCCAGGGCTGCACCTACTCTGTGGAAATCCCTTCCCTTCTCCGTAAGACTTTAACCCAGTCTCCACTCATTCAAAAAGAATAATTTAAAACTCACTTCTTCAAGGAAGCATATCAATTAAACTGTTAGCAGGTTTTTATCCCCCACCCCCCATGACTCCTCTCCTGTTAATGTCAAAATTAACTACTAAGCCATCAGTGACTACTTTTCCAACAACCTACTCCATACCCCTACTTTTACCCTTTGTGTCACTATACCCCACTCCCTCTAGAATGTAAGCTCACTGAGCAGGGCCCTCCACCTCTCTGTTCCTGTACGTCCAGTTGTCTCGTTACAACTACATGTCTGTTAGTCCACCCATTGTACAGCGCTATGGAATCTGATGGCGCTATATAAATAATAAATAAGGAGCAAGTCTTTTCCCATAAAGAACATCTGTGAAGCTCTGTCAATTGTGCGATATGTAGACTGCAAAAGGGAAACCATGGTGGCAATCTTGCACCACCCTTACTTCCTACATTTGTGTAGTTCATTTCCTAACAAAAACAAAACAGTAACACAATGTAACAATACCACAGAAAGAACAAGATATGTCTGCAATATCATACAGCATGAAAAACATGAAATATACACATTTTTCCCCCTAACAGGTCAAATGGGTATTATGAGTAGAGCCAGAAAGAAGGACATTCTCTGGTTGCCCCTTCAAAATGGTTTTGCAAAAAATAAAGGAAAAAAAAAAAAAAACGCCAAAACTTAAACTCATAGCACCCTATTCACTATAGACCTTTATGTGCATAGCACTGTGAGCGAACCACTAGTTATACTAGTGGACTAGTAACAATGTTTGCTTACCGAAAAGCGGTTTGATATCATCCAAATATCTGGGAAAGATGGGATTTGCGCACTCAATTGTAGTCAAGTAGCAAAGAAATCAGAGCAGTCACTGGAACACACTTCGTGGTTCCAAAATACATATCAGTATCCACCGCTACAACTCCTGTTACACTGTTTTTTTATTGTGGGTCTACTACTGCCAAGGCCCTATGAGCTATGACCAACACCTGGGCCTCCGTTCGAAAACTAAAGCCCAGTGTTTTTATGCGAACGGAGACTTCTACGGTGTATTTTTGTTATGGCTCAGCTCCTCTTTTAAAGGGAGGTGTAGGTATTAAGGTTTCAACACTGCAGGAGAAAGAGTGATTATCAAAGGAAGAAACAAAAACTCAGAATTACAGAATGCTTAAGCCACCATAATAAGAAGTAAAAATGTATATATATATATATATATATATATATATATATATATATATATATTTTAAGTTTTTGGTTACAGGAGATTGAAAGCCAATAGCCTAGTCTGCTTGTGCTTACCCACTGAAGTAAAACATAGCCTCTTAAATAAATTCACAGACATTTTGATCTGTTCTCTTCATCAATCTGCTCTGTAGACATTTAAAATGGCACCCTGTTCTATCTTGCATAATCCCTTCAGATATTTGTCATTTGTGGTCATTAACTCTGCAATAGATTTAAAATGTCTTCTTGAATGTGAAAGTTTGAAGGGGAAAAAAAAAAAAAACACCATTTGGAGGATTTCCACACATTGCAACGTGAAGGGTTTGCCACAGAGAAAGTTAATTGCTAGCTCTGTGTGCCACAAAACTAATCTCTAGGCAAGAAGAATGTCATTAACAGTGACCACCTCCCACCCAAGCTCACACAGAAGAATGTAGGCATGGCCACATTGGTGAAATTCCAGCCCATTTGTATGGCAGCCTCATCCCATCCTAGTTTAGTCATTCCAGTTCTTGAGATAAGGACATGTGCATACCTCCTAACAATTCTAGAAAAGCGTGACATTAGAATAAAAAAAAAGTAAACTAAAAATAGGGACTGTACATCCTAAATATGGACACTTGAGATGTATGTGTGTGTTCAGCACCTTCCAACTAAAAACCAAGACATGTCCCTGAGGTAAAATCCCATGTGTTTTCGCTCATCCTACCAACAGGAGACAAACAGAAGTAACAAACATTTCTAAACTTTGGGGATTAAATCAAGTGCCCCACTACAGTCTGAAATGAATGCAGCCAGACTCAATTTCCTCTCCAGTTGCTCCTCTCAGACCTCACCCCTCTGTTAGTCCTTACATTGGCTTCCTGAATACTATAGAAGTCAATTCAAAGTACTCTTCCATACCTAGAAAGCACTGAACAATGCTAGTCGCTTTTATATCTCTTCACTTATCCATAGGTATGCCCCTTCTCGTTCTCTCTGTCCATGACCTTCTCCTGTCCGCTGCTCGCATCCGTACGGCCAACTCACGCTTTCAGGACTTCTCGCGGGCAACTCCTTTCCTTTGGAATAGCCTACCTACGACCAATAGCCTACCTTCCTGCCTTAAAACTCATCTCTTCAGGAAAGCGTATGGCCTCCCAAAGTAAGCTCTACCTCACATACCCATCTCTTGCTCTCCCCTAAAGGGCAGCACTCTACTCTCTCCTCCAGCTCTGCTTCACTCCCACCTTATGTTATTGCTATTTCTTGTCCTATTGTGTTTTATACCCCACCTCCTCTAGACTGTAAGCTCGTTTGAGCAGGGTCCTTTTCAACCTATTGTTCCTGTAAGCTTTTGTAATGGTCTCATGTATTGTTAAATCTCCCACCCCCTTACAATACTGTAAAGTGCTACGGAATTTGTTGGCACTATATAAATGCCAATAATAATAATAATAATAATAATAATAATAATAATAATAATAAGTGCATTCTTAGCTTAGAAGTGACTGGCTATATATTGTATACACATATAGAAAATACATAATTAACAAGACACAAGTATTAAGTAATAAGTAAAACATTCAATATGAAGGGTTTTTTTTTTTTTTTTATAAGTTTGTTTTTTTGATTACTTAATGGGTTCAGCTCTGTGGTACTTGTTGCGGTTCATATAGAAATAAAAGTACACTACCTGTATAAAAAATAAATTAAATTCTAACAAGTGCTCCAGAGACTGAAAACATTGTTTTTTTATATGATCATAATGGCTGGAAATAGGCAATTTACCTTAAGGGAACACTATAGGCACTTAGACCACTTCAGGTCAAGTTCTCGATACAGTGTCCCTATTGCTCTTGGTGCTACAATGTAAAACATTGCAGTTTTAGAGAAACTGCAATGTTTACATTGCAGCACTAATTAAGTCACTAGAGGCGCTTTCGGAATGTTACTAGACCTTTGCTCCGCTGACTCTGAACGTCCTCACGCTCTGCATGAGGACATCCGGCGTCAGGTATTTCCTCATAGGAAAGCTTTGATTTAATGCTTTCCTATGGGGAGGGCCTAATGCGCGCCTGGCACTCGCCACGTATACTTATTAGCACCCCCTTGTCAAGCAACGGAGGAGGCGGAGCCACAACCCAGCGCCGAGGGACTTCAGATCAGCTAAGTATATAAAGGGTGCGAGATAGGGGGGTGCAGAGGGAGCTATAGTCCCAGGAATACAGCTTTGTATTCATGGCACTATAGTATCCCTTTAATAATTTGTTAAAAATAAAAAATAAAATAAACACACATATATATATATATATATATATGTGTGTGTTTATTTTATTTTTTATTATATAATTTTTAAAAAAATACATGCTTTTACGAAATAAAGATGTGCAACTTTGCAAAATTTCTACACAAAATGAATCACCTAAAAATGGAAAAGTCTGAGTAGGCAACATGTGACTGCTTTAACCCAATAGGACAAGCTGCGCTTTGTCATGAGCCCACGCTTATCAGCCAAGTGCGTTGCTGAACTCCTGACACATACAAATGACAGTAACAGCAGAAAACATAGTAAATATGTCACCTTGGCAGGGAATATTTTAATTAAAGCGGTCACCTTGGTACAGGGAGTATTTAAAGGGATACTATAGTCACCAAAACAACTGCAGCTTAATGTAGTTGTTCTTCTGTGTATAGTATGTCCATACAAGCAATTTAATGTAAACACTGCCTTTTCATAAAAAAGGCAGTGTTTAAATTGCTGTCTTGGGACCCCTCCAGTGGCAGTCACTCAGTTGGTCACTAAATGTGCGTCTTGGGTCAATGCATCTCTATGAGTAGACGCTGAATGGTGCAGCATTTTGACATGCATGCGCAATAGCCTCCCAATGTTTTCCTATGCTAGTGATTTTTCTAGCACAATGTACATATTAAAATGTTATAAATTATCCGAGAGGCTTTTATATCAATAAATATGTGGCCAATAGGTCCACTATAAATTGCTATAATAAAAACACTGGAACACAAATTTAAAGTAAAACCATTTACACTTGTCAAAACTATATATTATGTATTATAGTGGTTTTGAGTAGTGTTTTTACATTATTGGCAGCCTATGTCGTGTCTCTTACTAATCTCACGATTCTCTGCAAGGTCAATCTAGGCCCATACTTTTAACAGCGATTCTACGGTTACCCAGACAAGGATTGGCAATTTAAAGTTTGGATGAGTATTCTGTGACCCGGTTCAAAATTCACATTGAGCTAAAAGTTGGCTATCAACAATCATTTTGATAGAACACTGTAGCAGTTTGAATTTAAATGAACCAGCTCCCAAACATGGGACAAACCACAAGGAACTTGTTAGAGTTGGTATGATCCACAGGAAATTAATTTCAATCTATATTGACAAGGTAGAAAACGGAGGGGAGGGAGGAGGGGAGGGGGGCAGCAACACATTTCAAGCCTTGCAAGTACTTCCTCAGGGATCTAAAATTTTAAAACTGTAGCACCTTTGTTTATTGATAAGGGATAATCATTCTGCTGACATGTTTTGGAGACACTTAATTCCTCCCTAAAATAGACCAGGTTTGTTAAGTAGGAGAATTACTGTACCTCATTGTTTTAATCTTATTTTAAGTTATGCATCTAATTTCCATAGTGACTAAAGATCTAGACATGGATTTACCCATGTTAAGGTATACAAGAAATCCAAGAGACAGAACACGAAGTACAGGATTTCTATTAGGCTTTAGTATTAAATACACAAATATTAAACTAGTTTCATGATTTGCAAGCAAATCCCATGTAAATGAACTACATATGCTATAATGGTTCTACAGTCACTAATTATTATGATGTCTTGTGTGATACAGCTAGTCACGTGATTAAAATGTGCGGAGTTCAGTAGTAAGTGTTCCAATTGCAATATCTTTAGTACATCTGAAAGCTCAGGTGCATTTGGTAGTGTGGCCACCTCCGTCAAACTTTCCAACTTTGATAAAAGAAGTATTGCGTTGGATAAAGATTTATTCCCCAGGGCATGAAATATAGATTCCTTAATTATATCATATTCTAATGTTGCAACTATTAATGCATTTAACAACAGCAAAAAGTACAGTGAAAATAATTTCAAAAATTAAACCATTTTAAAAAAATTATTAAAAAAAAATAATTCAATTAGAAAATAATTTTACAAAACTTTGAAAGTACTTGGCTTGCTGAAGTGGTTTAGGGTTTAACTACAGTGTCTGCAAGGGGTGCACAACAGTGACACACCTTGTCCAACTTGGGGATAAAATGTATGGTCCAACACTGAAAGGAGTCAGGGCCACACACACAGGAAGGTCGGGCCACTGTTAACACAAGACTTACTGAGAGCCTCCCATCTAGCCGAAAAAAAGGGCAGGCCATACAGAGAGCATTGCTAAAGCACTTTCTCCATGGTCCAAGTGTCTTCATCACCAAGCTTGTGTAAAAATGAGCTTGCTTAGCCCTGACCAAGAGCAGTTTTCTGGTGTCCCTAGTTGTAAGAGATCAAAACCAGGCTAGGCCCCTGAAGTAAAGACTGTCTTCCCTAAATGGTTTTGCTTTTTAGCTGTCAAGGAGACAAATGGGTGGGTTTCCTGTTTCACTAGCTTTGAATTGGAGTTCAAAGCGGAAGGGAATGCTACCGTGCTTACAATTGATTGGAGATAAGCCATCAGTATAGATGACGTCACAGAAAGGAGAATTCAAAGCTGCGGAGAGAACCTTTCTGGGCACTGGAAGAAGTGGTTTGTTACAGGAACACTCCGGGCACCATAACTTTATCGAAGGAAAACTCTGGGCTCACCTTTAGTGGCTAAGTAGTCATGAAAAAGATAGATATAGCTGTTGTGGGCAGTGGCACCCGCTGATTGGCGTAAAGCGGTCGGCTGATGCTCTCAGCCAATCAGTGGCTTCCGATTAACAAAAAGGCTTTGTAAACAGCGTGCCTCTGATTGGTTGAGCGTGTCAGCTCTCAGCCAATCAGTGAAAACCCTGCCCGCGGCAGCAAGAATCTTCCATTTTAAAGCTTTTCAGCAACGAAAAAGGAGAGGGAGAATAGTAAAGATCAGGTGCTGGAGTTCCTGAACGATTTAAAACCCTAAAAGGGAGCAAATTCCAGGAATCTCCTGGCACCATAAAAAATTACCTTCAAAGAACTTCACAAACCGATTCAACTCCCCTCCCCTTTACTTTTTTATTGCAATCTTGCAGGCCCATTTATCTAAAACCCTAAATGGCACACCTTGATTTTAGAAAATATATAATAAAATGTTCATACACACACACACACACAAAAAGTCCATTCACAAATCAAATATAATTTGGAATGATCCGTTTTACCTGACCTATAGTACAATTTGAAATGATCCTAAGTCAATATATACGGTAGCTATACATTAATTGGACCATAATCAGCTAGGGACCTCGGCAATTCAAGCACATCATTTATTATTCTGGCATGGTCTTTTGCAGTGCATGTGTCTGTCCTGTACTTGCCATTCAAGAATACGAATAGATGAATGCCAACAATTCTCCATCGCATAAATGTGCTTGATGAAATTTCTGTTAAGTGTAGATGTGTAAAAATGTGTTTTAGCTGATTAGTACGAGTCATTTGTTGAAATAAATCGATTCCAAGTTTCACCTGTGCAGGTAAGATCAATTTGGAATTTCATTGACTGACAAGAATTTTATTTGGGCAAATGAAGAATAATGAAATTTTGGCACATGTCTAGTTAATAAACAAATACAAATTATTGAAACTAGCAATATGCTGCTAGTGGACATAAAGGATGCAGTAAATTTAACAGTCTCCATCAGTGATATTGAAATCGTGGTCTGCAGAGCCATTAAAGGCTCCAGGTATTGTCATTCTAAAGTAGCCAAACATGCATATTGCACGCACTGCGCAGACTACATGATCTCTCGTTGGGATAAAGGGTACCCAGTGCATTACTTTGTCACGCTTATCCAAGTTTGTCACTTACTGCACACACTTAATGTATCTTACTGTATGAAGCCCATCAAC
This sequence comes from Pelobates cultripes, assembly GCA_933207985.1. NCBI lineage: Eukaryota > Metazoa > Chordata > Amphibia > Anura > Pelobatidae > Pelobates > Pelobates cultripes. Next base: position 82,349,024 of record OW240922.1, read on the forward strand.
TGATTGGCTGGCCCTTTGGAAATGAAGGTCCATTTGGTAGGTCATTAAACAGACTATTGGCTCCCTTTTGTCTTAAGGCAATAATGCAAAATACTAGGAATTTCTTTGTGTGTTTGTTTACGTGCTTTGCAATAATAAAGTTGCTTAACAGGTTCCCATAACAATAGGGTCAGCTTCAGTTTAGAGAGCTTTATAAAAGTAAAGACAATGAGATGCTCTCAGCATGTAGAATGTCTGGAGCTATTTTACTGCACAGCAAGGTCAAGATGTTCTCCAAAACGATTAACATGGTCAAGCAATACCCCAGGAATGAGACACCCTTCCCCTCGCTATTCAGAATAGTAACTCAAACAAGCTCCAGGGTAACAGTGAGATTAAAAAGCAACAGTCCATCAACTGGAAATATCTGACCTATGGCTCTCAGAACCATGAATTTGTGAAGAATATACAAACATACAAAGTAGATGTGGAACTACGCTCATTCCACTACACTAGAAGGAGCATCCAAACCGAGAGACCCCACCCCCACCAGATGTTGCAGGTCTACAACTCCCACTATGCTCTGCCATCCTTTGGTCATATCTGTACCAGTTAATCATAAAACCACAATACGAGGCATTCAATCTTTACATTTGTATATACATGTAATGAATTATTTTGCAAAGACATTCAAAGACCACAAAAAGTAGATGTTATTTTGATTAGCACACTTTATAAGAAAAGAACAAAAGAATGAAAGAAAAAGAAAAAAAAAAGACAATGAAGGGATTCATTTGTCAAAACACACAGTGTCATTAGCAAAGGTGTTAGAAAAAAGCAGCAGGAAATCACGGAGTTGAATAAATGAGTGATCAGGCATCATCATAATGTTAGATGGCAAGTGTGCTGCTTAGTGTTATTTATAAATATGTATTTACAATCCATTGCGAAATGTGTTAACACACAGGAAATGAGTGGATTCTAATTAAAGTAATGCATTGTGAAAAACTGTGTGTGTATGTATATGTAATTATATATATATATATAATTACATATACATACACACACACATACACACACACACACATCTATGTATGTTTATACACACACAGTTTTGTTTTTTTATTAAATACAGAACATTTAAACTTTTAGACACGTGACACTCCTCCTCACACTTTGCCAGTCAGTGGTGTGCAGTTAGCCCCAATCTATTTAATGTAACCATCACTATGTTACATTATAGGCCATTGACAAAGCATGCTTTCATAGAAAGCCTCTCTGGTAGATTTAAACAACCGTTACCGGCATGTGCTCCCTCAGCCTAACCTCTAGCATTCAAAAAGTAAAAAAAAAAAAAACCAGAAGTTACAAAATGAAAAATGAATTGCAAGAAAAAGATCGAAAAAAAAGTTTCCTAAACGTCTTAACCAGTTTACCTCCGTTACACTCTTACAGACTAGTAAAGGAAGTCTGTTTTTGTTTCCCTTTCAAGTGTTACGGGTCAATGCGTTCAAAGGCTAAGTGTCAGATGTCCAGCACATTCCACTGGCACTCAGCGGGTTAAACAGCCAGGGGCAGCGAATGTCTAGTAGTAGCACAGGATTCTACCACTTTTTCTCTAAGGTTCCAAAAGGAAATGGAGGGGGAGGAGGGTGTGTTAACCCATTCAGTGCCGCTGGGAGGTGCATTTAAAAAAAAAAAATCTCCATTACTGTAAGGGGTTAAAAGACAGGACAGTCCTGGTGCCACTTACCTTTTGGTTCTTCCATCAGTTCAGATCCCCTGATCCTTGCTCAGCCTCTGCCTGCTGCGGTCTCACTGAGAGATGCACATAGGACTTGCCTATTTAAAGGACCATGCATGTGGGTGGATTCAGTTTTTTTTTCTAGCTTTGACATGGGAGATCCTGGTGATAGCAGGGTCAGTACAGAAGCTCTGGGCGAAGAGGTTGCATGAGATGAAGGGGCCTGCTGTTGCTGTTGAAGATGATGATGATGATGCAGGAGATCCCTGTCACTACGGGTGATCCCAGCAGAAAGGAGATCTGGGATGCTCTCTCTCTCTCCCTCTGGGTTTAAATGCCCCTTGTAAACAGTCCCTATGTTAATGTCCCCTGCACAGCCAGCCAACAGCAGCAGATCCCAGTCCGGTGCAGCCACAGGCTCTCACATGGAATAATAACCCTGAGCTGCAAACAGAGGCGGTCATTATTCATCCTTTGAAGCAGCTCGGCACTGGAAAGAATGCATTTGAGAAAGGAGAGAAGGGAGAAAAGCGAGAGAGAGAGAGAGAAAATAATCCCTGTGTTTAAAGAGCCAGCCTTGTCTTACAGGAGTACCAATAATGCTACCGCCTCTTTCATGTTTGAAGGAGACGGTGATAATATCACCTTTCAGTCCCTGTAATGACTGCCCTCCTGGCTTACTGCAGAGCTGTCAAAACAACAGCTAGGGCACAGCACAGGGGGGCGAGGTGGTGCTACATCCACACAGCAAGGCTTCATGTGATGCTGGGTTTAAGGAAAAATTACATTTAGGAACATAATGGTTTGTTCACAGTTTTTTTTATTTTTTTACATTTAGATTAACTCCCCCATCTTTAAATTGTAACTCGCCAAGCTTTAGGTTTGCAACTCCCATTACTCTAAGCCAGCCTGTTGATGGTAGTATTGTAGTATAACCAAGTGGACTAAAACCACAGTTCATTGGGGGTCTCTTGGCTCAAAGCCAGATTTAACTTTACCTGTTAACTCCTTGATTCTCAGTTACAGGGTCTGGTTTTGGTCCCAACAGTTAGGGATTTATTCACTAAAAGTTAAACAGCTCTGAACGGAAAAACCGAATGGCGAAACTTGGGCTGATATAGCGGATTGTTAAAGCTTCTCCAACTCGGTTTTCGAAGCTTGGTTGTTTTAGTCTAAATTTCGCAATAGGAAATTCAGTTCAGTGATTAACCACAAGTATTTATTTTACCTATATGTCAAGAAGTAGTGAAACCATGCATTGATATATGAATACCTGCCCTGAGGAATGATGGGGTTTATGTACAGGATATACATTGTAAGGCTAGCCACGTGTCCAATTATGGTTCCGACTGGTCCCAACAGCCGACATGTTGTTATTGGTATATATATATATATATATATATATATATATATATAAATAATATTTTACCAGGAAAGATACATTGAGATTTCTCTCGTTTTCAAGTATGTCCTGTGTCCACAAACATTGCATTGATACATTATGGTACAATAAAATACAAAAACAATATTAATACACAATGTATACAAAATTTAACATAGAACAGGTAGGAAATAAATAATCAATCATGACAGGTGCATTATGTTTTGAGGTATGTAGAGAGGGTTCTCTTAAAGGACTTTAGGCTTGGGGAAGCTTTTAAAGTGTGCGGGAGGTCGTTCCATAATTGCAGCGGGGGGGGACGGTGTGTGTGTATGTATATATATGGGTGCTGAATGCAAAATGTTACTTTTATATGCTGTCAGACTCCTCTTGAAAATCAATATTGAGTACCATAATTATGCACAAACATGCTGTAGTAGTTATGGTGCCAGGAGTCCCCAGACGCCATCCCTCGAGTAACAGGCGAACCATTTTCTAACAGTTTAACACTTACCTGGGAACCCCAGGTCACATGCTGTCTGTCCCTCTTACTAAGAAATTCCTATTTCCATGTTTGGACAGAATTAACTCATCTGTCACTCTCAGCCAATTAAGACTGTCCACAAATGGGTGAAATATACAAAAGGGAACTTCAACTTTAGCAATAGTCCAGGTGCTCAGAGGATTTAACACAAACTGTGTTATTTGCTAAACTGAAAATTAAATGTGAATTTCAAAATTTAAGATGGACAGCTGAACTGGAAGCATAGCTAACCTGGATCCTTTTTAAATTCTGCTATTTTGATCTTAACATTTGAAATTCACTTTGATTTCCCAACAATTCTTACTTTATAGAAAAGCCCATTACCTGTGGTTATAGCACACTGTAGTGGTAATGAAACTGATACTGGCCCTTTAATTAAATAAAAGGCACTGCATTGATTAGTTAAGTGATTCCCCTCCTACACTATACTGGCGAACTTAAATCCCACGTGTTGTTCAGAGTGTATCGTAATAAATCTGCTAGTGAAAGATACCGATACATTAATAACTTATCAATAATACCGGTATCAAGTTTGGGTCCTCCATTAACTTTTAGTGGTAGGAGACAAAAGTTAGTATTCTATACCCAATTCTGTGGCCTTTAATACCACAAACCATGGTATTTTAATGATGATTTACAAAGATCTAGGACAGATGGGTGTCACAGTTTAAACAAATATAGTGATGAATGTTTAAAGAAACTCCTATACATGCATTTAATAAACACATATCACGCGCTGTAAGATATAATTAACTACATAAACTAATGTTGGGTTTATTCACTAAACATCAAATTGGAGGGACTTAAAAACTGAAATTGCAAAATTTAGACTAAAATAGCTGATATGGAAAAAGTTCTCAAACTCTGCTAGAAACAGGTTGATTATTTTAGCCTAGTTTTTCCAATTCAGTTTACTCCAAGTTGATGTTTTATGAATAAACCCCTTTTGACTTCAGTTTTCTGCCTTACATACAGAAACTGTCACAAGGTTTTAATCAGTTACTATGTAAACTAAATGTAACACTCAGCTATTTAATGTATAATAATGTTTTTGTTATACAATATAAAGATACTAATTTTGGAAGGTGACCCTCCAAATCCCTGAGCGTGTGTAAAGTATGTAGCACACTGCGACAACCTACCTGTGATCCATAATGTCCTCTTGATTCGAAGAAGCACTACACATATACTAAAATGACATCACAAGCATGCACATGGGCTTACATGGAAATAAATGATGATTCGCAGATGTGTAATGCAGCCAAACATTGAGTTAACAGCTTTGGTATGCAAATAAATAAACAAAAGTTACACTTTTGTGTGATTGTCTTAAAGGGACGCTCCACACACCTAAAGCATTTTAGCTTGCTGAAATGCCTTTTGTGTGAAGGGTGTCTCCTTTCTTTTTCATTTAACAAAAAGCGCAGATTTCAATAACAATTGGCACTTTTATAAATTAACCTTGTTACACGCCTCCCCCCTAGGCTGTCAATAAGTCCTGTTACTTTCTGGTAGTTTAGATCAATGGAGCCAAGTTCAAGAGCACCTACCTTGCAAAGACTTCTGATTGAACTGCATTGGAAAGTCTGTAATTGGACAGTTATGGAAAGTTGGGGGGTTAGAAAGGGAGGGATTGCAAAGGCTGCAGAAAAGAGATCTGCAGCTTTTGCAAGTTGGTTTTAGATTTACTCCCAATGAAAAATGCTCCATTGAATGCATGGGGGTATATCTACTAAATTGTTTATTTTCCACATTGGAGTGTTTGTTTAAATTTACATGCTAGTAATTATTGTGTGGCTTGTGGTTCATTTACTAAGCTCTGAAATTCACTGAATTCCGGTTTATGTATACAAATTGTCTCGTTCTTTAACTTTTGTGTCATTTTCTTATCTATTAAACTCACTCCACTGTTACACCCTGGAGGCTCTTGTTCCATGTTCCATTCTTGCACCTCTTTTTTAATAGCATAAATATTGAAACCAACAAAAAAAAAGTCATAGGATAAAATGCAGAGAGAGTGAATAATAACAATGTGGCAAAATATTGGCATAAACAGACGGCGATGAAATCTTGAAGTTTAAACATACAATTTGTTATATATATATATAAATAAATAAATCATTCCTGTTATTTCATAAGAGCTGGTTTCTAAAAATCCTCTATCTCATCTATACTAATAGCTTGACTATTTTAGCTTAGATTTTGAGATTCAGTTTTCGGTAAAAGTGTATTTTAGCGTATTTTATTATTTGCAGTTTCGTTCAGCTGTGATTAGGTGGCACAATAAGCAAAATAACTAACTCCAAATAATAAAATACGCTACACTTTTACCCCCACATTCTAGGTAAGACAAATACTGTATGACTTAGTTATTTTGCTTAAATCACACCTGAACAAAACGGCAAATAATAAAATACGCTAAAATACACTTTTACCCAGTTTTTTAAACTGTAAGTGAAAAAATCAGCAGAGTCTCTTAAAATATCCACTTTACTTTCAGATCACAGATAACTTTATAATAACACATTGATGAGCAGAGCCATCGTTAGCCATAGCATGTTCATTTCATGCTAACACTAAGTATCGTAGGAGCACCCCTTCATCCTAACACCATGTACCATGACCCAAGATATCACTGTTGTGCAGATGACACACACCATTATCTATCCTTCCCACCAAGTGCTCAGTAGGTCTCCTAAAGAGTGGGTGAATGCTGTTTGGCTGATAAGACTCTCTTGGTGAGAGGTCAGTCAAGTGGCCTAGATAGAACATAGAATTTCAAGGGTGATATAGTGAAAACAAGTGTGAAAGCATCATGGTGTACTGTTATATTGTGTCCTACCAGTCAGCAATGGTGGGCTCCATTCACTAAAGATCAGTAACAATATTATATTTCTACATTATTACTTGAGTCCTGTGATAATGGTTTAACAGTTATACAAATATTAATGAACAATTTTACCGCTTTGGGGCATATATTCTACCATTCTACTACTGTTCTTCTAAGGTAGATCATAACACTTTATATGTCCAAACTGTCCCAACTTTGTTGGGGGTCCTTTACAGCCATCCTGGATTTTTTTCTGTAGTGTCCTGAGTGTGGTGGCAGCGGGGAATTGTCCCCAGCCAGCGCAGAGTGAATGCATTGATAGATGCGTCACTGCAACGCCCGCTACAGACCCTAAAACCTCCGCTACATATACCTACCTCTAATTTTTGGGAGATATGCTATTTTGCTATGTTTTTGTAAAACCATTTTTAGACTCCGTGCCAGCACCTCAAATATGCCAATATAAATATAAGTATTATTACAATATAAATATAAGTGTTATTTTAGTTATGAAGGCCTGGAATTACTTATTATCCTGAGATTAAAGCTACAAGAATGCAGTTTTCTGTAAGGCCCCATAAAGAGACAAAAGGTCAGTCTTGTTATGGAGAAGCCTTAGCACCCCCTCTACCTTGGAGGAAGTCAAGTTATTTTAAGGAAAATCTAATGACCGAGATGGGGTTTAATAAATGTCAAAAAGGTGGCTATTGAGAGTCTTTGTAAATATTTGTTTCACTTTTTTTGGAACTAATTTTGAAACTCTGAAATGGTTTGTATTTACAGGGTTATTCGCTAAAGCGAGAACTGTTGGGAAGTCAAAGTGAATTTCATCTTCAATGCAAAAGTAGCCATAATGCTTGCATAGCAGACTTTTATTTCAGTTCAACTATTTTGGCCGTAAATTTTAAATTCGCTTTCAATTTCTGACAATTCTCATTTTAATAAATAAGCCTGCTAGACTAATAGGCATATGCATATATGGACTCTTTCCAACAAAATAAAAGGGATTATGTTTCCAGTACAATTTAAGGACCACTATAGGCACCCAGACCTCTTCAGCTTAATGAAGTGGTCTGGGTGCCAGGTCCACCTAGGATTTCAGAGAAACTGCTATGTTTACTTTAGGGTTAATCCAGCCTCTAGTGGCTGTCTCATTGACAGCCACTAGAGGCGCTCCACACTTCTTGACAGTGAGAAGACGCCAGTGTCTATAGGAAAACATTGAGAATGCTTTTCTATGAGACTGGCTGAATGCGTGCGCGGCTCTTGCGCATGTGCATTCAGCCGATGACGGGGAAAGGAGGAGGAGAGTCTCCAGCCCCGGCGCTGGAGAACGGTAAGTGTTTAACCCCTTCCTCTCCATCCAGCCCGGCGGGAGTGGGACCCTGAGGGTGGGGGCACCCTCAGGGCACTATAGTGCCAGGAAAACAAGTATGTTTTCCTGGCATTATAGTGGTCCTTTAACGTAACAGTATTTGTCTGCATGTTTATTTAGGCTTTTTGAATTAATATTTATGGTTGTAAAATGCAAGGAGTGTAAATAGTTTTTATACCTGGTATTTAAGGTTATTAATATCTAATATATTTTCATAATAGAAATTGTTAGTAGTATTAAAGGAACACTATCGCATTAATGTGTATTTCTAATGCTATAGTGCCCTGTTGGCTGTTTAGGTTTCCATCCCCCACTTGCAAAGAGTAAAAAACGTATTTCACTTACCCTTTCTCCCTTGCCGCGCTGATCTCCATGGGGAAGCCCCACCTTCTTCACTGAGATCATCTAGATTGATGATCTTAGCCAATCCAAAGCTTTCCTATAGGAAAGATTTGGGAGGCTAGGGCAAATGAACTGCAAAATGAAATCCACTATGAGAATATATGAGAATATCTGATTGAAATCACTGTTATTTTTGAGATAGCACTTGAATGGCAGTCTGATTGACAGCCACTAGAGGCATTTCGACCCTGCAATGAAAAAACTGCAGTAGTTCAAAACAGCAATATTTTCACTTGCAGGGTTAAAATGGATGAGACATGGCACCCAGACCAGTTTATTGAGATAGAGTGGTCTTGGTGCCTTTTGTGTCCATTTAATGTTACAGCTTTTTTGAACAATATTGTTCATAGTTTGAGCATTGGAGGCTAATTACCCACCCAGGCCACTAGCAAAAAGTTGCTGCAGTCTCACACAGGGACAGACTGACAGTGGCTTGGGCCTCCAGACAATATTAGGCTTGCGCCCCCTGCAGGCCAATATACATACTGTAAAAGGGAGAGTCCAGGCTAGTGTACGTGTACCATGTATTTAATTGTAATATGTAAAATGTAATATGAACGTATGTATGATTACGTGTGAGCCCTGCTGTTAAGTGAATATATGTATATATTTGTGTGTATTGTGGATCCATAGTATATTTAAGTACATTTATTGGAAAACAGAGTGGTATTTTTTATGTGTGTAGGTGTGTTTGTGTAGCATGGCTGTATGTATAAAGGGATATTTGTATGAGAGGGTGCATTTGTGTAGCATAGCAATGTGTTTGCATGAGGGGAGTGTTTTTTTATGCAATGTGGCACTATATTTGTATGAGGTGGGGTGTTTGTGTAGTGTCTCAGTGTGGTTCTATGAGGGAGTGTATTATGTCATGTGACAGTGTATATATGTGCATGTGGTTTAAGTGTGGTGTGCACTCTGCATTCCCATGGTTTTTGATCCACAACTGTAGTATCTCCAACATCCTTCCATACAGATACCACCTGTTTAATGTACTTAAACATATCTATACGATTTAAATATAGTTTTCAAATAGTATAATTGGGCAATTGTAATCCTCCTCCCATAGCCAGTAGTAGCTCATTTTCACCTTCCCCTCCCAATTACTAGTAGTAACACATTCTTCCTGATCCCTCTCTACTGCCTGTAGAATCAAATGGTATCCCCATCCCTCCCCATAGCCACTACTAGCCCATTTACCAATGTATCTCCATTCCTCCACATAGCCACTACTAGCCCATTTACCAATGTGTTCCCATCACTAGCCATAGCCATTAATAGCCCATCCTCCCCTCCTATCTCTCCACATAGACACCATTAATCCATTCTCCCCTCCTGTCTCTCTCATTAGCTACCACTAACCCATTCTCTTGTCTTTCCCCATAGCCACCACTAGACCATTCTCCATTTCTATCTCTCCCTGTAGTCACCACTAGCCCATTCTTCCCTCCTGTTTCTCCCATAAGCCACCACTAGCCCATTCTCCCCTCCTGTCTCTTCCATTAGCCACCACTAGCCAATACCTTTCTCTACTCCCTCACAATGCATCACTCTCAAGCTATGGTCTGGTACAGGAGGAGGTCCGTAGGGGGGCGACACCAACAGTTACCACACCGGATGACACCAACTCAATTGCAGCAAAATGGCAGAGGTGGAGCTATGCTTTGCTTCATGGCATACCAGGGATAGTGGGCAGAGATAGGCTGAGAGATTCAGCTGAGTGCTCTTAGCCAATCAATTCCCCAATCCCTTGTACGAATTGGTAAATCATAAAATACAAGTATACCACATCATCATAGGAGGCTGTAGGCTGCCATGGACCAGAATTTCTAAATTATATTAAACTATTGATGCCGTAGTCAAAACTCATAGACTCCTCATAACAACGTAAATCCATATAGGAAAGTGATGCTGTAGTCAAAATTTAGACTCCAAGTTACATAACGTAAATCCATATAGGAAAGTTTACACTTACTCTCCTCTATTCCCTCGCTCTCATAGCCTAGATTGCTCTCTCTCCTTCCACTCTTTAGCAAATCCACACATCACTTTTACTACCTTACTTCGACACAGGAATCACATCCTTCACTCCCTCCTCCCCTGACATCCTATTTTTCCTCTTGTGTTTAATTACCCTGTCCTTATAGATTGTAAGCTCCTTTGAGCAGGGCTTTCTTCACCTCTTGTCTCTGCTATTATTTTGTATTTGGCTAGAAACCAAAAAGATTGTGATAAAGCCAAATAACTGCCAACTGTGAATAGAAATATATGTTCTTTAATGCATCACCTGCATGGCTCAAGTTGGACTTTGAGGGGTCCTTCTTTCACACAGAAATCGGAGAAATCATTTTTCCACAACTATCCCAGAGTTACCGGCTTAACACGCAAAACAGCTCTGTGGGGAGTTGTATTAAGTTTAGCCCCATCACAATCTTTTTTGTACCTAGATATATGGATACATATTGTGTTACAATGCCAACAAAGAGCTATATGTCTTAGAGAGACTTCAACTGCAGCTATTCTGCTCTGGTCAGCCTTAATTAGGGCTGCACGTGTGCAGGTCATTGGCTCAACGCCCTGAGATTCCTTTGTGGGGACTGGATCACCAATGTCCTCAGAAGTGGAACACAAGGACACGATGCTAAATCAAGATTGCTCTGTCATTCTGTGAGACATTGGCTGGTGGGATCAGCATTATGACCTCATTCCAATAACTTTGTATCGAAAATTTGACTTTCCTTTTAGTCCCCTATCATTTGTCTCACAGTGGAGTACATATCTGAGAACATTATCTCGGCTTGATCTCAGTTTATAATGGTCTACTCATTGTCCTCTCAGATTATAATTGTCTATTTACTCAATGTCCTTCTCCAACCTCTGCCCGTTTGCACATAATTAATTTGCCAAGATAGCCTGCTGAAATCCTCAGCGAAAAGTTTTCCTACACATAGGGACAAAATTGATATATCTATTTCAGAAGAGGCTGATATATTGGCCATCTGTCCAATAAAAAAAAAAATATATATATCTGACACTGATCCTATTTACCTGTTGATTATTAACTTCTCAATCTGTTATTCTTATACATATAAGTTAAATATAACTGATTAGTAAACAGAATATCAGAAATCTTGAGAAGTGACAGTGCCATCTTAATGTGCTGTGAAGATTGTCATATCATTTTACCCCATTCATTCATATTTTTTTTTTTGCAAACAAGCCAAATCTAAATCATGCTTGATGATGCTATGTGTGAGCAACTGACAATTCCATTAATGGAATTCTGATTCACACAGTTCTGGCAGAATGTTAAGGCAAGGAGCCAGCATATAAATCCATCTGTGTGAATGCAATATCGTCATTGGGTCCACTCCTGTGATCAGAATGTGGGAGGAGAAGATGGGGCTCCCAGTGTTATGGAGATAATCTTAATCTGTTCCCTCACGTGGGTGTCTGCATGGTGTATTCAAACAGAAGGCAAGGAAACTTGCTGGAAATGTGTCAGCTCCGAAAACACGAATTTTAAGTGCCCATCTGAAGAACTGAATTTTATATTACTGTTTAACCTGATATTACCAAATGACATCATAATGTATTCAGTTGTGGGCAGGTGTTCATTGAAAACTTTGCCATCCCCACCTCTTTTCATTTTTTCTTGAGAGCCCCCTCACCAAACATCCTCAGCCTAACCCCCTCAACTCAGAAGGAACTTGAATATTCTTGACCTCCAGCAACTCTCACCTGAAGTCTGTTCTGAACTTTCATCCATTCCTACCTTCTCCTGTCCCTCTCTGGCTATCTCCTCGTATAAAGCTAACCTCACCTCTGCCATACACACTGCAGCCCTGATCCAAACATGCACCTCTAGGATGATGCGTCTCCAACCATGGCACACTTAGTCAACCCGCTACCCGCAGAGATGCTTTCGTTCAGCTGAATGCTGCTAGAGGAAGTCTCACACCTTGTCAAGCTTTCTCCACTTCAAATTCCTCTTGCTTTCTGAAACTCAAGCTCTTTAAAACTGAGCTACTTATTTTTCCTTGTAATACTGATCTTCCTTCACTTTCCTGCAAGATGATGGTACCCACATGAATCCATCCATGCAAGCTTGGTGTTATCTTTGATCTTGGCTTCACCTAAGCACCTCATATCATATAGTCTGTTTCTAAATCCTTTTGATTCCACCTTAAAAACATTGCCCTCATCTGCCCCTTTCTCACGCAAGTTGCCACCAAGGTGCTTGTTCATGCTCTAGTAATTTCTTGCATGGATTACTCTAATTCTCTCCTAATTGGTGGCAATCTACAATCTGTGATGAATGCTTCCGCCAGGGTGATCCTCCTCTCCTGCCGCTCCTCTCACACCTCAGCCCTCTTTTGATCCTTACACTGGCTTCACGTATCCTATAGGTGTCAATTCAAAGCACTAAGTCTTACCTATAAACCTTTTAGCAACTCTAGCACCTCTTAAATTTCTTCACTGATTCAAATGTATATTATCCTTTTCAGTCTCTCCACTCTGCCATTGACCTTCTCCTAATCAAAGGACAGAGCTATAATGATGACTGACAGTGAGCTAAGATGTATCACCCAATTCAGGATAAAGAAGTGCAGATTAAAGGATCACTAAAGAGTCAGGGGAAAAAAAACATTTTCCTGACACTATAGTGCCCTAAGGGTGCCCCCCCTCAGGGTCCCACTCCCTTGGCGCTGAAGGGGTTAAAACCCCTTCAGCTACTTACCTTAATCCAGTGCCAGGTTCCCTCTGCGCTGGTGACCTCTCCTCCCCCGCCAACATCAGCTCCCGAGTGGAGCGGAATGCTCATGCGCAAGCAATTCCCACGGGCGCATTCAAACAGTCCATAGGAAAGCATTTCTCAATGCTTTCCTATGGACATTCTGCACGCTGGATGCGATTTTCGCATCCAGCTTCGCAGAAGCACCTCTAGCGGCTGTCCGGAAAACAGCCACTAGAGGTTGGATTAACCCTGCTATGTAAACATAGCAGTTTCTCTGAAACTGCCATGTTTACATCTGAAGGGTTAAAACCTGAGGGACCTGGCACCCACACCACTTCATTGAGCTGAAGTGGTCTGGGTGACTATAATGTCCCTTTAATTCATTTAGTTTTATTTTTTCACAACTCACAAATAAATATTTGTTAACACTAAGGGATATGTAGACATTGTTTTAAAAACTCTGGGTAGTGGCAGTTCCCCTGATAAAACAGTGACTTTTAAATTGTTGAGTAATCTTTCGTAATAAAAATCCTTAACAGTTGTGCAGTCATAAGAGCTTTGTTACTGCTCATGATAACACTGTTTTTAATGTTGCTAGGATTAAGGGTTATGAACACTTACTGGCTACCTATGGAGACAGCAGTAATAGGCAACGGGGGACCACTTAGGGCTAAGAGGCAAATAGGTTTAAGGAGAATATCCTCACTAGTTTAGGGTCTGCCTGCATTCTTGCAAAATACCATGGACAGGCAAAGCCTGATTGGCAGTGATTGGGGTTGCAGTTCACAGTATCACCTTAAGGATTTGAAGGTATAAAACGTTAACCTTGTACTCAAAGATGTAGGGTTACAACAGGTTACACTATTCAACTGTCTCATGCCTTTCAAGTTGTGAATACAAATGCTATGGGGCATATTTATTTTCGGGGAATGAAGCACATTACTGATGTACGTACAATATGCCTTTTGCTATGCATATACGGATTTACATGTCAAGTGCCTGTAGGCACATAATATAAGACCTTCGCCTGCTCCCCCTCCCCAAAAAATGCAGATAAAGCGAGTGAGCATAAAAGCATCTAAATAAATACATATATAATTACAATTTATAAGTATAGCGAGTGTTTGTAACTTTGCATACACGGTCAAAGATAATAGATGTTGTTAGGGTAAAGAGATGTTTATGGTTAGAGAGGCTTTAATATGAGTGTTAGTGTTAGTATGATTAAAATCTTAATACAGTAGTCGTACAATGGGTGTTTAGGTTTTTTGTGTTTAGGAACAGAGAGGTGTTAAATTTAGTCTTGTGGTGTGTTTAGTTTAGTTTTTTCAGGTTTAGTCTTTGGGTGCTTAAATTTGGGAATAAGGGAAGGGTTTGTTTAGGTTTTGGAAGGGGGTTAAATTTAAGGTTAAGGAAAGGAGTGTTTAAGACATGTGGAGTTTAAAGACTACTCACCATTTTGTCATCTGTAGTCTTGTCACCCTGCTATGATTGATAGCAGAACTGCAGTAGATGTTATACAATGTGCATCACCCAATTCTGTCCCCGCTCCTCCTGCAAGGCACTTCCTGTGTGAGAGTGCCTTTCACTTCCTACCCAGCCTTGCACACTGGCACTCAGTACACACAGACACTGGACACACTAACACTGGAAGAGCTGGGACACATCTGAGTTTTATACTTCAGCCTTAAAAAGGCACATTGTAAGTGCTGAAAACAGGAACCCCCTAGTAGACTCGAGCCAGTAGGCAGGCGTCCGATCTGCCTAATGGGTAATCCATTCCTGATGGTGTTGTATGCCACAGCTGGCGTTCACACTCGATATCTTGAAGCTTGCAGGATGAATGAAACAGAGGGTAGAATGCGTGTGACACAGCTACACATGCACATTTGTGCTGACATGGCAGAGGACAATCACTAATTAACCAAAATGTACTTGTGCATTGTTACAGGTAATGAGGCTGTTCACAAGCAAAGCTGGTCTTCATGGGCAGGAAATCAGAGCTGCTGAAAGAGAAAACAGGAACGGAGGACGTGTCAAACTACAGACAAGAAATCAGCTTGGATGGAATTTATGGCTATATGTGTATAATTCTTACAAAAAAATACTTGAATTTACCATAATTATTATTTCTATTCTTGTGCACCTGGTTATCAATATCAGAAGATGTTGAGCAAGTTGTTGCACTATTCCCATTCACACACATTCCATTATGATATTGGGCATTTCCACTTCTAACTTTAAATAGGCACAGTTAGTGGTGGAATTTTCATTTGTGGGTCTGATCTTATCTGGTGCTATCACTGATCTGACCGGTGCTGCATGTGGGCCATAAGTAATAAATGATGTCCAGATTAACTGAGGAGAAGATCTGCTGGGTCTACAGTGCTTATACGGCCTCCTTTGAGTGGCTCCTGAGACCAATGGAACTTTAAGATCTCTTCAAGCCTCCAATGCTTGCACATCTCCATAAATGGCATATGTGTACATTTGTCTCTATGACTCCATAATTGGATGAACTGTACAGTAGACAACCCGTCAAAGCCTGCATGATTTTGGAAGGTGTGGTCAAAATGTTGTCATGTGTAAGAAACATGTAGTAATTCAGTAAAAGAACCGTGAATTCGCCGAGTGAATAGTCACCAAGCCAGGAGGCGGCTCACCCAGTATCTCTTTAAGAGTTAAGGTAATTAGCATTGTGTCAACATATATATTTGTATTCAAATATATTTGTAAAAGTACTATTGTGTCAATCTATATATGTGTCTATGAATATATTATATATTCTCTGTAATTCAGTCCACGAGATATAACTGAAGGATTTACCCCAGGATGAGGTACAGTTGTGCTCAAAAGTTTGCATACCATGGCAGAAATTGTGAAATTTTGCCATTGATTTTGAAAACATGACTGATTATGCAAAAAAAAAAAAGTATCTTATTGAAGGATAGTGATCATATGAAGCCATTTATTATCACATAGTTGTTTGTCTCCTTTTTAAATCACAATGATAACAGAAATCACTCAAATGGTCAAGATCAAAAGTTTACATACCCTTGAATATTTGGTCTTGTTACAGACACACTGTTACGAATTACCTCCACTGCCTCCGCTGCTCCGATGGAGATACACAGGTCGTGGCTGACCACGCACATGCGTGAATGCAGAAGGCAGACCGTGACCCATGAATCCCAATTGTGTCACGTCTCCCAGGCAGCGATAGACGCCTGGATGACATGCGCGATCGTTCCATGTCGCAAGATAGTGTGGCTGGATCTAATTAAAGCCATACTCACCTCCATGACAACTGCAGCTGATTGAAAACAGGCTGTTATGGTGGCTTGTTAAGTAGGTGTGCCTTTTGTATGGCACAATATTTAAACCTGGAACAGCTGAGCTTTCATTGCTCAGTTGTTCTGTGCTACCCCTCTGATATAACCTGCGTTCCTGATCTCCTGAATACCCGACCCTGTAATTCCTTATTGTTGTTGAACCTCTGCTGCCTGGATTTTGACCTTTGGATTGCCTGACCTTGTTTCTGCCTTGCCCCTATTGGATTGTTTCCAAACTTTGCTTTATTACTTTTTCAGCTAGTACAAGTACTGCATTTTGAGTTTCATACAAGTATACCTGACACACGCAAGGTGACACATACAAGTTAAAATGTCAATAAAAGGTTAATTTCCCACACCTGTGGCTTTTTAAATTGCAATTAGTGTCAATGAGTTTGATAGCTCTCACGTGGATGCACGAAGCAGGCTAGATACGGAGCCACGGGGAGCAGAAAAGAACTGTTAAAAGACCTGCGTAATAACATAATGGAACTTTATAAAGATGGAAAAGGATATAAAAAAAAATATCCAATGCCTTGAAAATGTCAGTCAGTACTATTCAATCACTTATTAAGAAGTGAAAAATTTGGGGATCTCTTGATGCCAAGCCAAGGTCAGGTAGGTCAAGAAAGATTTCAGAAAAACAAGTAGTGGAATAGCGCTGTGTTAGAGGTAGGGAAGGCAGCACACCTAAATGGGTTAGTCTTTCCCAAAAACCCAAAAGAAATAACAATATTGCAGAACAATAGGGTGCACCAAGGGGTTAGGAATCAGAATAGCTCTAACTAAAACAAGTTAAATCGTGTAAAAAAAAGGACAAGCCAAAAGTCCAGGATAAAATATAATAGTGTGGGTAAGTCTATAAAGGTTTGCCTGTATCTTCAGGTTAGTATACCTTCCAGGTGTTCATAATCCAGGAACATAAAAGAGAATAAAAAACTTCCAAAAGTGCAATATGTATAAAATATGATAAAAGCTTGAGTAAAAAGAAATCTAAATGGCCTACTCACATGCAATAGAGCTAAAACCAGCTCTAGTAAAAAGTGCTTGCAGTGGATTTTTCCCCCCACTTCAGGGATATGGTGGAATATATTGACCAGCACGTGTCTTATCAGCAGATTATATGTGAAAATTAAAAAAAGGGTGCAAAGATAATGCTCTCTGTATAAAATATATTCAACCAGGAGAAAAAAAATAAATAAATTGTACTCACATTTGTCTGAGCAGATAACCTGCTCAGTATAATCAGCGCAGGTGGTATAATCCCCACCAGGGATACTTGGTGAGGTCCTCACTGGAAAGATAAAAACTATATGGTACTAATATTGGTAGTAAAAGTTACCAAAACCTTTATTTCAACAAAAACAGTAATAAAATAGGTCCACAACGCGTTTCACCCACAATGGGCTTTTTCAAGTGGTAAAGAAAGAAAGATATCAGCCACAACTGCCAGAAGAATTGTTCAGGATACAAAAAAAAACCCACAGGTAACCTCAGGAGAAATACAGGCTGCTCTGGAAAAAGACGGTGTGGTTGTTTTAAAGAGCACAATACAACGATACTTAGACAAAAATTAGCTGCATGGTGGACAGGGCCGGACTGGCCCACCGGGATACCGGGAAATTTCCCGGTGGGCCGTCGGCACCTGGGGCCAGGCAGACACCTGGGTCTGCTGGTGGCCGCTGGTGGACTTGTCCTGGCTGCCGCTGTGGAGGTCTTCTGGGGGCTTCTGGCGGCCGCTGGTGGACTTGTCCTGGCTGCCGCTGGGGAGGTCTTCTGGGGGCTTCTGGCGGCCGCTGGGGGACTTTTCCTGGCGGCCGCCGAGGAGCTGTGCTGGCTCTGCTCCCCAGCGTGCAGCTGAATGAGACTGGCGCCGGAATATGACGTCATATTCCGGCGCCGGCCTCATTCAGCAGCGCGCGAGGGCGGGAGAGCACAGACAGTGCAGCTCCCCAGCGGCCGCCAGGACAAGTCCCCCAGCGGCCGCCAGAAGCCCCCAGAAGACCTCCCCAGCGGCAGCCAGGACAAGTCCACCAGCGGCCGCCAGAAGACCTCCCCAGCGGCCTCCAGAAGATCTCCCCCTGGTGGCAGGTACTAGTAATGTGTCTGTCTATCTGTGTTATGGTGTCTGTCTGTATGGTGTGTGTGCGTGTGTGTCTGGCTGTCTGTATGTAAGTTGTGTGTGTCTGTCTGTCTGTGTCATGGTGTCTGTCTGTATGGTGTCTGTGTCTGTCTGTCTGTGTCATAGTGTCTGTCTGTATGGTGTGTGTCTGTCTGTCCGTCATGGGGTGTGTATGTGTCTGTCTGTCCATCATGGGGTGTGTATGTGTGTGTGTCTGTCTGTCATGGGGTGTGTGTGTGTCTGTCTGTCCGTCATGGGGTGTGTGTGTCTGTCTGTCCGTCATGGGGTGTGTGTGTCTGTCTGTGTCATGGTGTGTGTGTGTGTGTCTGTCATGGGGTGTGTATCTGTCATGGTATATGTGTGTTTCTGTGTCTGTCATGGTGTAAATGTGTGTTTAAAAATAGTGTTTTTGCTCATCTTTTTTTTTTTCCCCACGCAGCGTGCTGGTCTCCCCTCGACTGGCCCTGCCTCTATAGCTGAGATCATCAAGCTTGATGATCTCAGCCAATCCAATGCTTTGCCATAGGATTGGCTGCAAAACGCCACTCCAATCAGCATCTCCTCATAGAGATGCATTGAATCAATGTGTCTCTATGGGGAACGTTCAGCACCTACAGAGTGTGGAGGCCCTGAATGTAGGTGCACTAACACAGGAAGCACCTCTAGTGACCGTCTGAGTGACTGTCATTAGCAGTGTCACTTTGAAGCAATGTAAACACTGCCTTTTCTCTGAAAAGTCAGTGTTTACATTGAAAAGCCTGTAGGGACATGCTATAGACACCAGTACCACCACATTAAGCTGTGTGTGTGCGTCTGCTAGTGAGTGAGCTTGCTTGCATGCGTGTGCCTGCTAGTGAGTGAGCTTGTGTTTTTATGTCAATGAGCTGATGTATATCAGTAAGATTGTTTGTCTATGAGGCTGTGTATCAATGAGCTTGTGTGTGTCATTGAGATGTCAGTGAAATTGCCTGTGTCTGCATGTGAGTATGCTTACTGTATAATTAAATGTTTTACCCTGAAAGGACCAATATTTTATATTAGAAAAAGCAATATATATATATATATATATATATATATATATTACTCAATCATCTGTCCTGGCAAGACATAGCCTTACATATTACACGCGACAATATAGGACGCAGTGACTTATGGGGCTGGCACAAAATTGTTTTCCAGGGCTGCTTTGTATCCCCAGTCCGGCCCTGATGGTGGAGTTGCCAGAAAGAAGTCTTTACTGCGCCAATGCCACAAAAATGCCTGGTTACAATATGCCCGACAACACCTTGACATGCCTTACAGCTTTTGGCACACTGTAATTTGGAGTGACAAGACCAAAATAGAGCTTTATGGTCACAACCATAAGGGCTATGTTTGGAGTGGGGTCAACAAAGCCTATAGTGAAAAGAATACCATCCCCACTGTGAAGCATTGATGGGGTTTTTTTTGGGGGGGTGGGGTGGGGAGGGATGAGCTCCAACGGCATCTTGTGAAAAGGCTGCACTTGGGATGC
The DNA here is from genome assembly GCA_933207985.1 of Pelobates cultripes. Lineage (NCBI taxonomy): Eukaryota > Metazoa > Chordata > Amphibia > Anura > Pelobatidae > Pelobates > Pelobates cultripes. The sequence continues at coordinate 82,368,981 of OW240922.1, forward strand.
TTTCCAAGAGGACAATGACCCTAAGCACAAGGTCAAGTTAACCCTCCAGTGGTTACAAAAGAAAAAAGGTGAAGGTTCTGGAGTGGCCATCACAGTCTCCTGACCTTCATATCATTGAGCCACTCTATGAAGATCTCAAACGTGCGGTTCATGTAAGACAACCAAAGACTTTGCCTGACCTGGACGCATTTTGCCAAGACAAACGGGCAGCTATACCACCTGCAAGAATTTAGGGCCTCATAAACAACTATTACAAAAGACTGCACATTGTCATTGATGCTAAAGAGGGAAATACACAGTATGCAGACTTTTGAATAGGGGTCATTTCATTTTTTTTCTTAGTTGCCATGTTTAGTTTTATGGTTGAGCCATTCTGTTATAACCTACCATTTCTGCTAGCATTTCCTGCTGCTCTATTACATTGTCTGCCTACCGTTAAATCAGCAGAGATAATCACCCCTAAATCCCTTTCCTCAAATGTTGAGGTTAGGACTCAAATATTCTATACTCTTCCCTTGGTTTTTACGTCCAAGATGCATTATCTTGCACTTATCCACATTAAATGTCAGTTGCCACAACTCTGACCATTTTTCTAGTTTACCTAAATTATTTGCCATTTGGCTTATCCCTCCTGGAACATCAACCATGTTACATATCTTCGTATCATCAGCAAAAAGACATACCTTACCATCAAGGCCTTCTGCAATATCCCTAATAAAAATATTAAAGAGAATGGTTCCAAGTATAGATCCCTGAGGTACTACACTAGTGACAAGTCAATGCTTCGAATATACTCCATTGACTACAACCCTCTGTTGCCTGTCACTCAGCCACTGCCTTACCCATTCAACAATATTGGAATCCAGTTTCAATACTGAAACAGTCCCTTGTCAGGGCCAACTAGACAAGGTAAATTTCAACCTAACCCTATCGCATAGAGGGTACGATAGCTGGGTACAAGGTTCTGATGAAAGCTCTTTGAGGATAATCAAGCCATATAAAACGGTAGGCCAAGTATGCTCCTATAAACCCTTACTCCAAGTGTACCCAGAGACGCTCCCCAGAAGAGGCATGCCAACGCACAATCTGAGCCAACTGAGCTGCCAGCAAAATACTTATATAGATATAATACACCCATCAGGTAATTTATATGCTAGGGAACCAACAGAGCATTATTATTCTTTTGGAAAACGGAGCACACTGAGTTCCAGGGGAACTTGGTCTTCCCAATGGCAATTTAAGGGGTTGGGCCTTTCTAGTGTCTATGGTACTAAGCAGCATTTGGCATGGTAATTTTAGGAAGATCGGTACAGTTACAGCCAGGGAAACAAGGTACCATATGAAAGGAGTTAGTATATCTTGGCCCATTCATTAACATAAATCCACCATCAAGGTGGACAGAATTTGAGAGAATTGATTGAAAAGGGAGGACATGCTTCAGTGACAAGATGGAGGAAGAAGCATGATTTGCAATTTCATTACCCTCTCCCAGCTCTTTGAACAACTCACTAGGGTAAGGGGACAGCAGGAAATCCTGGGCATTCCGTAGATGAGAAGGAATGAGTCACTATGACGACCCTCACCTGGTTTAGTAGAGACTTCCACTTAATTTATTTACATGTTACCCTCCAACATGCTTTACATTAGGCACAATAGCAGCATGTGGTTCTTTTTATTACATTTTCTATAGATAGTCTGGCAATGATTAAAACGAAACATCAAAATAAATAAATAAACCAAAAACTTGTTATTCTGCTTCTACTTAATAATGTTTGTTGATTTGTTTTCTAATAAAATTATTGGAATATTCAGTTAATATTAAATAGTAGGTATTAAATGTTCATGTTCCATTGAACTGAACAATTGAAATGGTAGATCATTTTGGAAGCCAAATGTTCATCAGCAAATTCAGAGAGAAGTAAATAACTTTCTAGATAGTTAAATGTGATGGGGAGGAAGTTGAGGGGAGTTAGAGTGAATTTGAGGGGAGGCAGAGAAGAAAAAGGGTATGCGTTAGGAGCTGGAAATGTGACTTAGGGGTAAAAAGCATGAGAGATATGGTGAGGTCAGCTGACTGACACAAGAGGAGCTTACAAGAGGGTGTTGAGAGACGAAGGGATGAGGCAGAACAACCATAGGTCGGTTATGATGAACAATAATGTTCTAGCCTGAAGATGGTCTAAAGTTAGTAACTAAATAGAATCCCCTTGTTTATTTTTAAGATTGTCCACTCCTTAAATTATTGTTAATTTCATATGTATTGTATGAATGAAAAGGTTATAAAATGTGATATCATACAATACACTGATAGCAAGAGATATGTATTTCTCTGTCTTTAAGGACATTGACGTACAACTTGTCTTAATAAGGAAAGGTATTTATAGAATAGTTTTTAATAACCAAAATCCACAAAACGTATTCATTGTGCATCTAACCTTTAAGATTAGGTAAATTGTTTATAGTTCTATGTGCATACCCTTATGGTCTGGCAGTGTTTGGGGGTTTTCTCGTCATATCTGCACTGGCACTTAAAGGGACTCTAGGCACCATAACCACTTTGCCTCATTAAAGTGGTTATGGTGCCTGGCGATCCCTGTCACTGTCCCAGTGGTCAGTGTTAAACCATTTCCAAAAAAAGGTTGAACACTGAACGGGGGACATGAGCTGCCCGCAGCTGCGTCCATCTGTTCTGCTTGTCTTAATGCTATAATGACGCAAACTATTTAAAACTTGTAATTCTGACAGCAATATTCCAATACTAAATCAATAATAAAAATGATATTCTCCTCCCAAAACCTATACTTGGAGAAACAGAGAGGAACAGATATTTAAAAAATATATATAGATAATCTCCGTTAAAGCTAATCTTTGGTAGTTGGGCTGCTATTGCATATTTTTCAATCTAGTTCTGCCAATTCTGGAGGTTCTGTGAAATCTGGAGTTTAAATGTTTACTTTATACAATTCTTTTTTTTATTTTTTTATTTTTTTTTATTATCCAACACTTTTTCATAAGCAGGGGCAGTGTGGTATACAAAGGCTGATAACTTATCCACTAACACTACCAAATTAATTTTAGATTTTATAGCAGCTATAGAATGTAGGGAGTCACTCAACCAGCAGGCTATGACAGCTTTCCTTGCTGAGTAGTAATTTACTAAGATCAGAACCATACCTTTGGCAGATACACACCCACTGGTCTTAAAAAGTTATGAGTTCTACATGTTGAACATATGGAAACCTAACTGAATTACAGGCATAAACATTGCTGATTAAGATATATTGGCAGCAAAACCAAGCACATAAAATTGCACACTCATACAAATACACTGTGGTTATATATTCTGAGTTCACCGATTAACCCCTTGGACTAAAAAAAACAGACATTGTTGGCGTTTATTAATGTTTTCACATGTATAATAACACTGTGATAATCTAGTGTCTTGGATATCCATGAGCCAAAGCATACAGTTTGTTTTGTTATATTTGTTATAGGATATTCTGTAAACTAGACATTTTGGAGAATTAACAAAAAATGCATATTTAAGGCCAAAGGCCAAAATAACCTAAGAGAGAAAAAAAATCTAAAACCAAGCAGCTAGCTCAGCTAAATTGAATTTAAAAGTGTAATTCCATTGTCAAGTCTTCAAAATTCCAAGTCTTAATGAACAATCCTGATTGATACCTTTGTTCTGCGCATGCACACTATCACATTTTTTAAATGGGGTGTACAATGAGATATTCATAAAATCCTTATAGGTTGTAAGGTCGTTTAAGCAGGGCCTTCCTGTAATTGGCGTGCCATATCACGCTGCCTTAAAGGACCACTATAGTGCCAGGAAAACATACTCGTTTTCCTGGCACATTAGTGCCCTCAGGGTGCCCCCACCCTCAGGGACCCCCTCCCGCCGGGCTGGATAGCGAGGAAAGGGGTTAAACTTACCTTTATTCCAGCGCCGGGCGGGGAGCTCTCCTCCTCCTCTCCATGCCTCTGATCCTCCTCCTGGGCTGAATGCGCATGCGCGGCAAGAGCTGCGTGCGCATTCAGCCGGTCTCCTAGGAAAGCATTCATAATGCTTTCCTATGGATGCTTGCGTCTTCTCACTTTGATTTTCACAGTGAGAAGCACGCAAGCGTCTCTAGCGGCTGTCAATGAGCCAGCCACTAGAGGATTTGGAGGCTGGATTAACCCATTTATAAACATAGCAGTTTCTCTGAAACTGCTATGTTTATAAAAAAAAGGGGTTAATCCTAGAGGGACCTGGCACCCAGACCACAAGCTGAAGTGGCCTGGGTGCCTAGAGTGGTCCTTTAAAATTTGCAATACCAGCTGCAGATATCTGCATCTTTTCCCTATGCCCTATCCTTTGCTGAGGAGACTTATTTTTAATAGCGCCAAGGGATGAGTAATGTCAGATTGGAGAAGCAGACCCATCCACTCCACTCCATCAACTGCAACTGGATCAAATAACTCACCCCTCCAACCTGACCACATCTGCAGACATTTAAGAGGAAGTGTGTGCCAAGAGGAAGCTGGGTCGGGGGAACCAAGTTTCTACCAGAGAGCTTCCAAACATCTTGTTACCCCCTTTTTAAAGGGACTTTTACAAGACAAAGTACAGCACAACTGTCAGACACTTGAGATCTGGCTCCTGCTATTTGCAGCTGCTATAGAGATTGCAGGTAACGTCAGCTGTAAATCCTTCTGCTCCAAATCCTGCCCCAAGAGAGAAATTGTGGTAGAAAACACATCTGCCTTTGCGGTGTGTCCTTGCAGGAATATCACTGCGGGTTCTTGAACCGCCACTCTCCCAAAATTCACTACTAAATCTTTCTCTTACTTCACCGTTTGTATACTTCACTCGCTAATTACATTCTCATGTCTCCCTTGATGTGTGATCTTGTTTTTACAGCACAATGATGATGACACCGTGCTATTTCAATTGCCTCATTTCCCTTTGGAGCTTATTAAAACAATATGCTCTTCACAAAAACAAGATTTTGCATCTAACATGCAGATTCCTAAATGTTTGACTTAGTGGAGGAACATGGTATATCATAAAAGAAAATAATGAGCGGCTTAACTTAAAACCTCAGGACCCCAGGAGGTAGGGCTAGCTTTTTGTGCCCCAGGGCTCCCCTAATCACACGTGTTCTATCTGCTTATTTGGTATCCTTCCCAGCTGAGCATGTAAACATGTATAGAATGATGAACACTAATTTACTGTAATACACACAAGGTCCATTGAAACCATACCCAGGTACATATACCCACACAAATATAGACACATACACACAGATACAAAGACACATAGACGAATGCATGCAGACATACACAAATATGAATATAAAATCAGATACTTATTATAAGCTATAATTAACAGATGCAGTTATATGTAGGAGGGAAAGGGAACCAAATCAGCTGAGAATAAGTGTTCGCAGTCCTACAGATGGAGAACTTTCCTAAAAACCTACTTTTAAAGAAAGAAAAGATATATAGATACAACGATATACAAATCTAAACATATATACAATGTCCTAAAGCATATGGCCTGCTGGGAGCTGGAATACAGAACAGTACACCAATGCAAACATGACTTTCTTGCAAAACATTAGGATCTGTACTGCTCTAGCTGTATTTTACACACACACATATATATATATATATATATATTATTATAAAAAAAAAAAAAACAAACACTAATGCAAGTAATTAACCACTCTCACAAGAACATATATGTACACCTAATTAGAGAGAGAGAGATATATATATATATATATAAATAAAACAATGAAAAAGGCCAGCACGGAAAAAAAAGTATCTTACAGTTTTATTCCAGTTAAGTGATTCCAGGACTTAACTGGAATAAAAATGTAAGATATTTTTTTTCTACAAGTCCCTGAGTGATGGCTTTTTTCATCATTCTGTATGTTGTGCAGCTGAGCACCGGGCAAGAAACAGGAAGGCTGGAGTGCAAAACCTCTACGAATTGTATATATATATATATATGACTCATGGCTGCAATACTGTTGTTGTTGTTTTTTTATTTGAGGGGGTCAGTGCTGAGAGATATAATTGACCTATTGTTGTTGATTTTGGTTTATAAAAAGACTGAAGTAACAGAACTGGCCAGAGAGGACAGATAAAGGAGTAATGATGCACTATGTTAGTCTAGCCCTGCACACTGCACTACTTTTAAAGGAACACAATAGCGTTAAGAATACAAACCTGTATTCCTAATGCTGTAGTGCCCATGTTGATTAGATACAGGTTACACTCCCAGCGATAGTCCAATCCAATGTTCTTCATTGAGGAGAAATGAGGAACTGATTTGCACATGCATCACGTGACCGGGTTTGACTCAGTTCTTACAGGGGAAGCGCCTCTAGTGTCTGTCAGGAAGAAAAGCCACTACAGTTGGAATTTAACTCTGAAATATAAACATTGCTGTTTCTAAAAAAAAAAAAAAAAAACACTGCACCCAGAGATTAAATGGTCTGGGTGACTTTAGGATGCTAAGGACATTCACAGGAGCTAAATACAGAGAACACATGGCACTTGGGAACTATATGTATATGGAGATGTATTATTGCTTTAAGAAACAGTTGCCAGAGTTTAAAATAAATCAAAACTAAAAAGAAAATATGAGAAAGTGCCACAAGACAAGAAACGTGTTAGACATATTTATTCCTTGGTATCCTTGTCCTTCATTTTTTCCAAAACTAAATTAATGTTGTCATTATTCAATGATTGGTGGCTTTATTAATTCCTCAGTTCCAGATCTGGTGCACAATTTTAAAACAAAACGCACTGAGTTTAAATGATGATGCTGCATGTATTTTTTTTTTTTTTACTCATCAGTAGACCTAACCAAACTGTTGTTAGCTTCCCATCATCTGATGAACTACAATGTCCATGAAACTTTGTCAGCTTTTGTGTGGCGATGCATCATGTGAACTTTAGTTCCTCAATAACTGGAGATGTTAACCATCTGTTGGCTACCATTCCATCAGATAGCTACCTATTACCCCTTAAAAATTTGTCTAGGAAATTCGATGGGAGATGCAAAATGTGTCCAGCTCTCCTTGGTATGTGGAATGCCCCTCTCATCCTCATCCCCATGTTTAGCTAGAACAATTGTATACAGGCATTTCTCACTTTATGAACTCCCGCCTTTATGAATTTTTTTCTGGATGCACCGCCATTTTTTTTCACCACCATTTTGTGTCAGTGGTCCACGGATCAGGACCGAGGAGAGTGCTTTGAAACACAAACAAGAAGAGAAGAATAAGAATTTGTGGTCAGGAGTAGACAAGAAGAGAGATGAGGATCAGAACCATCGTTCCCGAAGATAAAGGGAAGACTAAAAACAGGTTTAGATTGTACTGTATTCTTTTTGTGCTTTCATGAGCATACATTACAGATCCTGTAATATTATTGCACTGTGTGCTATGGAGTATAGATTTGACTTGATTCGTCTGTGTGTGTCTGACATAGCGCTTTGTGTATATGTGTGTTTGCCATTGTGCCATGGAGCAGGAGGAGGGCTGAAAAGCCTGAAAAGGTGGGTGGTGGGGGGGAGAAGGAAGAAAGTTTGAGAGCTGTAAAAAAAAAAGGAGTAACAGAAAAGGGCTAAAAAGTAATGCAATGTTAAAAGTAAGAGAGAACGAGGAGGAGAGTTTGAGAGAGGTGTAAAAATAAAAAGAGTAAAAGAAAAGTGATAAAGGAGAGGGGGAAGCTGATAATGGAGAAAATGAATAAGTATGAGGGTTTAAGAGAGGGGCCCCCATTCAACAAGTGCAGCATGTCTCTTCATTGAATAGTATGAGGATTGATGATAATTTACAGAAGATTTCAATATGGTATGCATGCCTTTAAAATTCCTACAACATACATGTATTTGCTATGCTTTCATTTTGTATTTGTACTCAATAATTTAGGTTTTCAATGGTAAAATTTGTTGGTCAGGAACGGAACCCGTGTTTATTACATTGTGTCTATGGGAAATTAGTTCTCACTTTATGAACTCTCACTTTATGAACTAAGCTTCGGAACCAATTAGTTCGCAAAGTCGGGAACTACCTGTATTGTGTACTGCTTACCTGCCACAATTTTTATATTTATTAAGTATTTTGATGAAAAAGATTTTTGATTTATTAAGTATTTTGAAGAAATAGATTTTTGATTTACACCCATTCATCCGTTTCCTATCTTGGAGTGCAAGAACTGGTTTCACACAAGAAATCCTGATGGAATTCTGCATATTGAGTTTAAATGGAGGAAATTTATGAGACACATTTGAGAATGACAGAATGGAGGATGAAAAGATAAACAATGGAGTCTCAGGATGTTGACAAGAGAGACTGGGTTAGAAATAAATATCTAAATGTGGATACAGTAATATAACATATGTGATCTCTAAAAGGGATGAAAGGTAAGAATGAAATGTAGGTTGCAAAGTTTATTTCTAGATTGATATAAAATGGATATTTACTGTATTGAAGTCCACTTTTACATGTGTAATCATGTGTACAGTGATCCTTAGCAGTGAAATCATAGCAAAGTGATGCCATGTTGTGATGTATAAATGCAAATGCTATTATATCTGCTTGAATATTCTACTTCCTTCCAGATGTATTGTATACTCTGACAAAGCTTCACTTGGTATCCATCAGTGTCATACCATCTCATTGGCATAGAGGTCTATGCCTCGAGATATGTATGAGGATTTGAGCTTGACTACCCTCAATTTGATCTGGACTCTGGAGCAATGGAAGCTCTAACTGGGGAGCATTATATTTTGCACAACTACTCGCATACCCTTCATAAAATGCTGGATTTTCTTTAAAAAAAAGATGAACACCCTATAAAATTTTGTGTGGCGCATTGAGAAGATGGCAATAGGGAAGAGGACAGGAAAAGTTCCTACTATCTGTATACCTTTCTCATTTTATAGCGCGTCTTTCTGTTTGTCTGTTGTTCTGCCTGTCTTCCTGACTGTCTGTCATTATGTCTGTCTTCATTCCTTATTGCCATCTGTCTGTCAGTCTGTCTGTTAATCAGTGTATATGGTTCATAAAAAGCATGCTCAACCTCTATGTAAAAGTCTGTAATCCTTCAAGCCATGATTCCTCAGAGGTTTCATCTACAGAAGGTGATAAGTGATGAAGGATGACTTTTTGCGAGTCCAGAGGTACCCCACATCTTGACTGTTTTCTGGCCAAATATGTCATGATTTTCAAGATATATTTTGACCCCTAGATCTTTTATCTCCCTCACAGAGACTGTAAAATAACAAAAATGCTATAAAATATATCAAATACATGGATAATTATATGTTTGTTCTCCGCAACTATGAGAAAACCATCAAACAGTCACAACAATTTTTAGTTATTAAGGGAGATATGGAACATGGAAAACATTGGATAAAAGAACTCTGTGACCTAATGATGGGGAGATAAGCAAATATTGAGAGTTAACCAATAGGAATGAATCTATAAAGAGACCAGTATTATATTTTCACACTATGCTGATAAGATGTATAACAGGGCTGGTATAAAAGTTTTTATCAAGGGCTGCTTTTAATCTTCGGCCCCGAGGACAGCCATAAAATATATAAGACATCACATCTTATAGCATATAAGTGGGAAAAAGTTTATACTTAGCATAAATTTTAACACACACACAGAAATCTTTTAGTGATTAGCAACAGATGGTATAACTAGCTTATTTCTGTTTTGGAAAGTAAAATAAATGGTATCAAGGAAAAGGTTAAATGTCTCTATACCACTTTGTTTTGTACATGGAAGTGCTGTGTCATTTGCTTATGATCAGAAATTAACAGTACTGCATTTTTGCGACGTGTATATATAAATGTATTTGGGTGGGTAAAGGGTTATGAGCCCAAATTCTACTCGGAAGACAGGTTAGCAGCTGTTAAAGTGAAGCTGCAAGAAGATTTGTTCTCTCGTGATATGCGGTGATGAACTGAATATTTTTGGAGCAAACTGAATAAATCTACTTTTAAACAGCACGTAAGTCCGATGCTCAATATTTTTCTTTTTCGAATTAGAGAATGGACAGCTATAGATAAGGAAAAGCCATGGTACAAGATAGAACAGGATTTTATAAAGGTTAAGTTGGAGACCCTGCCTTGGCAGAATTGTAAATTAAATTTATTATCACCCTCTAAACATCCAATTATAAACCACACCATACACATTTGGAGAAGGCTTAAAGATAGATGGGGCTATCCCCGGGATTATCTGTATTCTTCCCAATAGCATCTAACTTGGATTTCCAGTTTGGGCTGGGCCACAAACTACTGGAAAAGTTAACAGGAGAAGCAGACCCTTCAGTAACAAGTTTAATAACAGATGGAACACCCATTAGATTAAGAGAGTTCCCTTCCTGGGACAATACAACAGCTCTTATAGATAGAATGGGTATCATGTATTTAAAGTTTTTCTTAAACCAAAAAGTGTTACCATATTGGCAGACAAGAGATAGAACAGAGTTCGAGTCACTTTGTGGTCCTGGGATAGAGAAGAAATGGTATCTGTCCAGTATATATAGTCTAATTCATAAGGCAGCTATGGAGAAGACTGTCCCTTCATTCCAATTGAAATGGATGCAAGGTTTTAACATTCAAATGACCAGCAATGATTGTGTTCAAAATGGGGATGAAAGCCCAGGTGAGCACCCCTAGGAAAATTTTTTTTTTTTTAAAAGAGTTACTAGATGGTACAATACTCCAGATCGACTTAAAAAAATACGGTTTACTGGCCTCGGATGGCTGTTGGAGATGTGGTGAGAGGGGGGCGAATATGGAACATATATGGTGGGAGTGAAAAACTTATTAGGAGCTAATGGCTACAGATATTGAGTGTCATTTATAAAATTTTACCAATGCCTGATCAACTACCCCCATCTAAGATTCTATTGGGATGGCCAGCTTCCTTTAAGGAGAATAATAAACAGACATTGCGGAGTTATTTATTGAATGAGGCAAATGCTTTGATCCCGTTGTATTGGCTTAAACCTAGTATCCCGACTAAAGAACAATGGATTCTTAGAGTGGAAGCTTTGAGGGAACTTGAAGACGTTCACTGGGCAATTCAGGGGAAGAGAGACCACTATGTTAGGACATGGGAACCTTGGCTAGCGTTTGGGGCAGAAACACCATAGCAAGATTACTTTAAGACATACTGATGATGAGTTAATAGACCACTAATGTTAGAAGTATTGGCAGAACTGCCCCCCTTTTTTTCTCTTTCTTCTTTTTCCCCCTTTCTTGTTTTGGTAAAAAGCATATGATGATATGGGACCTTGATAATTCTACTTGGTAATGGCGTAAAGTAGTCTCAATATCTGACGCAAAAAAATATATATATACTTTTCTTTGACACCGTAGACTATCAAGATGAAAGAATAGAATAGACAGACATACAGACTAAATAGAATCATAAATGTAGATATCATTGCAATTCACAACTGTCATGTTATCTTATTTTGTAATAAATATGGAATGGAGTTATGAGATCCCTGCTAGCTTGGTTTTACTCCATTAGTACAGAAAAAAACCAATCTGAACTAAAATTGCAATTTTCTGTTTAAAGTGTGACTTTTAGGCTCATTGGTAAATGGACTTTTTGTTGGTATCAAGACAGCATTTCAAATAGTCTGGTTTAATCTTTCAAAGGCAAGAGTAAAATCAATATGTATTATACAGACAAATGATTTATTGGAATATGCAGCAATACTTGACAAACTTTTTAGAGATATTTAATTAAAAGTAAGGGGAAGTTGGTAGCAGGGGAACTTGTGTAACTACCAAAGAGACAGCAAGATATTGCTGAAGAGTTTGAAATGCGGTAAAAAAATATTGCTATACACCTTAAATGCCCTCTCAGTAATGAGAGACGCTTGGTTTAAAGAATGGGAGAGCCAAAAGATATTGGCATTAGATGAACGTTATTACATACATCTTATCAGAAAAATACATAATGGAACAAAACATTTAAATGTATATAAACTTTTTCAGAGAAATATGAAAAACAGGAAAAGTGGGCAGTATACTTATTTGTCGAATCTAAATTAAACTCTTCCATTAAAGGGAAACTATAGTGCCCCTCTGTCAAGGCCCCCCTGTGGAGGCAGAGGAAGAGCATGCTTTTTATGAGGAGAGATACATGCAGATCTAGGAGAGCCTCGGAGTTCCATCACACAGAAATACAGGCCACTGCATTGCCTGAATTATTGTAATACCGGCACTGGCCACATAGTCCCAAATACTGGCCGTGCCGGTAAAATACCGGTCAGGTGGCAACCCTATGTAATAATGCAGTAACTTAATAACCCAACAAGGAATTGCTCTGTTTATAGCTATAAAGAGAATGACTCAGAGAAAGGATTGATTGGTTGATTATGGAACACTGTCCATTATTGTACAGTAAGGGTTGATTTGTGAGAAGTAAAGGGACACTCTAGGGACTGTAACTGCTTCATCTCATTAAAATGGTTATAGTGTCTGGAGTCCCCTGGCATTGTCCTTCCATTCAGTGTTAAACTGTTTTTAATGTTTTTATACTAAAAGAATGTCCTGAAAATTCCACCTCATCTGTGCTGCTTGGACTAATGAGGTAGCATTAGCCTGAAGGAGCAACAGATGTCTAAGAGTGTCAGCCAGGGACGTATTAGCCGCGAGTTAAACAAGGCATTTGCCTTGGGCGGCATTTTCCAGAAGGCGGCAAAAAAAGCCGCCCCCAAATGTCCAGGGCAAATGTCTTGTTAGCCTTGCGGCTAACAGTCCAGGCGCGGCGGGCGGCTATGTAAAAAAATCCGTGCAGGCGGCACTGGCGATGGAGCACTTCCCCCTGAGCTCTCTGCTCGGCTCCCTCGCCAGCAGAGTGATGCCGGGAGCCAGAATGTGACCGACCAGCAGCCACTGGACCACCAGGGAGAGGAAGAACCCCCCCCAGCATTCCCAAAGGTAAGGAGGCTGGGGCGGGGGTTGAATTTAAAAAAAAACAACCCACAAGTGAGTGTGTTTGTGTGTGTGTCTGTTTGTGTGTGTGTGTGTTAGTGAGTGTGTGTGTTAGTGAGTGAGTGTGTCTGTTAGCGTAATGACGTCAGAGCGTGATGACGCGTTGTGGGGTTCGGCAGAAACGTTACGCTAACCGGACGTTAAGCCCCGCCTCCCGGAAGTGTTTGGAGTCAGGAAGTCTTTTCGGCACACAGAGACTCTGTATAGCCGGCGCCGAAATAGAGACTGCACAGACCAGCACCTACTATATGGAGGAGAAAAATTAAAGAGGGACTTACCTGCCTGATATAGCGATTTTTAAAGAAGAAATAAAGGATTTTACTTCACCACAGTTTCCAACGTATGTTATTGCAAAAGAAGCCAACAATGTTTAGAGCAGACTTGATTGCTCTACCCTTGTGAGTGTTTTGGGTTCATATTTTCTTTATATTTATTTATTAACATATTACCCTATGATTGTGTATTTCCCTTCTCTCTTTGAGATACATATTGGATTGCTGACAGAAGTTTTAAAGCAAATTCCATAACTGGGAAAGCTAAGTATTGTCTTTTTGCACAAAATTTGTCGCACATAAAAAATATTTTGGTTTGTACATTTTGTATATTTATATATTTAAGTGTGTTGCACATTGATGCACTTCATCACTTTAGTTGCACAGCATTGCACAAATTATTTTCACTGTTTAAAATACTTTGAGTCTTAAAGGCACAGCGTACTTTATTTTTACATTGTCTTAATATAGGTGATTGAGCTTTTTTTCACTATATAGAGTGCTGATTATTAGTAATTATTGTTGTTTTATAAGTTAGCGCCATAATATTACTTGTGTGGTTTATTACTAGTGACTGTATGTGTCTGTTAGTGAGTGTGTGTGTATTTAGAAGGCGGGGGGAAGGGTGGGGTGGTGCGGGGGGGTGGGAGCGCGAGTTTTGTCCTGCCTAGGGCAGCACAAAACGAGGATACACCACTGGTGTCAGCTGACCAATTTCAGCCTATCACAGCACCCATTACTGTATGTATTGATATTACTGGAAATGTACAATCTTTGCCTTAGTCTTATGTCCAGTGGAGTCTGGCTTGTGGGTGTTTTAGTGTTAATCTACTCGAAAATGTGTTGTTTGCAAAATCTATCACCAATCATGCGACAGAATCATGGACCCATTAAAGGAATATTGTCACTTTACAGGATTTTAGATATTTTGTTAACCCCTTAAGGACGCATGACAGAAATTTTCTGTCATGCCGGTCCTACCTTTAAAGACGCATGACGGAAAATTTCCGTCATGCAATATTTTTCCAGCAGGGTCTATTACCTTGCTGGTAACTATGAGCCCCAGGTATCATTTGATTCCTGGGGCTCCCCTCTCTCACCTGGGGCCAGAATTAGTGGCCCCAGACTGACCAATGCTCTGTTTGCAGAGCTCAAAGGGAGCGCTGCAAACAAGCATTTAAATGGGGATTTAAATCCCCACTATTACAATTTGGTGTGATCAGGGTTTATACCCTGCTCACACAAGGGAGTTCCAGGTATCATTGGAAACCTGGGGCTCCCCTCTATCAGCTGGGGACATTTTTAGTGACCCTAGCCTTTTTTGATGAGCTACGTGCAGTGCTGGAAATCAGCACGGCATGTATCTGCATAAATAGGCACTTAAATGCCTATATCTAGATTTTGGTGTAAACAGGGTTAAATCCCTGCTCTCACCAGGAAACCCAGGTATCATTAGAAACCTGGGTCTCCCCTATGTCAGCTGGGGTCATTTTTAATGTCCCCAGACTGACAGCTGAGCTGCATGCAGAGCTCAAAGTGAGATCGGCATGCAGCTGTTTAAATGGAGATTTAAATCCCCATAGAGCACAATGCAGTGTGAGCAGGGTTAAATCCCTGCTCACACTAGGAAACCCAGGTATCATTAGAAACCTGGGGGTCCCCTCTGTCTGTTGGGGCCATTTTTACTGTCCCCAGGCTTTTTGATGAGCTGTATGAAGAGCTCAAAGTGAGGTCAGCAAGCAGCTCTTTTAATGGGGATTTAAATCCCCATAGACAGCAATGTAGTGTGCGCAGGGTTAAATCTTTGCTCACACCAGGAAACCTAGGTATCAATAGATAGCTAGGACTTCCCTCTGTCAGTTGGGGCCATTTTAGTGGCCCCAGACTTTTTGATGAGCTGCATGCAGTGCTGAAAGTCAGCACTGCATGTAGCCATTTAAATCCACAAAGAACACTGCAGCTGAGGATCAAGCTCAGCTACAGTCATTCTCTCAAGTGATCTGGTGCTTGGGAGACCCCCAGGGTCTGAACAGACCCTGGAGGGTCACCCTCTATGCCCCAATTCCATTCTGATCAGTGCTGGGCATTTTCAGTTGCCCAGCACAGATGTATTGCATTGGGCATAATGTCTTCGATGTAAGAGATGGGAGACTGCAATACTGAAAATAGCCAGTAGATGTCAGCAACATACCACTGTCTATTTTAGTTTAAACCCCCTTTACTAATATCAGTACTGATATTAGTAGAGGGAAACCTTTGGGATTAAGATTAAATTAAGGATTACAATTAAGGATTACTTTTCGGTTTAGAATAAGTACTAGATTTATTATCAGGTTTATTATTGGGTTTATTGTTAAATTTAGGTTTATGATTAGGTTTATAATTAATTGTAGTATTAGGATTATGCTTCAGATTAGGATTCAGATTATGGTTCAGATTAGGATTAGGGTCAGCACGAGCATCCCTTGCTGAATATAGCAACTGAATTCCTCTGCTGACACCAGCAGGGAGAATCATTTTAACACTATTGCTAAAGGTAGGATTGAGATTAGGATTAAGGTTATAATTAAGGTTACACATAGGATTACGTTATGGGTTAGGATTGTGGTAAGGGTTTATTATTAGATTGAGGGTTAGATTTGGGATTAGGATTTGGTTTAGAATTAGGGCTTGGTTTAGGATTAGAGATTTAGATTAGGATTAAGATCACTACTTTCCAAAGATATACATATGGGGTATATTTGTACTGAGAATATCTTGCTGAGTACAGCTAAGATAATTTTATGACAGTGGGACACATGAGATTTAAAAAATAAGCATCAAAATACTATGTGTATGTAAAAATGTTAAAATGAAAATAAATACCACAAACTTTGAAACAAAATGGTAACAAAATGTCACTTCAATAAAGTTTATAATATTTTATGTGAGAGTCCCCATGGTGTCCACTTTTGTAAATAGTATGCATTGGTGGCATAATTTAAATATATGAGCGACTGAAATGCCCCAAAATGAAACAAAGACCCATCGTCAATTTGTCTTTTAAAAAAAAGACTGGGCCGAGTATGATTTTAGCCCTGTATTTTCACAAAAACCTGACTAAGGTATACAAAAGGGGTCATTTTGTACTCAGGAAATATAGCTGAGAATAATTTAGTGATTTAATTTACAGTAGCATATATCAAGTTTCCAAAATTAACCACTAAAATACAACATGTGTGTATAAAAATGCAAAAATAAAACAATATGATAAAATTTGAAAGAAATTGGTGCTGACATAACTGTATAATAAAGCTCAAAATATACCATATGACATAGCCCATGGTGTCTACTTTCACAAATGGTATGCATTTATGGGGTAATTTTAACGGTCAAACTGCTACAATGATCCATTTATCAAAATTCGAATTGTAAAAACTGTAATGGTCAGGACTCTTAAGGCACTGTAGCTTCACAGGATAGTGGAAAAGACATACATTAGGGGTATTGTTTTATTCAGAAGAGTTTGCTGAGCATAATTATGGGGTTTTGATCACAGTGGCACATTCCAGACTTAAAAAATGACCCCAAAAAATGTAACGTGTATGTAAAAAATGGAAAAAAAAACATTTTACCACAAAGTTTGAAATAAATTGGTGAAAAAATGGCATCACGTTAAGGCACAATATACACCATATGGGGGGGCGGAGCTTGACCACCGAGACAAGCGGTCGCACGGACAGAGAGCTCCGTGAGAAAAACTGAAAATTTGCGGGAAAAACCCAGGCTGAGCACCCCCAAACCACAGCAAAGATACACTACGCACCCCTGTGTGACATGGGGCGAAAAACAAAAAAAACACCAAAAGAAAAAAACGCCCAGGGACTTACAATCGGCGACATGTGGAGACAGGCCCGCGAAATTAACGAGACCAACATGGCGGCGCTCCACGGCGGCTGCTCCGACTTTTCCGAAGACCTCTCCGGAGAGTATATGCCAGCCCCCAAGCTGGGAAAGCAGACACAGCCGACCAACACCAACCCAGACACCGCACCAGTGACTATATCGGTCCTCACGCAGCTTCTTGCTAACCATCATAAAGAACTGCATAATGATATTGCGGCACTACGAGGCGACCTAAAGGGACTAACAACTCGCATAAACACACTAGAAAGTGCAACTGAAACTGTTACCCGAGACGTTTGGGAACTCAGACAAAACGTGCAAGATCTCCAACGGCAACAAAAGCTACATGAACACCGCATGGCGGAGCAAGAAGATGCCGGGAGACAGGATAATCTGAAAGTCAGAGGGATCCCTGAAACGATCCCGGACACAGAACTACCACAGGTGATCAAGCGCCTCTTTGCAGTTATACTGTCACCCACACAGGCTAACAAGATTGTCCTTGCCAACATATTCAGGATCCCCAAATCGCCAAAAGCGCCAACCGAAGCCACACGAGACACTATACTTACCTTTCAAACCAGACAGGACAAAATAGCAATCCAAGCCGCCCTGAGGGGCAAAACACCGTACCAATTTGAGGGGATGGCGGTGAGCTTCTTTGCCGACCTCTCGAGAGACACCCTGGCTTGGCGGCGATCCCTCCAGCCACTTACCACGCTTCTCCGCCAAAGAGACATCAAATACCGATGGCAGAAGACCCACATTCTCATCGTACAGCAGGGGCCGGACTCCTACCAAATCAGGGAACTGACCGATGCAGCTCCGTTCCTAGAGGCACTGGGCCTACCGCCGGACTCCCTCATCCAGGCAGGCCAGAAGAGCGCAACCCCCCAACAACAACTCTCATGGGACCCGGAGAGATCCATCCCGTTCATACCGACAGGTCGTACACCCGACCCGTACGTGGCACTCACCACTTGATTGAATACCCGGTCCTACAGGGAAACAAACTGCTGATCAGATAAGCCGCTTGCTAAAGCGAAAATTACCTTCCTTTGAGGGACACTGACCCAGAGTCTCTGGTATTAACGAGGACTCCCCCAAGCTGGACAATCCTATACACCTGGTGGACACACGCTGAAAGAGACGTCCTAAAACGTGAGGGCAGCTGGACAATACGCCCCCGACGGGACACTGTCAAAGCGGGTAAAGACCTGCGGCTAAGGTTACTCACCTTGCAGTAGATACCCTTATACGCTATCATGGTTGCCACCAGACGGCACCTCTATTGTCTCCCCAACACGAGCGAGCGTCTTAGTTAAGCTTACATTTCTGTGTTCCCCATTTAGTCAATTACCATTGTATTGCAGGACTGAGACACGCGTGATTTAATACGCCTTTGTTCAACCTTCATTTAGCAGGGCACATTTAACACTACACAAAATACAGAACCATATGTACCCAAACACTGGGAAGTGTCTATCCCAGCCCCACATAACCTTGTTATAGCCTGATCATTACTCCCACTGTTAACGGAGCTATTTTATGTTATAGATAACTCTTAGCAAGAATAACAAATACTGTTTATTACCTAACTTAATCGGATAGATAGACATATAACCTTATGCTGGATAAACGAAGGGCTACTTAGACCTGATGTCGCTGTATAGATCGCATGCCCCTCTCTCAAGATTAGATAAGCGTAGCTGAATATAACTACACCAACATCATAACACTAAAAAGTTGATAATTGCTGTGAACACCCATCTTAAGCCACTGAGTTCAATGCTGTTTTGTCCATCCTGTACCACATATCGCTGAGACATTTATGTGTATCCTAATATGCTAACAAAAAATGTGCAATGCCTAAAATGCCATATTGTTATCCTTTTGTGTGTAAAGTTCGATTTGCTCATGCTGTTGTGGCAAAGCAAACTCACCTGTTAATCATATGCACAAATAAAATAAAGAATTATAAAATATACACCATATGTGATAGACTGTAGTGTCTACTTTCACCAATAATAGGTCCTTGAGGGATAAATTCAACCGTTAAACTGCTACAATGCCCCAAAATGAGACTTGTCCCCATCAAATTCATCTATCAAAATTATCACTGTGAAAACTTAAATGGTCAGGTCTCTTTTATGGCACTGTAACTTCACAGGATAGTGGCAAAGGTGTATAGATTAGGGGTATCGTTTTACTCATTAGATATGGCTGAACACAATATGGGGTTTTCTTCAGCAGTAATATATATCAGCTTTATAAAATACACATTAAAAATCCTTGTTTTTATGTGTGTATGTTAGAAATCTGAAAAAACCCTCAAATTTAATACACTATTTAGCAGAGATTGGCGGCGAAATGGCTATGTAAAAAGTGTCAGAATACCCTTTGGTAAATAGCCTGTGATGTGTGCTTTATATAAATATATACTTTTGTGCGGCAATTTTGCTTTCTCTGGTGGCTATTAAGCTTACAAGACAAACATACCAAATTCTAAAATAGCTCCACATTAAAATTTTATTTTACTCCTTGTATTTTGTGACCTGTAACTTTCAAAATAAGCTGAAATCCTAGACATATTATGTACTCTGAAAATCAGAACAACTAATTGAATATTTTTTTAATTACTTTCCTTAAGCTGCACTTATTATACACACGTTATTATTGCCTAAACTGTGAAAAAATGTTTTTCATTTTTTTGCATTTTTTTATAATAAATAAGAATTTATATATGTATATGTCACATCAGATTAAAGCCCCTTTTGTCCTTTAAAAAACAATATATAACATGTGTTGGTGCAATAAATAAGAGAAATGCAAACGGAGGTTGAACACAAACAGCAAAAAATGCAAATACTGCTTGTGTTCTTAAGGGTAAGTCCAGTTTTTGAAGCTGCGTCCTTAAGGGGTTAACATATCCTCTATATGTATACATATATGTGACAGACCCATCTGTATGACTATTATTTGTCGTTTGGTCTAGTTTGCCTTCCTTTCGTGGAAATTGCCTGTTCCTATAACCCCATGCGTATGATTGACTTTTTGCCGAATAAATCTACCGAACGGACAGCCATCCAGAAGAGTAGCGTGCTGCTGGTTAACCTCTTGATCCCAATTAGAACGTTGTGGTTAACCGCAGACACCTCTTAATTATAACCGAACACAGGGTGGTCGTCGTTCGTATGTCGACCACGAGGCGGCGGCCATTTTAAACCACGCGAAAGACCAGCAGTGTTCAGCATGGATTCTATGGAACTAAAAACAAACACTTTTTCTGCCGAACACCGCTGAAACTACAGACCACCCTTCTAAGTCAACAAAAGCATGCGAACACCGGCCGTTCGGGAGTTTTGGATTACATAAAGAGACTTAACCCAGATAGCCTTCCCATGGAGACAATCTCATACCGAAAGACTGTAAAGACTTTGACTCCATGGCGATTGAACTATGCGTATGGGATCTGAGCGCTATTCGCTAATAATATGCCCTCAGATCCAGGCTATCTGGGGATACGTTACACGAATGTAATATGTTCGGTAGTTTTGCAATTATTTATTTTCAAGTGTTTTCTGGTGTTTTACTTAAAATGGCGATTTGTCTTCCTCCTGGAGATAATTGAATTACTTCTCAATTATCTCCAGGGCAGAGGGGAGGAAACCATGATGCATGGTGGGAATCTTTTGTGCCTGTGTGTCTGAAATAGCCATATGTCTGTCTGTCATTACAGTCTCCCATTTGGTCCCCTAGGGAAATGTCCACCAAGTGGGAGACCTGCATAAATACAGGCGGGGAGCCCACAGTAAACCCAGTTCTTGTTTTACCCTCAATGCAGAGCTTGGTCTTGTTATTGGGGGGGGATTTACTACACACGGTTAGCGACTGATTGCTGGAAACGTAAGCCGCTTGGAGGATATACTTGTTCGGCGGTTAGCAACGATTCGTGGATTATTGTTCGGGAGTTTGGAGCACTCTTACGGATCCCGTTCGTGAGATTACCGCTTTCCCCTGGTTGTGGTTCGTACGCTGAATTATATACGAACGGAGATGGCAAGATTGTGAAGGGGAAAGCTCAACTAAACGGCGGTTTCACTCCTAGGTCTCCAGGGTGTCTTAACAATATACAATTGGTTTTGTCTTTATTATTTTATAAGATACAAAACAACAATGAGGCATACAGCAAAATCAGGTGCGGTAAATACACAGAGAGTCCTTGGTAAAAAAAAAAAGTGAAATCTATCACATCCTGTCACCTCCAGAGCCCACTTCCATGAAAGCTGTTAAGTCTAGTGAGTGGGCAACGAGGAAATTGGGTAACTGTCGAGGTTCATACTAGGTAACGAGAGATTATGGCGTGTTCGAATCAGAAGGAGGTTAAGCTTTCATGGTATAGATCTTAAATGAATGGGTAACAATAGAATGCTGGTAACAACCTTGGTAAAGGGATGTAGAGTGTAAGGTAAGATAATGCAGTTATTCAACAGGCAAGATAAAAAAGTTAGGAAAGTGAAAGAGAGAGAGGGACAAGATTGGAAAGTCAGGGAAAGACTGAGAAAAAAAAACCAGACCCTCACACAACATGACAATCCAGCATCGCCCCATCTCCAGCAATCCCCAACCCCAAGGAACGCATGCAGTCACTGGGGCCCCAGAAGGGAGTACCATGTGTACGCATCATTAATAATCAAGTCTTTCAGATGGGAAGGAAGGGGCGGAGGGCGTCAAAAGACAGCAATCCAAAGGTAAAGGACATCTAAAGCACAATGCTCAATCTTGTTACATATTCCAACCAGGAGGTCCAGATCCGGATGCACTTGTCTGAGCTGCCCCTAATGGCCGTTAATTACTCTATATTGTACATTTTCTCCACCTTGGTGACCCATTGCTGTTTCCAGTGCAGGGTAATCAGGGAATTTGCGGCGTTCAATAGGTGTTTGGTTAGGGACTTTTTGTGTGTATCTATGGGGGAGTTTGTGTGATATAGAAACATAGGGAGCGGCAGAAATGGTAGGATGGAATCTGATCTTTTTCCCTTTAGTGTGTATCATCCTCAAGAAGGGCGTGAGGACAGGGCAGGACCACCAAATGTGAAGCCCAGTGCCCAGATCTCTTCCACACCTCCAGCAATCACTAGATATCTCTGTATTCATGCAGTGTAGCACATCTGTGGTCCTATACCAGTTTGTCAGGAGTTTGTAGCTCGTTTCCTGAAATTTAGAACTGATAGAACACTTATGGGTAAGGATGAATATCTTGTCCCACTCCTGGTCTTTAAGCATCACCCAGGGTTCCCTTTCCCATGTTGTAGCAAACCTAAGTGAAACATAGAAACATAGGATGTGACGGCAGATAAGAACCATTCGGCCCATCTAGTCTGCCCAATAGTGGCTGTCTTTTCCCACTAGTGGCTGTCTTTTCCCACTTGTCAACAGTATGGTGTTTAACAGAGAGACCCCCCTACCAATGTGCTCCTGAGATGAGCAGACTGACTCAAACTGTGTCAGCTCTCTATGGAATAAGTGCCTGCCCTTAGCTAAATTATAGAAAGCCCATATCTGCAGGTAATGGAACAGGTCCAGACCTGTTGGGGTGCGCTCACGGAGAGCTGTCATTATTTCCATAGAAAAAGCATGAAAGGCTTGTGCGCGAGTGCAACAAAACACCACACTGCCCCAATAAAAAGTTCGCTCTGAGACCATCTGATAGAAATAGTAGAGTTTTACTTTTCTATTTCATTGAAAACGCTTGAGTGACAGACACTAGATGCATTTAAACTCAGCAATGTTTTCAGCTGCAAAGTTACAACTTGGGGGAAATTAGATGCCTATAATGCTCCTTTAATGTAAATTTAAAAGAAAACTGTCCATTACATTTAAGAAAAAAATTCAACCCAATTTATGGAGCCCAATGTTATATGCAATGGCTTAATTTCAAGTAATGCCAATTGTCTACCTTCAATAGATAGTTATTTTGGGTTGTGTCATTGGTACTTGGACAAGCAAAGGCAGAAGAAACAGTACGAAACCTGATTTAGGTTCCCAGCTTTGTAATAGAATTGTTCACTTAGCCTTTTCTATTTTGCTTCCTAAGTTTAATAATAAAAAGCCTTTTTTTTTTCTTAACTTCAACAAAGCACTAAGATTTTCAGCAAGAAAGATCAAAGTGCTATTTGTTCAGATACGGCATGGGTAGGCCTTTAGATGGATACAATGATGAATACAAGTGAATGAATCACTGTACTTAGAACTAAAACAAAAACTGCAGGATCTGTATCATTGTACCTGCAAGCACAATAATTAAATACAATATTCCCAGGGAGATTGCAAAGAATGGAAATGGAGCTGTCTGCCCATCGCACAATACAACTGACTCATATTCCCCATCTGCTTATAGTGGAAGGATGGATTTATGCTGAAAAACCAAAATCGACCTTTTTATACAATGAGCAATGCAGCAGTTGGAGCACATTTTCAATGTAATGATGTTCTTGATTTAAAGACACACTTTGCTGATTTTTTTGCAAACTGCATAATTTTGTATGCTTTGAAAATTTTAAGCATTGAATAACATACATTAAATGATATCATCAAAGCTTTGCAGAAAATGGCTTTAGCAGCAGTTGCATATATTCAGCTTGCTTATTGACTGTCAAGTTGCCTGTTAACAGGGGGTGCATGTATTTTAGGTGTAGACATCCCCCTTTCAGTCAAGTCGCCATGAATAAGCACTGACAAGTCTGAGTTGTCTTCCTTGTTTTCATTTTGGGTCATGCTGGGAGATTGATTGGAGGTTAAAACGTAATTACCTGGATACATTTAAAAAAAAAAAAAAAAAATTCTATTTCCAGTTTTAGGTTTTCCTGGTTACATGTGGATTTATTTCCAATTCATTAATTTCATACATTTTATTGGAAAACTCCATTGTTTAGGAATTTTCTTGTGGGAGAAGGGATTATCACTTTGAAATTAAATATTTTCTAATATATTGTAAGAGGGCTATGTATTAATTAATTCACACATAGCAAAATATGCCACCTTTCATGTGTTGAAGTGAGGCCGAAAACACATTCCAGATGAAGATTTTGATTATATTTCTCCCCCAACCCTGCAATTTTATATAATTTTGTCATCTCATTTTGTGGAGAATAAGCCCCTTAGGCATACAAACACGACTCTGTACAAACGCAGATAGCTTCACCAGGACCTATTCCCTAAAGTATGAATTGCCTGGATTTCAAAGCAAATTTTGCAATGAAAGCCACATTTCAAGCACCAACACCACTACAGCTCACTGTAGTTGTTATAGTGCCGGTAGTACCACTACCCTGGTGCTCCCTAGTGTAAGTAGTCAAACAGATTTAGAACCATTTGACTTAACTGGCATCAGCCAGGTACCGCTCCCTGCCTCCACTTCTAATGATGGAGAACCAAAAGTTCTCTGTCTGAACTACTATTTGAATTCCTGACATTCACACATTAGTGAATAACCCTATTTGACAGTTACATCTTAGGATCTGGTAGACACACACTGCTCGAAGACCTATGTGTAGTGGACTTGCCCCAGTGAGAAGAAGGCTTTGTCAGTAAAGCTGGGAAAGTCCATGAGTGACCTTGACCCCATAGCTTTTGTTGGACTAATAACTGAGACATATACCAGGAGCCTGCTAGATCAGGGGTTCTCAACCCAGTCCTCAAGGATCTTCTACCAGTCCAGGATTTAGGGATTACCTGGGTGTGTCTAAGGTGTTTAGAAAAGGAAAAAAAAAACACTTTAGACTCTAAGGTGTTTCTTTCCCCCTTTTCTAAACACCTTAGACACACCCAGGTAATCCCTAAATCCTGGACTGGTAGGGGGTCCTTGAGAACCCCTGCTCTAGATCATAGCATTAGATAGAAATGCAGGAGGTTTCAAAATATTAACAGGGTGGAACTGAAAAACTTTGCAGTGGGACATTTTCTAAAGTAGTTCTGAGCACAAAACTACCTTATCTATCATATCTACTAAACACAGCTTGATTCTGGATTGTTACACCCTCCAGCAACTAACAGATATAAAATAGTAATCCAATGAAGATATTTAACTAAAACAATTGGAAGTAGTCCCATTCTTCAGAAGTCAGCCTAAGGCCTCACAGTCCAAGACAGGCTAACTGTAATTTATGTATATACGAGAAAAAACAGTCACTTAACACCTAAATGTAATAGGAAAGTGAAAGGACAGCACTTATCTCAATGGATAGTGGTGGCAGCTTCCTCCAGTGATTTCCCAGCAATAATCCCTTTAAATACTGTATGTATACAAACAAAAGAGGATACAGCTGCAGATCTACAAAATGAATACAAAACAAAATAATAGTGTAATACTGTTTGATAAGATGTAAATGCGCTATGTGGAATATAACTCACAAGAAGGATGAAATAATATCACCCAAGGGTGCCTCCCCTGATGTGGATGGGGGGGTAAAAAAATACTCCTCCTGTTCCGAAGATGACAGAGTCAGACTCAGGATTGTAGAGTAGAAAAATGTCTTCTTTATTTAAAATAAGTATAAAAATACATAAGCTATTATAGTATCAGGTCGTACACGTTTTGTCCACGAAGGACCTCCTGGCAGTGGCGTACACATGACCCATGGGACCCCGGTGCGAAAATTGATCCAGGGGCCACCCCCCACGCTTACTCGGCGCGGGTCGGGGCTGTGACCTCGCGACCGCTGTATGCACACACACTTAAAGGACCACTACAGACACCCAGATCACATCAGCTCAATGAAGTGGTCTGGGTGCCAGGTCCCTCTAGTTTTAACCCTGCAGCTGAAAACATAGCCGTTTCAGGGTTAATCCAGCCTCTGGTGGCTGTCTCATTGACAGCGGCTAGAGGAGCTTCCGCGATTCTCACTGTGAAAATCACAGTGAGAAGACACTGAACATCCATAGGAAAGCATTGAGTAATGCTTTCCTATGGGCGGTTTAAATGCGCGCGCGCCTCTTGCCGCGCATGTGCATTCGGAGCTGAGAGGCGGACACTGGGGAGTCAGATGCTGGAGAAAGGTAAATGCTGAAGACACACACACACACTCTCACGAACAGACGCATACACACTAGCTAACAGACACACACATTTACTGACAGAGACACACTCAGCGACAGACATACATACACACTCACTTACAAAACATACACTTTCACTGACAAACACACACTCACTAACAGACATCAAACACACTCAGTAACAACACACACAGTAACACACTCACTAGCAGACACACACCCAATAACAGACACACCCACTGACACACGCACACACACCTCACTAACACACACACACACCGACTAAACACATACACACACACAACACACATACACACACACCACACACACACACACAAACACACAAACACACCAACACATACACTAACACACACACACACACACACATACACACACACACTAACACATACACTAACACACACACACACACTAACACACAAACACACACACACACTAACACATACACTAACACACACTAACACATACACTAACACACACACACACTAACACATACACTCACACACACACACACTAACACACACATACACACACACTAACACACACATACACTAACACACACACACACATACACTAACACACAAACACACACTTTTTTTTAAATTTAATCCCCCCAGCCTCCTTACCTTTTGGAGTGCTGGGGGGATTCCCTGGGGGTCCAGTGGTGCTGCTGGGCTCCTGGTCACTGGGTGGGCGGGCTGTCTGGGCGGGCGGCCGGCGCGTGAGGGAGCATTTTAAACTGTGCGCTTCCTCTTCAGCTCCCTCGCGCGCCGCGTAGGGATGCCGGCGCCGGAAGATGACGTTATCTTCCGGCTCCGGCATCAGTGCGGTTCGCGAGGACAGCCCGCCCGCCGGGGTCAGCAGGGCCAGCCTCGGGGGGCCTGGGGTGGCCGCCTCCTGGGCCCCCCAGGAGAAGAGGCTGGCCCTGTGGCTACATACCGGGTCGCAGGGGCGGCCGGGCCCCCTGGTGGGCCGGGCCCGGTCGGAGCCGCGACCCCTGCGACCCTGGTATGTACGCCACTGCCTCCTGGTATTTAAATTTATAAAAGCAATAACAAATATACAAATAAGCAATATTTATGAATGTAATATTGTAAGGAGTCCTAAAATTAAGATAATCTGCTTCCACAATTCTACTGAGTTCAACTCTGACGGGTATAGTGCACCTTCTACTAAGGGTGATATTAAGGATTAGAAAAGCTACAATTGTGTGAAGTGTTCTTGCCTCCACCAGTAGTCTACA
Organism: Pelobates cultripes; assembly: GCA_933207985.1. Lineage (NCBI taxonomy): Eukaryota > Metazoa > Chordata > Amphibia > Anura > Pelobatidae > Pelobates > Pelobates cultripes. The sequence goes on from OW240922.1 coordinate 82,396,503, forward strand.
ACTGGAGTGAGAGGAGTAACTGGGTGGAGTGGCTTGAGTAACTGTTGTGTGGTTGGAGTGGCTGGAGTAACTGTGGAAAGGTTGGACTGGGCAGAGTAATTTTATGGAGTGGGCAGAGTAACCGTGTGGAGTGTTTGGAGTGAGTAAAGATAGTAAACATTACACTAACCAATTGATTGATCAAATTTAAAAAGTGCACATGGCAAGCTTGATAGAATGAGAAATGCATTTCAATTTTTATTTATTTATATAGCACATTTAATTGCAACGTTGTTGCCTAAAGTGCTTCACAGTTACATTAAAACATACATTTATAAAAACATTAGCAGGTGTTCAAAAGGCCCTGTCTATGACATCACTTGCTGCTGCAGCCTGGCACAGGTCAGAGTGCTTTGGCGGTTGCCATCTTCAAACGGTCATATTTTATAAATCCTACAGTGAAGAGCTTTATATTGTGAGAATCACAAGACCCAGACCTACATTTTGATGCATAGTATGTCTCTGAAGTATTAAAAATGAAGGCACAGTCGCAGTTTAGAAATTGCCCTTCAAATATAAGCTGGCTGGAGTGGAGTTTCAATGAATGTCAATTGACGGCGTGAGTTGCAAACAAATGGTCATATTGTGCAAACTATCAGGACTATGGCTTAGCCGTGGACATTTTTAGTGGCAGCAGGGATAGCTGAACGTTTTGATATAAGATTTGTGTAGGTGGGCTTGAAAATGAGGGAGTGGTGGCAATTTAGAAATTATGTCCTGATTTTTCAGCTTTTGCCAGCTCCCACTCTAGTTCTGAACATTTTGCCATTCATTCCTATGGGACCAATTTCGCCACAAGAACGACGATATTCCGTGAACCATTTGGCGAAACGTTCCACAAAGTAATAGCAATCCAATAAGGAACAATCCGCACGTTTCGGTATATTACGGTCTATGTAGTGTAAAAACTGTGGGAGGAGTTAGGGTGGTAAATTTGGCTATAATAAGAATAAGAATAGTATATATGTGAGATAACATTAAGTGGTCTTGCTATGCAAGAACACTTAACTAATTTTGTGATTTTAAAGAAGAACTTGGGTGCCACCAAGACGGTGGTGATGAACTTGCAGCTGAAGGTGCTTCTTAATTATGGCCCTAATAACTGGCCTTCAGATGCTACTTGATTATATTGTAAATATGTTGGGACCTTGCTGCTGTACACCTGGAGAATAACCTCTTCACATAGAGAGAGTGATCCTACAGCCGTAGTGGATGACACCCAATTTAGGAGACTTGTCTTGATGAAGAGAACTTCAATCAACTATGATTCAATTTACCTAAAACAAATTCCTATCACACAATCACAATTTCTCAGGATTTGCCATACCAGTCCCCCCACTGTTGACAAAGCTGTTCAGTGCTTCATCATTGTAAAATCTTGTATGGTTGTGGACCTCAGAGACAGAGATTCATAAAGACTAACAATTGTATCTCTTCTCTCATTTTCTGTGAAGATGTAGCATGGTTTGTGTCATCAACATACAGAAGCCTAAACAGGTCAAGGAACTTGCCCAAATCCCATAGCGGTTTCTCCATGGATATTCTCTGTGAGCCCCAAGACCCTTCTTTTTCTTCTCTCTGGTTTGCATTTAAATGTATTTTTCTGCAATCTAATTAAGTACGTGTATTTTGAGCAAACAAATTGCTTTAATTTAGATGGATTCTATGCAGTTTGCAATATCAGGTTTTACTTTTTGACCAAAGTTTAGGCAGGACAGGTTTTCACTGTCCTTTCCCCGCATCCTGATTTTGCTACGTGGTGTCTCCCATCTGTGGACATTAGGGAACTGTACCCAGCCAGCACAGCACAAATGCATAATTAAAACATCATTAGACGTGCTCGTAATATGTTGTGGGCACTAATCTTCAGCAGCACTCTTTGAACAGCCTGTCCTGACTGACTGTTAGTCATCCTGGAGTGCATTCACACCAGGCTGATGTGCATCTTTTATATGTGGTCCAGTCTCCCTTTCCCAGGTGGGGCTGCCAATTTTGGGTGTTGCCAATGATGCAACTTGATTCACTGGCACAAACCTAGCCTTAACCAGTCCCATTTTCACAACCGCCAAAGCTGGGAGGTTTGAAAAGATAACAGTACTCTCAAAAGAACATGAAAGCCCTCTATGCATTTTTCACAGTGGCAAAAAGCAAGCAAAAGTAGTGTACAGCCCAGATGCACTTCCCTCCTGTTCTACGTTGTTGTAAAACTTGAGGATTGTGTGTTTTCACATTTCTATGTTTCATGAGGTTTTCCATCAGGACACACCTGCTATGTTGCAGTGATGCATAAACCAACACTTGCATATTAAAATAGAGCTACATGCTAATATCCACACTAGTGAAGATGTATCTTTTACACGTGCTAGATTGGGCTCACTTTAAGGTCCAACTAGGAGTTGTTTCCAAGTAAACAGATGTGTGAATACATCCTTCTAAATGCCATCTACAGGAATAGAACCATAGTAGGCTAAAATATTACAGCATAGACAATATGATTCCATTAACAGGGAAACATTAGTCTGATTGTTTAAAGTTTGTTTCTGAGTGTTTAACTTTACTCCTAAGTATTAACTTGCCTCGCATGCCTACTGTCAGTTCACCACTAAAGCAGCTGTGTAATATATTAATTGCTCCATTTCTGCTCTGGAAGGGTCACATTTGTTGAGATAAATCTAAAAATTACACATTGACTTAGCACAAACATTCTACTTTATCATAATAAACTAAGCGTCTTTAGTAATGTAATAATAATAAAAGCATTTTAGAGAGTTATTTGGGTTTGAATAAGGAAATAGCTTTAAATTTTAGTATGAAATAAATGATTTTGTATTATGGACTAAGTTTGTATTGTTACATGCAATATTTATGTTTCTAGGATTGCTACCTCATCATCTGTAAAAGAAGTGTAAAAGTAATAGTCTGCAGTGCCTATAGTAATGTAATAGAACGCACAGGTAATAACATGTATATTGTGCTTGCTTAGATATACAGGAAATATGACAAATTAAAAGTCAATAAAAGATAAAAACTGGTTCTTCCTGCTGGGAGGCCTGAAACTGCATGGAAACATATACTCTATATCAGGCTTCCCCAAACTCCAGCCCTCCAGATGTTGCTGAACTACAACTCCCATGATTCTCAGCCTATTTTATCCATAGAATTATTGTAAGCTCACGGGCCATCTAGCTAAGCACTTTGTGTAAAAGAGCTCCAATGGCTAGATATCAGCTTACGGGCAGGGCTCTCTTACCTCTTGTATTTGTTTGTGTATATTGTACGTTTCTCAACTAATTGTACAGCGCTGCGGAATCTGTGTGCGCTTTATAAATAGCAATAATAAATAAATAAATCATGGAAGTTGTAGTTCAGCAACATCTGGAGGGCCAGAGTTTGGGAAAGCCTCCTCTATATCATGTACGAATATAATTTGGGCCATTAAAAATATATATATACACAGGTAATACAATGTTAAACAAAAATCTGCACACCAGTCAAGCCATAAGACTTGCTTTTTCCACAGAAATCCCAAATCTTCAGTGATGTTACAACCGCAAAGGATTCTGGGTGGGAATATGCAAATTAGTTTCACAAATAATCAAATTTTTGCTTCATTCCATTTTAAACATGGATTCCTTTTAATCTGTGTTTGCATTATACAACTGCTTGGAACACAATTTAGGAAAAGATGCAAAACCAGTGAACCACTCATGGACAGCTGTTTCATTGTTAATGCAACTCTTCAGCATGAGGTTGGTTACTGGTTTGCGTATTGAGGCTTGGTAGTGCTTGGGAAGCAAAATCCAAATAGGTTATGGTGGGGAAAAATTGTGAATGAAAACCCCTTCCACCTGAAGTCTGTGGATAGTTATTACAATGTTAAACAAAAATCTTTGTTTAACATTGTATTAACTATCCACAGACTTCAGGTGGAAGGGGTTTTCAGTCACAATTTTTCCCCACCATAACCTATATACATATATATATATATATTTTGTTTTTTTGTTGTTGCAGTTTCATTTGGCCAAAGGTGTCTCTGATTCTTTATACTATTTTACTTTCAAACACTTTATATGAGAAAGAATAAGAATATCCAGCATAAACCTTTAAGTCCACAGTGAAGTTTCGACCACACACAGCCTTTCTCAAACCCAGTGGTAACTTGAAACAGTGTAGGTATAAGCAGAACTCTAATTGACAAAGGGGTGGAGCACCACTCTCAGTTACCTAGATCATGTGATAAGACATGTGAACACAGAATATAAACACACTGTCAATGAATGAATAATGTGCAACACTGGGTTTAAGAACGGCCATGTGTGTGGCCAAAACTTCACCTTTTACTTTGGAACCTTAATAATGGATCTATGGACTTAAAGGTTTGTGTTGGACATTTTTTATTCTATCTATTTTATTCGATCTAGATTGTTGGCTGGTGGTGGAGCCAGGATCCGTGCCCTCTAAAGTGACCTGTATCTTCATTGTTTATTTTTATACATTTAGACATTGCTAGGGGGAGAGAGATAATCAAGTTTGGAGTCCAGCGTGGGCTTCTGACAAGATCGAGGTCTGTTTTTAACACTGTTTCACTGCTAACCCCAAGTCCCTGTAAAAATCCATAAATGGAGGTGCAGGTGGAAATAATACCACTTGCAGATTTTCCACTAGCCCCTTTCAGTTAAATTATTGTAAATTATGTCATTATTGGTGTAGCAATGATTTATTATACAAGAGGCAGAATATTAAAAGACAAACAAATATAAGGTTCAAGGGGTCATAAAATGTACAGTAGGGTGGAACCTTCTTGGTTTTGCCACCTAGCAATGCCCCTGGTATATAAAAACAAAAAGTCCCATTTGCACTGGTTTTGACCCTAAAGAGCACCTAATTTCACCGGCAGTGCTCTATTCTGTCCAGTCCATCCCTGCAGAGGTATTATAAATGGCAGTTTCCCAGCAGCCCTTGTGGCTTCATTCCCTTGTGTTCGGTTGTCCGTCCCCCCTTGTTCGTCCCCCGAATGACTGTTGTGGTCCCCCTTTTTATACCTTACCGAACACGACCTCCCCTGGCTGTTAACCACAAATTAACAACTTGACTCATTCGCTCGAGTGCTTTCCATGGGTGGACGCCATTCTTATAACCGAACGCACGTGGTCCAGTGCATGGCTGCCATTTTATCTCCCAAACACAGGCATCGGTACATGGTCGAATGCCTGGAACTATTTTCGGCCACGCGAGTCCGCGAACCCGGGCGGAGTTTGTACCGCTGCCCGTTCAACTTCCCGACCATCTCGACGAACCACGGGTGAATAGAAGGGTAGGTGGAATATCAGTACTTGCAATTGTAGTATGTGGCTGCTGAAACTTCCCAAAAAGCAGAGTCTCTTCTTTTCTGGTGGTACAATGGATGTAGGTAGTAGGATCAGGGAGCAGCGCCTGTGAAGGAATTCCCACGCTCAGAGCGATATGGAGGAGGGAAGGAAAAAGACACGGATATAGTGTAGTATATTGAGATCTTAAGTGATGGTAAATGAAGGGAAAGGAATTGCACTTACAATTTTCTGGAGCCTATACTCAGCTCCAGATATGTGCGCCTGGCCGGTACAATCCCCACATATGGATATGTAGATGGTCCTTGGATGTCCTTAAAAAGGGGGTTTCCAGTGGTGGTAGGGTATATCTCCTTTCCAATGGCAGTAGGCCGGTATTCAAATAGTTGGTGATATATAAAAAGGATAAAAACACAAAATAGTGCTCTCTGGATAATACAAAATAAAATGATTTTTTTTTAAATGGAGATATACTCACAAGTGAAGAGCAAATAGGATATTGCTCAATATATGTAGGTGTAGGTGGTATGATCCCCACCAAGGATATCACTCCTCAAGTCCTCCAGTGGGGGTGTTGGAGAGAGTAAAAGGAATTATATTATAAAATAAAATAAAAAGGATAGGCTTGGAGGCTCCAATAGCATAAATGAGCTATCTTTATTGGAGATAAAAAAAATAGTAACATAAGACAGCTTTAAAAAACACTAACGCGTTTCTCCTGCAAAGAGGCTTTAGCAAAGTGTTACAGCATCAGAGGCCTATCCTGTTTAAATAGCAGATACAATTGATTACATCATTACAATTAGTGACATCATCAATCATGTGATACAGAAAACATTAAAACGTATTAATTTAAAAACAAGCAATAATACAGTGCAGATGGGAGGGGGACATAAAATGGGTATAAATTATCAAATGGATAAACATAAATCTTAAAATTGAGGAAGATAAAAGAATGATCTCTTTTTGTGCCATAGAAAAAGTATCCCCCTCGTGGCGAGGAGGCAACCATCCAAAACGTCTAGGCAAAAAAGAGATGAATTGGGTATTCACACTAGACACTTTGGTACCCCAAGGGTTAAACGTAGATTTTGATCTGTATAACTTTTTGTAAATAATAATGTTACTTGGTCCTCTTTCTTGAATAATATGTTTAACCACACCCCTTTTACATTTGCCATAGGTACCAAAGTGTTTATTCTGTTATTATAAACAATGTATGTCTCCATTTATGATCTCAAGGTCTCTCACATTTATTTTATCTGATCCTTTTTCTTTTAAACAGACTTTTAATCACACCTATTTTACACTTGCTCAGAGTTTTTATTCTGTATTTTTTAAATGTTCCATTCTCCTAGTACTGTTATTTTATGTTTTAGTTATATTCCTTTTTACTCTCACTTCTAGTTTCTTTTAGGCATGTATTTCTTCCTTTTACTACATTCCCCATGATTCTATGGGGTAGAAGGAGAATCCTGTCGTCCTTTAGTCTTGCCAGCCTTCTCCCCCTGTTTCCTCTCAGTTCAGGTACTAAGTGTTTCCTATCTCCATGACAACGTGACCCGGTCAGTCATGTGACAGGTCATGTCTGTCATTCCCACCATAAGGCCAGCCCTCCCTTACCCCCCGGACTACAAGACTGTGTAGGGATGGTCTCCAAGGCCAGTTGATCATGTTGGTTTGGGTTGGGGGGTCACCATTTTGTTTGTTTGTTCTTTCTAAAAAAAATAAAAAAATTGGTGGTAAAGTTGGAGAAGGAAAAAAAAAATTCCTCTTCCTTTACTTTCTTTCTAAAAAAAATAATCGTTTTCAGCAGGGAGACATCTCTTTCATCTCCCCATCCCCTATACTAGGGATTTAGGTACTTTTGATATAGGGAAAATTAGGCCAGTGGCAGCCATGTTGGTGTCCCCCATTAACATAATTTGGCAGCCATCTTGGTGCCCTTCTTAAAAACCACCACATCCTCTTCTTTTATCTTCCTTAATTTTAAGATTTATGTTTATCCATTTGATAATTTATACCCATTTTATGTCCTCCTCCCATCTGCACTGTATTATTGCTTGTTTTAAATTAATACGTTTTAATATTTTCTGTATCACATGATTGATGTCACTAATTGTAATGATGTAATCAATTGTATCTGCTATTTAAACAGGATAGGCCTCTGATGCTGTAACATTTTGATAAACACTTTGATAAAGCCTCTTTGCAGGAGATACGCGTTAATGTTTTTAAAGTTGTTTTATGTTACTATTTTTTTAATCTCCAATAAAGATAGCCCATTTATGCTACTGGAGCCTCCAAGCCTATCCTTTTTATTCTATTTTATAATATAATTCCTTTTACTCTCTCCAACACCCCCACTGGAGGACTCGAGGAGTGATATCCTTGGTGGGGATCATACCACCTACTTGTGAGCATACCTCCATTTAAAAAAATAATAATTTTATTTTGTATTATCCAGAGAACACTATTTTGTGTTTTTATCTTTTTTATATATCACCAACTATCACCAACTATTTGAATACCGGCCTACTGCCATTGGAAAGGAGATATACCCTACCACCACTGGAGACCCCCTTTAGGGCTCCCCTATATCTTGTAAGTTGGTTCTAGTTTAGAAGCCAGGAAGGAAGTAGATGTGGGACAGAGGTCTCAGAGAACATAGATGTTGGGTCATAGATGGGGGGGCCCAGGAGGCAGTAGTGAGCCAAAAGCGAGGATAAGAGTTTCGTAGTCAGGGTAAGCCAAGGTCGAGGGCAGGCAGCGCAGGTTCAGAAACGGTATAACAGGCAGATAGGTTAAGGGCTGGATAAGACAGTATTCACAGAAGTGTAAATACCGAAGAGCACAGTATAACTGAGCACTAAGGTAGAGGTTAGTTGGGTTTATATAAGGGAGAGGTATCCATCTCTCACATATCATTGGTTAAACAGTAATTAGCCCTTTGGGATGTTTCAGGTGCCTAGAGTGAGTGCAGTTTACATGTGGGTTCGTCTGGTGCTTCCGCGGGTGCGGCGTGGCGAGCCGCAGCACCGCGGCCACGAGTCAGCGGGATGCCGACCGTCTGTCCTTGCGGTCAGACCCGTCGGAGTCCTGGGCGTGCAGCGAAGAGAGACCGCCACAGGAGTGGACGGAGATGCGGAGGGGGACCCCCAGGTAAGCGTGGTCGTGACTGTAGACTACACTACAGGAATTCTGTGAATGCTGCAACAGCAGCCTGCAATGTCCTTTGTATTTCAGATACTGGGTGCAGCTATACTTACTGTATGACATCAATTAAATCCCAGGCAGTGTAACAGCCAGATTTATTGTTTATTTTTCATGCTTTTACAAATGACATTATACATTCTTATTGTTGTCTGTTCCATTTGCCAGAGTATCCATTTTTCATACCAGTGCCATTTTAGAGTATTCCATGACTTACAATTCATAGCAAAGTATAGTCATTCTCACTGCCTTTTCCAGATTACATGACTTCGATTCTTGACTGCTTTCTCACTTGAGAGAGTGCTGCAAGGCCACAGTGAGAAAAAAACCCCACACATTTTTCAATCAAAAGTCACGGATAAGCCTCACAAAGGATTTTTCACAGTAAAGGCAATGCCTGTACTCCACAAGAAAATCAAACTAAACTGCATGTGCTTTACTAGAGTAAATTACTATCAAACCTAAGTGTTATTTTAAATCCATATCCTATTCCCTTGGTATTAAAAAAAAGCACGCAAAACGCACATACTGAGCTATTTTGTGATGTGTTGTAAATTGGGGCGGCTGATGTAAAACAAACGTACATCAAAGCACATTATACCATAATTTAAACACATTCTATCATTAACAAAATATCCTGACGGATTTACAGTTTTGTCTGTGTCGAATTTCAGACAAGCATTTCCTATTGTTTTTCCCTCAATCCCAGGGAGATCTAACATCCCACAATCTTACTATACTCATTTATTTATTTTACTTTGGGAAATTGCTTACTTAGTCTCCATGCCAACACAAAAAAAACACACAAATACGTTTACAGGGTTCCCCTCTGCAGGAAACAAAAAAGAGAACTTTTCTATTTTTAAGTAAAAATGTTGCACTAATGACCATTTCAATTCTTATGAAAGTTTGAAAGTTTTCCATATTTAACTTGACAATCTTGAGCAATTATGTAAGTTTAGGTTGCTATAGATTGAATTTCTGTGTTTTATTGTTACAGTTGTCACGTGCATGGCTTTTTGTTGGGTCAGTTAAATATTTATACAGTCTCTAGCCAATACAAGTTCCTTCCCTGAGCTAGTCGTACATTGAAAGACCAGTGAAGTGGGAATATGGTTATTTAGTTTTCTGTTTGTGTTACTAACAGTCTTATTAAAGTATTCCACTTTATCAGTTGACATAGCAAAAGTTATTTTATTACATTCACTTAGTATTCAGAATGCCTGAAATTTATTTTCTGCCCTAGTGATATCTGAATGGATTCAGGGATATTTATGATTTAAAAAAAAAACAAAAAAACATATTCTAGCTCAGAATCATGCCCACATGTCCAAGAGATCATAAGGGAGTATTTGGGTCTGCATTAAAGTTTGAAAAAATTATTAATGATGACTGCTCACAATTCTGTTGGTTGAGGTGTATAACAGATAGCTTTGGGAGAGGGCCTGCCTGGGTAGCCCGTATGCAGAATGCTCTAAATTGGCTCTACTGCCTTTAGAGGGTCTTCACAAATTTTGCAACAGCCTCCAAAGGTGAGATCCCCAGTTGGTGTGCGGCATCACTGGATGAAGTTAAAGGAATTTCTACTTAGTTAAACCACTCTCTTGTGGGTGATGCCATCTTCTTACTACAGCTAATGGAACTTTATCTACCATCAGCTGCTTCACTGCTGTTCTCTCAAACATTCAGAAGAGTACAGAACAGAGGTCCATAGATCATCCATAGCCCAACTTTCATAATGTAGGAGAAGATGTCTGTTCCCAACAGCTGTCGCTAGCAATTTTTGTAGGAGTTTACAAGACGTCATTGTGGCAGCTATGCCTTTTGTCAAGTTTTGTCAAGTTCAGGCTTGATCATAAGACAACCTAGTCCCTATTTTTGTTTTATTGTGTTAGAATTTCAATTAAATTCCAGCAGTCAATGTGAGTATTTCACAAATATTTTATTTTTATGACCGAGCCTCTTTAAGTGTAATTGTATGTTCATATATGACCAACATTAGCCTCACATAGTGCAAGAATGTTAATGATGTACATGTGTCTCCATTTCTTGAGAATTGTTCTCTTATTGTTTCCCGGTGTGTTAGAAGGGTGACAAATCTGTACTGTACCACTAGATCCTGCTTTATGACAGCAATTCGAGAAAACCCATTTTTATTGTTTTTTTCAAATTGCCAAGTTTGCCAAAAACCAAGCTGCCAAACCTCTCTTTCTAAAATCTGACTGTGAATCTAAAAATGCAATTCACAAACATCACTGTATCATATTATTGCTGCTGGACAGGATAAGGTGCATATGCATCTAGTAGTTACAAAAAAAATATACATCTTGTAGTTACTGCGTTTGTTTGCAAGATCTTTAAAATACAGAATTATTGTAAGGCTATGGTAGCACAATGGCGGATCCCCCGTGAAAATATGTTGAAAATCCTTTCAAGTTTAAGAGGCCCTGTCAGCTCGGGCCCCTTACATACATACTGAACCGGTGGGGAGATCAAAGATCTTCCTCGCCAGGTCTTTGCAGAACTGTGTAGCATGAAGGGGGGCAGGAGCGACTCAGCTTTCACCTCCGCGGCTGGCCGAGTCCCGGCTTTCAGCACGCTCGATTCCACGTGGTGCTAGGACTCACGGGAAGAGCTTTCATCCCGCGGAGCTACTCTTACCTCTTAGACCCTAGAGTACCACCGGACCACCAGGGAATACAGTGCCACCGGATCACCAGGGAATATGCTGCCCCCTTCCCTGGATGCAGATAAGAAACAGGAGAGGAGGGACACTTAAAAAATATAAAAATAAAATAAATATAATAAAATTGAAAATCAGACCCTTATCCTAGCATGCAAAGTCTCTCTCACACTACACACTCTGCACCCCTCACAATCAATCACACACTGCACCCCACACACACTGCATCCCTCACAACCACACACTGCACCGCTCACAATCACAATCACACACTGCACCCCTCACATGTTTATACCTCCTCCGTGATGTCGCAGGAGTGGTAAGCAGACTCGAAGGAGACTCAGCATTTGAAAAGGGTGTGTAAAACCCTTGATTTTATTATTTTTATGGCACACACAGGGGGGAGGGAGTTTTATTCCTCACTCTTTAGTGTTCCTTTAAGTTGTAATTTAATAATACTGTGCTTGATGTTTAACTTTCCATTTAACAATAACCCCAGCTGTGCATTGTGTCCACTTCATTTGCCTTGCATTGTGTTGTGTGCAAGGAATTATTGACCATTCTGCCAACTGATCTGACTTCTTCCGCTTTTGTCTTGTTATTATGCTGCAATTTAATGGTGTACTTTTATTCATAAAACCACACTATTTCAATAGATAACAGTCACTCAACCTATTTAATCAATGTTACTATTCCATTTATAAGCTTCAGTAAATTCTGCAATACAACATGTCTTTTGTGTGCAATTGTTCTATTCAAACCTCAGAATTATTTGATTCTAGATCTTTTTTTTTTTACAATAGATATATCCTTTGCAAATAGTTTTTTTTTGTTGTGTCTGTGTTTTGTCCCTTTATGTAGACACTATGGGTATGGTCCTGTACAGTATATACGTCACCTCTAAGCAGGGTTTCCAGATCTGTGAAGCTGATGAATTCTGTGCTTGAAAGTACTGGAAGGCAGAATGGTGAATTTTGTACTTCTAGCAGACCTGACTTGGAGGGCATGTATGTTATGAAACTATTAACACAATTCATTTGCCCATGAAGGGCATGTAGGACTAGAAAGACTGCAGGCTCTCTTAGGACTGGCCATACATTAAGTTAGGACTGGCCATACGATAAATGAGAAACATAGCTACATAGAACGTGACGACAGATAAGAACCATTCGGCCCATCTAGTCTGCCCAATTATTTGCATATGGAATCTCATTATAAGTGCATGTCTGTATGCATGCTTGTGTATCTTTTTTTCCAATTTCTATTTATTGAATGTTTTTTGTCTTACATTTTGATTCACAGCATGTAAACACAGGATTCAAGCATGCCAAGGTGCAAATATAGTCAAACATAAGCCTGAATCAAGGCTCCGTTAGAAGAAACAACTGAGAGAAAAATATGATATTATTTAACTTTAGTTAAGTACTACAATATCATATAATAAGATTAGTTTGGGCTCTCGATTTACCCCTGACTTGCACTGCCCTTTCATTAAGTCCTCCCAACCCTACATAAAATAAATATTAGTGCCTAAACTATTTTCATTTTAAATAGAGCCTACAAAGGTTAGATGTTAGATCATATGTTGGTATCTGACTCACTGATGCCAGATTACTACTATTATTATTTATAGAAAGACAACTAATTCCACAGTGCTGTAAAAGGTTGGACCAACAGAGAAGTAGTTGCAACAAGACAAGTTAGACATACATGAAAAGGAGGTTCTGAGAGTCCTGATCAAACAAGCTTACATTCCAAGGTGGTGGGGTAAAATTACACAAGAGGTAAGGGTAAAATGTATTTTGTGTAATGGAAAAGTAGGTAGCTAGAATAGTTTCCAATGAAGGTTTAGGTTTTTTTTTTTTAGATGACACAGTTGCAGGACAAGAGGGGGGTGTGTGAGATGTGGGGAGGAAAAGTTGCTAACAGTTTAATTGTTAGGTCTTCTTGAAGAAGTGAGATTTCAGAATTTTTTTTAAGGAATGGAGACCAGGTGAGAGTCTAATGGAGCAAGGAAAGGAGTTCCACAGGAATAGTGCAGCCCTAGAGAAGTCTTGATGGTGGGAGTCAGAGATGCAAATGAAAACAGAGGGTTGATGCAGGCCTTCTGCAGAGCATAGGGGCCTGGAAGGCACATACTTGTGTATTAGGGAGGATAGGTAGGTAGGAGCAAGTTCTGTAAGCAAGTAACAGAAATTTTAATTGAGTCCTATATCTTACAGGAAGCTAATATAAGGTCTGACCAAGGGAGAGGCATGGGAGCTGCAGGAGGACAACAAGATGAGCCTTGCTGCAGCATTCATGAATACTGTAACGGACCGAGCTGGGAGTCCATCAGACTATTGAGAAGCAGATTGTAGTACAGATGGGAGATGATAGCAGCATGGATGTGAACATTATTTGCATCTAGTACTAGGTAGGAGAGGACGTGAACTATGTTTCTGAGATGGAAGCAACATCTCAAAAACATAGTTCGCAGTAAATTACTGGATATGAGGGGTAAAGGACAGGTTAGAATCAAAGAGAACACCATGGCAGCAAGCGTGAAGTAGAGCTGTGTAGTGTCTCTGATAGCCTTGGAAGCCATAGTGCTTGAGAATTTAGTTTTGAAAGAATTGAATAGGAGAGAAAGAACCAGAAATGGAAACACTGAAAGAGATAGGAGGAGAAACAGGAAAGAGCAGAGTCTTGTAGACCGAGGTTGGAGGATGAGAAGAAGAAGTTGATGATCAACAGTGTTGAAAGCAGCAAAGAGGTCAAGGAGGATTAGAAGGGAGTAGTGGCCACTGGATTTTGAAGCAGTTAAGTAAGTGGATATTTTGGCTAGATCCAATAATTTTTCCGGGACACAATGGGTACACAAGCTGATGGGCTGCATATGACATTGGTTGATTTCCTATGTTTCCTTAATCAGTGAGCAATGCTGACAAACTGCCATGATTATTATATTAATATGAAACAAACATATGAATACTTCATATTACAGAGCAAAAAATTTCAACCATTGTCTTCAAAATGAAGAAGCAATGTGCATCCAGAAAAATATATAACTTGACTATATCTGTGGATTTGATGGGCATATAGGAATGCACTGTCAGCAAACCAGTCCTAGTTTCAACCAAAGGGCACATGAATAAGAAGTCAAATTTGTCTTTTGCTTTCAGATACATTGCAACATTTCCTCCAGATGTCCCAGGTCTAATAAAAGCATCAACACAGCAAGGGCAATGTTTTGTGTTTCCTGCGTTGAAGGATTATAAATCTGATTGCAAAATATATATATCTTATTTCAGCAATATCTAGTTAAAAGGAACACTCCTGTCACCATAACAACTTCATCTAAATTAAGAAATGATGGTGCCAGGAGGCCCCAGGGTGCTTTCTTATCTTGATGGGTTAAACTGTTCTTGAATGGTTTAACCCCAAAGACTTCCTTTAGCACCAGATTTACCAGTTCCCCTGCAGCATACGGCTTTCAATACAGAGTTTCAGGAAGCATGCACTACCACCGGGCAGGGGCACACTGATTTGGTAGAGCAGTCAGCTGATGCTCTAAGCCAATCAGTAGCTACCCATTCATTATATATATAAATGGAGAACTATTGATTGGCTTAGAATATGAGCTGACCTCTCTAGGCAATCAGCTGTGCCCCTGTCTGGTGGTACTTTGTGCTTCCTGAAACCCAATTTCAGAAGGATCAGGAAATCTGGTGCTTGAGGCAGCCACTGATATAGTAAAGTTATATATTTTTATGGATACACATTGCTTCTTCATTTTGAAGTACACTGTTTGAAGTGTTGTGCTCTATAATATGAAGCATTCATATGTTTCATATTAATATAAAAGATATAATAATGATGGCAACTTTTTAACTTTGCTCATTGATTAAGGAAGCATAGGAATTCGACATATGGTCATGTGCAGCCCATCAGCTTGTGTACCCGTTGTGTCCAGAAAAAATAAAAAATTGGATCTGGCCCTGACCAAATTATCCAATTACTTAATTGCTGCAAAATCCAGTGGTCATTACTCCCTTGTAATTCTCCTTAATCTCTCTGCTGCTTTCAACACTGCTGATCATCAACTGTTCATCCTGCAACCTAGGTCCACAAGACTCTCTTGTCTCTCCTGGTTCTTCTACCTCCCCCAGCGCTCTTTTAGTGTCTCCATTTCTGGTTATTTCTTTCCTACGCAACCTCTCTCTGTTGTTGTTCCCCAAGTTTTGGTCCCTTACTTTTCTCAATCTATACTACCTCCTTTGGTTAACTTATCAGTTATTTTATGCTGATAACGTTCAAACAAATCGGTCTTCTACTAATCTTACACTGAATTTTGTAAGGTAAGAAAGCGTCTAGGGGCCTCCTGACACCATAACAACTTAATTTAGATGATGTTGCTATGGTGGCAAGAGTTGTATTTTAACTATGCAGTTATCAGGGAAGTCTGGTTTCAAACATATGAGTCCATTGAAAACTCTGAATGTCAGTCAAGATTACCCAGGTACTGTCACTTCTCTGGCAAGTATACCGCTAAATAACACATTGAAAGTCACCTGTATTGTTTTACATTTTTATGTGATGCTCTTTTCTTTAAAAGTATGTTAACGATTAAGCAAATTACATCTTAACCAAGTTCAGTCCAGGCACAGCGAGCGCACACCTTTCAAATGGGGACTAACAGAAACATTGTTTCAGTGTTTTATACACCACCTTCTATAGACTGTAAGCTCGTTTGACCAGGGTCCTCTTCATCATATTATTCCTGTAAGTTTTTGTAATTGTCTCACTTATTGTTAATTCTTCCCCTCCAATATTATTGTAAAGCGCTACGGAATTTGTTGGCGCTATATAAATGCAAATAATAATAATAATAATAATAATAATAATAATAATAATATTCTCCTCTTCTCTGTATGCATTCCTTGTTGAGTTCCAGATGAAAAGGATAGAGCTTATAAAAGTGATTTACTCTCCTCAACAGGAAAGCAGAATCCTACTAACTCATGTAAATACTCACCACAGGCCTGTGTCTCATCACCCTGCAGCAACGAACATCATTTGGTCTGTGAAATCATCCTAGCTCTGTGACAGATTTAGCTCTTTTTCTTACCTCACATTTTTCATTTAATTTTTTCTTTTTTTTTAAAGTGTATTTTCTCTGTATGCTCCTATGTTTTTATTTTCTCATTTTCTTACTGTCCATTGACAACTATAGAACGCAGGTCATGCTAGGCATACCTATTTACATTCCTTTAAAGTGGCACTGTCATCGTCTGAGAACTTTACTGAATTTGCAAAGACCCCTGACAGTGACCCTACTAGCCTGAACATGTCCCTCACGGGTGCGGTTATTTTGTTCCTCCGGGTCCTCTTTAGCTCCTGACATCACTGCTGTGCTCTCGTGTACAGTATTGAGGTCTATGGAGAATCACACAATTATTATTAACATTTATAAAGAGCCAACAAATTCCGTAGTGCTGTTCAATGGGATAAAGCACCAGACAGAGACAATTCCCTGCAACCATCACCGGTGACGGATGCCAGGATTGACTCTGCAACATCGCCCAGAGTTGGGGAAAGTCAGGTGGAGGAAAGATATAGAGACAAAGTCGACCCTACCCTGACTGGGTTGGAATTTGAATGAATATCTTGATTGGGTTGTAAATTCAGTGAAATTCCAACACAGTCATAATGAGTATTTTCTGACGATTATATCTTTGTAAAATACTCGCTTTTCAGGGTGGAATGACAGTGCCACTTTAAAGATATTTTCTAGAAATATTTGTGAAGACAATGAATTATACTTCTGTTTCCTAAAATGTATATACTTGCATCTCTGCCATAATGGGTACTACTCTGTCTCCATATAGCAAAATTAACAGCAATCGGGGCAGGCACATCTATAAGGCGTCAGGGCGCCAGAGCAGATGGGTACAAAAAAGTGGATTTTATTTTTATTTTTAAGCAGCCCCTGTGCCCCCTCTACAGACCCTGTCCTCCCTGTACAGATCCTGCCCCCCACCTTTAGCCCCCTAACTCCTCAATTAGAGCCCCTATCACCCCACTACAACCCATGACCAGTGTCATTTCCAAGATTAGGTTCTGGATCCGCACCTGCTCTGTATGCCCGTGTCTGTATGATTATACATCACTGTATGTATGTCTTTGTATGACTGTGTCCGCATGTCACTGTATGACTGTGTGGTCGCATGTCACTGTATGATTGTGTCTGCATGTCACTGTATTACTGGGTCCGCATGTCTCTGTATGACTGTGTCTATGTCTCTGTATGTCTGTATGTCTCTGTAGGACAGTGTCTGTATGTCTCTGTATGACAGTCAGGGCCGCCATCAGAAATTTTTGGGCCCCTAAATCAGCTCAGGGTCTGGGCCGTGCATCCAAGTCTGCCCACAGGGACCGCCTTCAAATCCCGCCCACAGGAATACACACACACACACAAACACACGCACTGATACAAAAGGCCACAGTTACACACACATACTAACAAACACACTAAAACAGACATACACACATATAGGCATACATATTGAAACACACACATATACAGACACACAGGCATACATAGTGACACACAGACACATTCTAACATGCATACTGACAGACAGACATGCATACTGACATACATGCATGCTGACATACAGACTGACTGACACATAGAGCTCATTTTTCAGCCACCCTCCTGTTTCTTACCTTTCCCTTGTAGGAGGGTGGCTGGGGGAGTCGGCGCGGCTCTCCCTCTTCAAGACCTCCACGCCGACTCTCCTCCCGTGCGGAGTGAGCTGGGAGGAAGTGACCGCCCGTCACTTCCTCCCAGCAGCACTTGCATTGCGGCTGCAATTTTTTAAAAGCGGCCCAGTCGCGCTATTACACAGCCATAGCGCTGACTGGGCCCCTGAAGATATAGGGCCCATGGGCCACCCGATGGGCCCCTTCAGCATGCGGGCCCCGGTTCACCGACGGCAGTTCCCCCGCAACCGTCATGGTTGTCACCCCCTGATGGCGGACCTGATGACAGTGTCTGTATGTCTCTGTATGACAGTGTCTGCATGTCTCTTTGTGTGTTTGTATGACTGTATGTCTGTGTTTGTACGACAGTGTAGCTGTATGTGTAGATTGTATGACTGTGTGCCTGTATGAATGTGTTGGATTGTGTGCTTGCATATCTCTGTGACTGTGTGCCTCAATAATTATGCCTGTATGGTTGTGTTTGTTGCTATATATCTATGTCTATATGGCATGGGAGAAATAAAAGGCACACAACTGGCCCTGGAGGGAAGGGACACACAAAACAAGCTATGGGAGAGACCCACAGAAAAGGGCTGAGGGGGAGAAAAAAAAAGAGAAACACAAGGGGGCTTGTAATAGACAAAAATTCTTGCACTGGCTTTGGCAGAAATATAAGCTATACAATAGAGCATTTGAGAGGCAAATAAAGTGAGAGTGTGTCGAGAAAGAGTGTTTGAAAGAGTGAGTGTTTTAAATAAAATAAGTAAACGTTGGAGGAGAGAAATAATTTTTTAGCCTAAATAGAAGTCGTAAGATTATAAAACGTGTTTTTAATATAGCAATAAGTAAAAGGGTTATAATATAACCACAAGGTGGCAGAGGAATATAACCACACAGAAAATTGAATAATTATTGAACACAATGATACTAAGTGATCTATTAACAATATATACAGTGCTAGAAAAGCAAACGAAAATATATATATATATATATATATATATATATATATATATATATATATATATATACACATATACATACATATACACACATATGCTAGTAGCAACCAGAGCTGAGTGCTAATACGTGCCCTGTAAGAGATAAAGTATACTATGTCACCAATATCGATAAGATACAATGTAATATCCTAGTTGCTATGCTGTGCCGGGGGGAGCCCTCAGTTAAACAGTGGTCAGTCTCTGTATAGCAGCTTCTAGAACAGGGGTAGGCAACCTCCGGCACTAGTGCCATGCACGGCACTCTAGGTGTCTTTGCACGGTACTCAAGGCTGCTAGAGCCAAACAGGCTCTGTCCTATCAGGAGTCCCAGTAAAACTTCAGATATCTGTTAATACGAAAAGGTGGTGAAGGATAATCCTCAATTTATGCATTGCAGCATGTAGAGGAAGTGATCTCAGATAACTTCCTCCGAGCACTTGTGAATAGGAATCCACACTGTAGCAGAGCAGCCTGCAGCTCCTATACTTGAGCTATACCTGGCCGGCCTGGTCCCCACTGGAACCTAGGGAAGCCACCCACACTGCTAGATATACACAGAAATGCAGAATAACCCTCCCATCATACAAATAATATGAACAGCCCACACACAAACATACACAGCCCACAAACGTAACCCGCTAACAATCCACATACATGCACGCAACCCTGCATGCAGCCTCTCACATGCAATAACCCAAACAGCCCCCACACACTACCAAACACACAATGTGACATATCCATCCACACACACACACACACACACACAATTCCTCAAGCAGCCCTCATACACAGCCCACATTCATATACATCATACACGATACCATAAACTACTAATGAACATATACAATATAATAGCTCATATACGCACAAATACAATGATACAAAGCAATTACAGTAAAAATAACACAAGCAGAATATGGCAGCATACACAGCTCAATTTAAAAAAAATAGGATCGCGCACGCTACGGGACATCACAATCCTATATCGGCACACTGCTACTAAAAGGTTGCCTACACCTGTTCTAGATTGTCGTTAGCAAAGGTAATGGTGATAGGAATGGTAAGCTGTCAAATCTTATGTCTGATCTGTGCCTTTATGGGCAACTGTGCTAGAGTCTGTAGGACTAGTACTAGCCATCTTTAATCGGAAGCCCTGATCACTATAATCATACCGAAGTGCATGAGGTAAAGGGAATAGTATTACTGCTCGTTATATTGGCTACTCTGTGCCTTTCAGGGCACCTTTGTTTACCAAAGGTAAACAGAATCTAGCTGTCACTAGTTAAGCAGTATGCAAGTGCATAAGGTAGAGGAATAGGTCATAAATAATACTACTCGTTATGTTAGCTGATCTGTGCCTTCATGGGCACCTGTATTAGCCAAAAGTAATTGCAATCTAGCTGTCACTAATAGAGCAGTATTGTAGAGATCAGTATACTTGGGTCAGACTGCGTCTGAAGGATACAGTAACTGGAGGTCTGCTGCACGTGCTGATTGCACAACGGGATGTAATAGAATGTTTGGTGTGCAGATTGACCACAAGTGATAAGTGGAGCCCCGACGCGCGTTTCACCGGTACGGCAGCTATTCAGCGGGAATTGAGCCTCTGTTAACAGAGGTTTTAAATTTCCGGCTGTAATTTTTAATTGGTAAACCTTTGGTAAACAAAGGTGTCCTGAAAGGCACAGATTAGCCAATATAACGAGCAGTATTACTATTCCCTTTACCTCATGCACTTGGGAATGATGATAGTGATCAGGGCTTCCGATTAGAGATGGCTAGTACTAGTCTTATAGACTCTAGCACAGGTTCCAATGAAGGCACAGATCAGACATAGGATTTGACAGCTTACCTTTGCTAACAACATTCTGGAAGCTGCTATACAGAGACTGAGCACTGTTTAACCGAGGGTTCCCCCTGGCACAGCATAGCAACTAGGATATTACGTTGTATCTTATCGATATTAGTAACATAGTATACTTTATCTCTTACAGGACACGTATTAGCACTCAGCTCTGGTTGCTACTAGCATATGTATATATATATATATATATATTTATATTTATATTTTCTCGTTTGCTTTTTTAGCACTGTACATATTGTTAATAGATCACTTTATATAATTGTGTTCAATTATTAGATTATTTCCTGTGTGGTTATATTCTACTGCCACCTTGTGGTTACAGTATAACCCCATTTACTAATTGCTATATTACAAGCTACGTTTTATTATCTTACGACTTCTATTTGGGCTAAAAACGTATTTCTCTCCTCCAACGTTTATTCACTACTTGGGTTCATGTGCTACCACCTTAGCTCAGAGATCCTTTTATTATTCTCTGTTTTTTGTAAAATAAAATAAGTAAGCTAAATATATGAATGCACAGTCAACGCTCACACTTACCTCAGATCTGTACAATTGTGTGAGTTAGCTGAAGCAAAAATCAGTAAATATCGCCATCTCATGACAGAAAATATTTAGCACTTACCAGGGTTTTTCAAAACACAAACTCTCATTTCAAACTTTCCATTATAACTGCAATGTGGTTTCCCTTCTTGCTACAAACGTATCAGCCTGCAATTGATTAATATTATCTGTTATAACTGCAGAGTGGGTGCCACAACAAATTGTCTATATCTGGGCTATGTGAAGGCTTGTGTACCACAGTCTACTGCAGTTCAGGGTGTTGTCCTCCACCCCCCAATTTCTCCAAAAATAAGTGTTTTTGCGTTGTAATAATAATAATAATAATAATAATAATAATACTAATAAAAGGATGAACAATGTAATTAGACAAGTATATTTAGCTTTTGCTAGTTTCTACTTTCTCCAGGAGTCTAGCTGTTATAATATTCAACGTAGGTTCTCATATTATGAACCATGAATAAGTTGTTCTGCCATGCACCAAACGCGCAACTGAAATATTGCAGCTGGAAACCTATCCACTAAGCTATCTCATCAGCTTTACATTTTCAAAAGAACACTCTAAGCATCATGGCCGCTACAACTTACTGAAGTGGTTATGGTTCAAGGGCTTTATGGGTGAAATTCCTTCAGTTTTTGTCCATCTCTAAGAAACGTGACAAAAAAAACCCCCAAAAAACCTGTTGGTTTAAAGAAAAAGACGGTTTAAACAAAACAAGTAGCCAAGGTCCATTGCTAAATTATAAGATGAGTAGAAGCTTCCAAAGAATTCCAATTTAGAAATAGTTTAAAAAGTTTATTTACTCATAGATAACCTTTACAATTCCTAAAAGCAATACCTGATCATTTTAAAAGCGGTACTGTCATGTTTTTTGTTTTTTTACTTATGTCCCCTTTATGTTAATTATTTTACTCCCTCCATTGCCACTTGCCTTTATTTATATTTATTCTCTTTTCTTACATGCCGGATCGCAATACCTGGGTGTCTACATTTTGTTCTCCTCTGTCCATGATCTCTGCAGAGGATCGTTCTATGGGATTCTTTGGACTAATGGATTGTGGGTAGATTGACTTAGCAACTGAAAATGGAACTTTGCTAAAGCTCTGCCCATTGTCAAAAATTTACCCCCAAAAAGTACACACCCATTAGAAAGTGTAGTCCCTTCTTTATATTATGTATAAATAAAAATCGTAAGTGAATTAAAAATTTTTTTTATTTTTGCAACAGAGGGACAAAAATTTTTAATTTCAAAGCAAAACTTGCAGAATGACAGAGCCGCTTTAAAAGATTGCAAGGAGCACACAATATATTCAATTACATTGCCAAAACTAATTAAAGCTCCTTGCGTAGAGGGTACAAATTAATAGGGTACATTCCCAACAAAACTAAGGGTTAATTTGAAGTGGTAATTTAACCACTGGAGCTTACTGCATTATCAATGTTAGTTTCATTCAATCTGGGTGACATTGATTTTCTACAAGTGATGAAGACACAGTCTGACAGTCTGAATTCCTTTAGGTGTGCTCCCAGAATCTTTGGCTTTGATAGTAAATCTATTAGGAGACAAATATGTTTGAAAGATTGCACCTTGGAGAAAAACCTAAAAAAAAAAAATACCTGTAAAAATAAAGGCCTGGGTCTGAGATGCTACAGGTATTATGTAGGATTTATTTTTATATTATCATGATCTTGACTAAATTGTGTAAAAAAATAACGGATCACGCCAATAAATACGATTCATGGTGCCAATAAACACGATTTTTGATGCTGGACATATTCTGAGGAATCTAGTCCCATCAGATACATTTTTTGTTTGCTTGATTTTTCTTTTTAAAATAATTGTTGTTGATTTTTCTTTGAGAAATAGTAGATCCCCCCTCTAGGTTATACTTTTATTAAGAATTTCTTGAAACGTCTGGGGTTGTGGCAAAGAAAAGAATTTATCATTCTTGCATTTTTTTTCGTGAAGAAACACTTCATAATCTAATCAGATCTGTGTTTGCTCAGGACATGTAAATAATGTTGACAGGATACTCCTTTGAAATGTATAAAACTAGCGATGGTAGCCCCACTAGATTCCAAAAATAAGACACTCCAAAGTAAAATGCTATGAATGTTTTTACTGGCATTTAACTAGGTCAGTGGAGATATTCATTATACTGCCTGTAGGCAGTGTATAATGGAGATATCTCAATGAAGGATAACTGAATACAAATTGTACCTCCAGATAATTGTTTGTATAGGTAACAGTTGAGTAGAATCCATAAGATTTGAAGTGATATTATAATTTGTGCAGTGGTGATCAATTCAGTTAAAGGAGGTGCTGACTGGCACAATAGCCTCCAAATGATTTCCTTTGAGAAAGCATTGGATTGGCTAAGATTCTCAAGATCGATGATCTCAGTCATCGAGGCGGGATCAGCCATGGCAAGATCAGCATGGCGATGGAGAAAAGGTAAGTAAAGCTGGGGGGTGGGGGGTGTTAACCTAAATAGCTAGTCCAATACTATAGTGTTAGGAATTGTCACAAGTTTGGAGTGAATGGGCTCAGTATGCAGAGATTTTATACAGACACAGTCACTGAATTAAAAGGTTTATTTTTTTAATCAAATAAATATAATGTAAAAGTCCTAATGCAAGTATAAATGGTAATAAAGGCCATGCGGTGTCTCAAACTGATGCTATGTTGAATTTTATTTTCTGTATAAAATAGAAACATAGAATGTGACAGCAGATAAGAAACATTCGGCCCATCTAGTCTGCCCAATTTTCTAAATACTTTCATTAGTCCCTGGCCTTATCTTATAGTTAGGATAGCCTTATGCCTATCCCATGCATGATTAAACTCCTTTACTGTGTTAACCTCTACCACTTCAACTGGAAGGCTATTCCATGCATCCACTACCCTCTCAGTAAAGTAATACTTCCTGATATTATTTTTAAACCTTTGTCCCTCTAATTTAAGACTATGTCCTCTTGTTGTAGTAGTTTTTCTTCTTTTAAATATAGTCTCCTCCTTTACTGTGTTGATTCCCTTTATGCTTTTAAATGTTTCTATCATATCCCCCCTGTCTCGTCTTTCTTCAAAGCTATACATGTTAAAATCCTTTAACCTTTCCTTGTAAGTTTTATCCTGCAATCCATGAACCAGTTTAGTAGCCCTTCTCTGAACTCTCTAAAGTATCAATATCCTTCTGGAGATACAGTCTCCAGTACTGCGTACAATACTCCAAGTGAGGTCTCAGTGTTCTGTACAATGGCATGAGCCCTTCCCTCTTTCTACTGCTAATACCTCTCCCTATACAACCAAGCATTCTGCTAGCATTTCCTGCTGCTCTATTACATTGTCTGTCTACCTTTAAGTCATCAGAAATAATTATACCTAAATCCCTTTACTCAGATGTTGAGGTCAGTGGCATACACACAATCCATGGGGCCCCAGTGCAAAACTGATCCATGCCCCCCCAACAGACACACACACAGACATACAGACACACATACATAAAGACACATACATACATACATAGAGACGACACATACATACAGACACATACACATACAAACAAAAACACACATATACAAAATGTTTAAGTCACCCTCCTGTTTTCTACTTTTTAGGTGCAGGAGGGTGACTTTCCTTGGGGTCCACTCTGACTCTCACTGATAGCTGGGAGGAGTGACGGGCATTAAAGCCCCGCAGCTATGACCGGGGCCCCCTGGAAATTCATCTCCATTGGGTGGCACTAACAGCACTGGCCACCCGATGAGCCCTTTGAATGTGCGGCCTCGGCGGTTTGCCGTGCGGGCCAGGGCCGCAACACATAGCGGCGGGCACCTGGTCACAGGGGTCCGCAGGACAGCCGGGCCCCCTGGAGTGACGGGCCCGGTCGCAGCTGCAACCCCTGCGACCATGGTATGTACGCCACTGGTTGAGGTTAGGACTCTCAAATATGCTGTACTCTCCCCATGGGATTTTACATCCAAGATGCATTATCAACATTAAACATCAGCTGCCACAACTATGACCATTTTTCTAGTTTACTTAATAATTTGCCATTTGGCTTATCCCTCTTGAAACATCAACCCTGTTACATATCTTCGTATCATCAGAAAAAATATATACCTTACCATCAAGACCTTCTGCAATATCACTAATAAAAATATTAAAGAGAATGGGTCCAAGTACAGATCTCTGAGGTACCCCACTGGTGACAAGCCCATGCTTCGAATGTACTCCATTGACTACAACCCTCTGTTCAGGGCCGCCACCAGAAATTTTGGGGCCCCTAACTGAGCTCGGGGCCTGGGGGCCCACTTCCAAAACCACCCACAGAGACCGCCTCCAAATACCGCCCACAGGAATACACACACACAAACACACACACTGATACAAAAGGACACAGATACATACTAACAGACACACATACTGAAACAGACATACACGCATACATACTGACACACACATACTGAGACATACACACAGGCATACATAGTGACAGACAGACACATACTAACATACATACAGACACACATGCATGAGGACATAAAGACACATACATACATACAAACACACACACATACATTCATACACTGACATCCATACATACATTCATAATGGCATACAGACATACATGCATATATACAGACATACTGACAGACATCCATACACACATACACACAGATATACGTTCATAATGATATGCAGACATACATTCATACTGACATACAGACATACATTCATACTGACATACAGACATACATATATAATGACATACAGACATACATATATACATACAGACAGACATACATACACAGTCAGACAGACAAACAGAAATACAGACATACATAGACATACATGCATACAGACAGATATACACATACATGCATACAGACACATACATACATACAGACATACATGCATACAGACAGACATACATGCATACAGACAGACACACATACACATACATATATACAGACAGACATACACATACATATATACAGACAGACATGCATACAGACAGACAGACACATACACATACATATATACAGACAGACATACAGACACATACATACTTACAGACAGACATGCATAGAGACAGACATGCATAGAGACAGACATGCATAGAGACAGACATGCATAGAGACAGACATGCATAGAGACAGACACATACATACTTGCATACAGACAGACATACATGCATACATGCATACAGACATACATACAGACGCACATGCATACAGACAGACATACATGCATAGAGACAGACAGACACATACATACATGCATACAGACAGAGACATACATGCATACAGACATACATGCATAGAGACAGACAGACATACATGCATACAGACAGACATGCATACAGACAAACATACACACACACAGCTCATTTCCCAGCCACCCTCCTGTCTCTTACCTGTTCTTTGAAGGAATGGGTGGCTGGGGATGATGGGAGTCGGCGCGGCTCCCTCTTCACCGGCGCGCGCGCTACTCCCGCGCGGAGTGAGCTTGGAGGAAGTGACCACTTCCCTCCCAGCAGCACTTGTGGCTGCTTTTTTTTTTTTTAAGGGGCCCGGTCGCGCTGTATCACGGCCACAGCGCTGACCGTGCCCCTGAAGATATAGGGCCCATATGGTTGTCACCTCCTGATGCCGGCCCTGCCTCTGTTGCCTGTCACTCAGCCACTGCCTTACCCGTTCTACAATATTGGAATCCAAACTTAAAGATTGCAGTTTATTGATAAGCCTTCTATGTGGAACAGTGTCAGTTTATGTTTTCTGTATATGTTTTATGCACGCCTAGTGAGAGATATCCTCCCCCTACAGATTAAGGATATTAGTCTAATCTTGCTTATTCTTATAAAATATTTTTCATTATTTTAATCAAGGTTGAATCAGTGCTGCAGGGGTTAATCAAGGTTGAATCAGCATTGCAGAGGTTAATCAAGGTTGAAGGTAGGTTCCAGGCAAACAAGAGTTGATTCAGGGGAATTCCACAGGTGAGGGTAAATCAACTTACTTCAGTCAGGAGCTGACTCTGTACTCCAGGGTAACAACAAAACAACTGAGCACAGACCCTAGGGTGGTCTGTGCTTAAATAGGGGAAAGGGAATAGGAGCTCTCCCATGAGGATGGGTCTAAGGGTCTATATAAGTAGAAGGCTCCTCTGGGGCACAGGGTGTCCAAACCACCCTATGTGGGTTGGAAGCTATGTCAGTTTGTGCATTTAACTTGTAAACCTCCGTGCTGCATCCATGCTTACTGAGCTGGATTCCCCAGGGCTAGGTCATCCGGAGGAGATCCTGGATCAGTATGGAAACATAGAAACATAGAATGTGTCGGCAGATAAGAACCATTCGGCCCATCTAGTCTGCCCAATAACACAGAACACAGTACCAAAACATGTCCACAGGAGGAGAGGTAGGGGTAAGGGTAGACAGGGTGTGCCTTCTGGAAACAGGACAGGCAGGGCAGAGCAGGCCTCTCTGAAACAGGACAGGCAGGGCAAGGTAAGGCAGGCCTCTCTGGAAACAGGACAGGCAGGGCAAAGCAGGCCTCTCTGGAAACAGGACAGGCAGTGCCATGACAGGAATACATGTTTGAAATGCTACAGTGTTCCTTTAAATAATTATTTTCTGTGACAGAGTCAGCCTTAACCCTAGGGGTTGGGGATTTATAAAACTTGGCTAAATGCATACTTCCCAACATTGGGTGGTATGGATTCAGGATAGGGTGCACGAGCCAAAAATGGCATATCAATGATGTCACTTGATTTACTGACAATGCCCAAAGTGGATGGTCCTGACTGCAGTGGGGGTGTTCATGCTGACTGACATCCTCCTGGTTACATCCACTTAGGGCTGAAAGTTCAGAGAGCCCTGTTGAAGTTTTCCATGGACCCAGTGTTCTCATCACAGCACAAGCACATCTAATACCTGCTGGAGATAGTCCTATGAACACCCTAGACGTGACAACAGTGCCCAAAATCAATACAGGCGGGGAACATGCTAAAGACAAAAACTGCACTTTTCCTCCTTTTATTTTTAAAGCTTTCAAGAGCTTTCCTCCTTCACCACTTTCTTCAGCCCTCCTTCTGCTCCTTGCTATGCAGCCTGCCAAAATATGGCACAATGTCAGACACACAGATTTTATATGGCTACACTGCTTAAATGACAGACCCTACCAGGCAGAGGCGGCTCTAGACTTTATGAGGCCTTAGGCGAAACTCAAACATGAGGCCCCACTAACAAAAAAGTGCCACATATACACAATGATGCACAGTTTACCTGTGTATGTGCCTGAGAGTGTGTCTGACAGAGTATCCTTGTGTGTGAATGTATGTCTCTGTGAGCATGTTTGCGTTTTTGTCTGAGACCCTATGTGTATGGGGTAGCTGCTTGAAGTGTGTTGTGTGTATGAGGGGGTGGGGGTGATGGTGAGGAGAGGCGGGTGATGGTGACAGGGAGGTGATGTGAGAGGGGTGATGGTAATGTGAGAAGGGGAGGTGATGTGAGAAGGAGGGGGTGATGAGAAGGAGGGTGATGTGAGAAGGAGGGTGATGTGAGAAGGAGGGGGTGATGTGAGAAGGAGGGGGTGATGTGAGAAGGAGGGTGATGTAGGAAGAGGGTTGATGGTGTGGGGGTTGATGGTGAGGGTGATGGGGTGGGGCTTAGGATGGTGGGGGGGTGGTGAGCCTGAGGGTGGCGGGGGGTGGTGAGCCTGAGGGTGGCGGGGGGTGGTGAGGCTGAGGGTGGTGGGGGTGATGCTGAGGGTGGTGAGGGTGGTGGTGGGGAGGCTGAGGGGAGGGGGGCGTGGTGAGGCTGGTGTGGAGGTGAGGCTGAGGGTGGGTGAGGCTGAGGGGGATGAGAGAGAGCCTACCTTTACTCCCTGGTGGTCCAGTGGGCTCCCTGGTGGTCCGGTGGCCATTGCTCCGGTCTGCAGCTCCGCAGAGCAGCAGACCATGTAATCTCGCGAGATGACAGAGCGTTGGCAACACTCTGATTGGCCGGTTTTCGCGAGACACATGGTCTGTAGCTCTGCTCACTGCGGAGCTGCAGACCGGTGTCTGCGGTGGCTGGCCAGGCAGCCTGGAGGGGCCTCGCACCCGGCGGCATACCGCGCAAGCCGCCGGGGCCCCTCCTGGTGTCAGGTGTCAGGTCACTGACCGAGGACCTGCCACAGTCTGCCCACAGGTGGTTTAGGCGGCCGCGAGGCCCTAGCCAACGCGTGGCCTTAGGCGGCCGCCTAAACCGCCTAATTAGAGAGCCGCCTCTGCTACCAGGCTTACATTTCCAGATCTGTCTGACTAAAACATTAAAAAAAAAACAAAACCTAATACCTATCTAATGCATCCTGACAGGCCCATAATGCCCGTAAATAATGTTACAGTAAAACTCTAAATAATAAATTATTGGAACCCCCTGCAGAGTCTGCAATCAGTATAGTACCTTATATTAATGTCAAAATACAGTTAGAACGAAATTACACATATATTTTTTTTTAATTATTTGTTTTTAATTTTTTTTTAGTTTTACTTTTTAACGTAATATATATATACATATACACACACACACACACAGTACTTAGATCATGTATATAATACACACACATATATATACATATATGACCTAAGTATATATTATTTAATTTTAAACTGTTTTAAAATTTAATTTTACTTTATTACAGGCAGCAGTGGGACTACCTGTCATTCCAGCCACTCCCCCTGCTGGCACTGCTATGGACGGCTATTCTGTCCATGTGATCGTGAGGTCCTCGTAAGGACCTCGCGATCACATGGCCCAGGAGGGCTGGATCGGCAGCAGCGGGACTCTCTGGGATGCAAGGTAAGTCCCCCTATTGCGATCGGCGGAGTGGGATCGCCGGCGAGCAGTTAAGTGGCCAGGACGGCGGGGACGTACCATGCCGCCCGTCAGCGTTTAGAGCCGGGTCCCCAAGAACAGCATAGCACGCCTGCCATCCTTAAGGGGTTAAAGACACATTATTGTGAGAAATATTGCTGTTGATCTATGTTATACACTCAGACACACCAACAATATGGAGGGACATTAGGAGAGAAAAGAGGGAAAGATGGACTTGGGCCCAAAATAGGGACAGTCCCTCCTATATGAACACTTGGGAGGTATGGTTTCCTATAACCCTTTCGCTCAAATAATATATGGGCATGTTCTATACAATCCATGGAACAGCCAGCAGTCTCCCAAGTGTTTGTTAACAATGTGTTCTGAGAGGTAATGTTTAAAGGGACACTAAAGGCACCAAAACAACTTTATATTAATGGAGGGTTTTGGAGTATAGTATAGTAAATCACCTTTTTAATAGAGCAGAAGGGGCAGCAATCATCTAAATTGCTATTTAGACCTATAGTGTCAGGAATACATGTTTGTATTCCTGACACTATAATGTTGCTTTAAAATCACTTTGTTTATACAGCTCTAGTCATACCTCCCTGCATGTGACTTGCACAGTTTTCCTAAGCACTTCCTGCAAACAGTCATCTAATGTTTACACTATTGCACAGTCTGTTTAATTTAGAATTTTAGTTCTCCTGCTCTGTTAATGGCCTTCTAGACCCTGAAGGAGTCTCCTGTGTGTGTAATTAAAGTTCAGTTTACAGAACAGTAGATCAAATATTCTAAAGCAAATTAACATCTGATTGAAAAAACAACAACAAGTTTGTATGCAAGCTGTGTGAGGCACATGCAAGGGGGGTGTAGCTAGAGTGGCATAAACAGAAACAAAACTTATTTAACTCCTAAATGGCAGAGAAATGAGCAGTGACTTCAGAGGCATGACCTAAACACAAAAACTACTTCATTAAGCTAAAGTTGTTTTGATGCCTATAGTGTCCATTTAACTTAGGTAACATTTTAACAAACAATAGAAATATAGAGGTAACCTACTGAATTCATTTTATCATGCTGTAACAATAGTCAGTATGTATATATTTCATTATATACAGTACATTTTCAGGACATAATAATATATTATACAATAAACCCCTCAACCCTTTTTACCCTGTCATAATATTCCTGTTTATTGGCAAGGATTTCTAGGAATTGTTTATTTATTTTTTCAGCTTTAAAAGTCAGCTCTACAAATACATGCGGTTTTCTAGTTTCAGCCTACCTATCCACGGTTCTCTCCCACTGGCTGCAGTCCAGCTTCACATCAGCCCCAGACTAGAATTTCTAAATTGGTCAACATTAAAGGGATTCTATGTTTTCCTGGCACTATAGGCTCTTGGAGTGCCCCCCTCCCTTGGCGCTGAAGTGGTTAAAAACCCTTCAGCCACTTACCTTAATCCAGTGCCGAGCTCCCTCGGCGCTGGTGACCTCTCCTCCCCCGCCAACGCCAGCTCCCGAGTGGAGCCGAATGCGCGGCCAGAGGCGTACGCGAGTTCAAACCTGCCCATAGGAAAGCATTACTCAATGCTTTCTTATGGGGATCTTTTTTGACGCTGGAGGTCCATGAGGACGTTCAGCGTCAAATAAGTGCGATTTACTCAGTGTACAGCCCCTAGAGGCTGGATTAACCCTGCAGTGTAAGAGAAACTGCTATGTTTTCAGCTGTAGGGTTAAAACTAGGGGGACCTGGCACTCAGACCACTTCATTGAGCTGAAGTGGTCTTGGGTAGCCATAGTGGTCCTTTAATGTCTAAACAGTCATTGGGATATCTGCAGGAACCAATAGAACCGTGGCATTGTTAACAGGGTAGCCCAGTCTAGTCTTAATAAATGGGTTGCCACCTGTTTAGTGAAAAATGTATTTATTGAATAAGCAAAATATTTGCTAGGATTTTAAAAATTATTATTTACTAAACTCAGATTTGTTGTGAATTTAAATCTGAATTTCAAGATGAATGCAACAGTTCAGACACCATAACCACTTCATATAAATAAAGATGTTATGGTGCCATGAGGTGTCTGGAACTTGCTCACCTTAAGGGGTTAAACTGTTCTCGAGTGGTTTAACCCCAAAGTCTGTGTTCCAACGCCGAATCTACGTTTCTCTCTGTCCTTTCTTTTTCTCAAACTCAGGAAACCGGAAGGCTCTTGAAGAATCAGGC
This sequence comes from Pelobates cultripes, assembly GCA_933207985.1. Taxonomy (NCBI): domain Eukaryota; kingdom Metazoa; phylum Chordata; class Amphibia; order Anura; family Pelobatidae; genus Pelobates; species Pelobates cultripes. The sequence continues at coordinate 82,429,025 of OW240922.1, forward strand.
CTGACGCTCTCAGCCAATCAGTGACTCATCATTCAAAAACTGGCTTGAAAAAGGAACGTTTCCTTTCAAGCCAGTTTTATGAATGGGGAGTCACTGATTGGCTGAGAGCGTCACCTAACCACTCTTAGCCCATCAGCGCAGCTGGTGCCAGATTCCTTCAAAACCCTTCCGGGATTTTGAGGGGGAAAAAAAAAGACAGAGAGGCAGGAAAATTTGGCACTGGAACACAGACTTTGGGGTTAAACCATTCGAGTGGTTTAATCCCTTAAAGTGAGCCGGCACTAACTTTAATGAAGTTGTTATTGTGCCCAGAGTGTTCCTTTAAGGCTAAAATAGCTTATTCAGCAAAGTTCTTCACTTTAGCTACAATCACATTCATAGGTGTGCCGGAAGGGGTATGCTGTTTTTGGCGAGGCAGACCCTAATATAGAGTCGAATCGTCCTCCTTATTCCTTGTCTAAGGACACTTTTAGGAGGATTTCCACAAAGAAAAATTATGACTATTTATGCATACGTCTGTTCATTGGTGCAAAAATTTGTATATGTAAAAATTTGATATGTCCATTTTTTCTAGACGCACACTGTAATTTTACATGCCACACACACCTTTGGGTTCTGCTTTTCTATTTCAGTCTCACAGGGTTATTCAATAAAGTGAGAATTTGAGGTGAATTTAAGATGAATTTCAAACTTAAGGCCAGAGTAGTTGAATTGAAAGATTAACTTTTTTCAGATTTTTTTACATTTAACTATTTTGACCTTAAACTTGCAAATCACTTTGAATTGTGCGTCCAATTCATCTTGTCGCAAACACGTTTTCTAGTCCACCTATTGTACAGCTCTGTGGAATTTGTTGGCACTTTATAAATAATAATAATTCTCACTTTAGCAAATAACCCTGTATATTTTGCCATTTGGATTTCAGTGTGCCACAATTTAGAATTAAGCAAATAAACCACAAAGTGAATATTAGGCCAAAGTAGTCAAACTGGAAAAATTCACCAAGTGAGCCATGATTTCAGTTCCTCTATTTTGGCCTTAAATTTGAAATTCACAATAAATTCCCAACAGTTCAGAAAGTAATGAATACCTAGAGTTAGTGGTGGTATTTTGCGTATGTGACATTTTAGGTGTTTTGTGGAAGTAAGATTTATTGACAGGTATCTCTGCCCATCACTGACAAAGACAGCACAGTAAGGTCCTCCCAGTATCCACGTACATCAAGCACGCCACGTGGAAACTTACGGACATTCTCAGAACGCGGCTACGCGAAAGGGAGTCCTCACTGCTATGCGGTTATTGTAATGGATCCGTAAATAGCGTACTAACCTGCGCTGTATTGCCTTGATACGTCACTGTGTGTGCGGAAGAGCTACGCCACGTTCTTACGGGCTCTCTGGGAATAGCCGGAGCGGCTCCATCTCGGCGGCAGAGAGACCAGGAGAGAGGTGAGGAGGGGGTCATGGCTTGCTTGGAGTAACACGGAGGGTGCAGTGGGTAAATATGGAGATTGCTGAGATGATAGGAAGGGGACAGATAGTGGCTGGGGGTGACAGGAAGGGGACAGATAATGGTGACTAGTTTATAGGAAGGGGCAGATAGTGGCGGGGGGGTGACTGGTTGGGAGGGGGCAGATGAGTGGCTGGGGGTCACAGGTTGGGAGGGGCAGATTTGTGGCTGGGGGTCACAGGTTGGGAGGAGTGCAGGTTGTGTGGTGGGGTGACAGGTGGGGAGGGGCAGGTGTGGCTGGGGGTGACAGGAAGAGGGGCAGTGTGGCTGGGGGTGACAGGAAGGGGGCAGATTATGGCAGGGTTTGGGAGGCAGGTGGCAGGAGGACAGGTTGCAGGGGGGGACTGGACAGGTGGGAGGGCAGATTGTGGCTGGGGAGTGACAGGTGGGGAGGGCAGATAGTGGCTGGGGGTGACAAGAGGGGGGCAGGTGTGGCAGGTTTTGACAGGTGGGAGAGAGGGCAGGTGTGGCAGGGTTTGACAGGTGGGAAAGGGCAGGGGGAGGGGCAGATTGTAGGGTTTGACAGGTGGGGAAGGGGCAGGTGGGGGAGGGGGCAGATTGTGGCAGGGTTTGACAGGTGGGGAGGGGGCAGATTGGGGAGGGGGCAGATTGTGGCAGGGTTTGACAGGTGGGGAGGGGGCAGATTGTGGCTGGGGGTGACAGGTGGCAAGGGGGTAGGTGATGGTTTGAGGGGTAGGGGTGACGGGATGTGGGCATGGTGGTGACTAGTTGATAGGAAGGGGGCAGCTTGTGGTAGGTGGTGACAGGAAGGATGCAGGTGCTGGTTTGAGGGGTGGGAGTGACAGGAGGTGAGCATGTTGTGGCTCATCTCTAGGGTGACGTGACAGACAGATTGATAGAAAGGGGGCAGATGGTGACTAGGGTGACAGGCAGAGGCATGTGGTAATTGGGGGAGGGGGGCTCAGTTTGGTGGGGCAGGGGTGCATGGAAGGGAGCAGGTCGTGGTTGGGCTGATAGGAAGAGGGCAGATGTTGGCTGCGGCAACATGAAGGAGTCAGGTTGTGAAAGGGGTAATTTTTGGCTGGGTTCACAGAAAGGAGGTAGGGGGGTGACAGGAATGGAACAGGTTGTGGCTGGGGTTACAGGTGGTGGCAGGGTTCACATAATGGAGACAGAAGTGACATGGAGGAACCATATGACTGAGCTAGTAGAGAAGAGGCTCAGTGATGTTGGGGTGAGGTGACTGAGAAGGAAGAGGTGCATAATAGGATATTAAAGAGAATTCTGGTGGATTTTCTCTCTTTTTCTTTTTTCTTCCATATTGTATTAGTTGTCTGGATGGGAGTTAGAGAGTAGCCATTTGTAGGGGTGAACTAACAATGATGTCTGTGGTTTAATAGGGCATTTATTCAGGAACTGTGGGGTAGTTTTGGGCCCATATACATATTTGCAATCCCATTTTTAAGCGGGAGAGATTAGGTGTCAGGGGACAGAGTGTTTATTGCCACAGGGCCACTTAATACACCCCTGCTTTCATGCACACAGACATGCTTACAGCAAAACTGTACTCAAGTGTTCATGCCTACAGACCCGTCGAAAAAAGGAACCCCTGCATTAGTGCACACGGACCTGTTGCAAAATGCACGCTTGTGTTCGCTCAATTCTGCCACAAAAATGCACCCATGCGCTTTGGGGTACATACCCACCATAAAACTGCAACCCATGAGAATAGGATTGCAGCATAAATAAAACCCTGCAATTTCACACGTGGGCACTACACATGAATATATTCAGCTTACTGAAATGCTTTAGGTGTAATGCTTCTGTCTCTGACTTTTATAAAACTCTGTCTGACAGCTTGGAGGGTTTGCTACCTGTCTCCCTTTAAACAATTAAGTGGAATTGGAAGAGAGAGTGTCTATTGATATTGGTGCTTGTCATTTCTTTACTTTTCAGTGAATATTAATAGACATCAGTTAAACCAAACACAGCTTGTTGATAAGGTTATGATTGGCCATTTGTCCGCAAGCCTTTAGATAGAGATGCTACTGATTGCAAGTGCCAAGCACAAACGAGAAAATGTGTGCAAAAAAAATGTGGTTGTTTGGTGGACTTACAGTAGCTGCAGATACTTGTTGCTAATACCCCCACCCCTCTCACCCCCACCTAAATATGCAAACTATATTATGCATTAGATGAGGGTGGTATACCTACTAAATGGTAGAAAAGCCTTTTTTATATTGGCTGAGGGCTTTAAATGCTTATACTATCAGTGTTAATGCACATACGAAGTGTCATTAAGGCTTATCTTGCTAATTCATAATTTGATGGTAAGCCAGCTGTTTTTAGCCCTCAGAATAATGGGAGCTGCAGTTATGTGACAGCAGGGCAGCTGCATTGCTTTAATCTTTAAAGTACTTCACACAGTGAACACATGTCTTTATTCTAAAGGGTTAAAATGTGAACAATTTTTAATTGTACATCAATCCATATTTCTATATTTAGTGTTAGTATGTATATTTGCCGTTTCATGATTAGGCAATTGTTGAGTGTTTAAAGCCCTTTTTGAAAAAATGTTTAAATATTCAATTGCTCTTAGTTTACTTTACTCGTGATTTACCCTGCAATCCATGCTGTGATTTCATCAGCTCCTGTGTATGCCTCTCCAAATGTAGCTGGTTCTCGAGCTCTTATTGGCTGCTTTTCTGTGGATGCAGCCAATCAGCATTCGAGTAGCCTGTTTTGAGGATAGAATTTACAGATTTTACTATTAACATGACGTAAAGTCATGATTTTATTAATGACACGGAGGCGAGTATTATGCTGCACTCTTTCTTTATTTACCTCAGCAGCAAAGAAAAATAACATTAAATCGGTATAAAAGAAACCAGTAAATAACATGAGGTATATCTTCCTAGCAACAGCAACAGCCAATCAGCATCCTCTTTATAGCATAATAGGCAGTGTCCAGTATACTACTTCCTCTTTCTTGCGATCCCGAACAAGGACAACAAATCCAAATAAAAAGTGGGCTTCAATTAGAGGGTATACGAGCCTTAAACTGGATCTAGAAGTCAAGCTGGAAGAGAAAAGAGAATATGGTAATATCCAAGTATAAAACTGGATTTATGCATAAATTTACATGAAATATCAGATATATATATACACATAACATGAAATTCAGTTTAGTCAAACCTTAAGCTCTTGACAGTCATTAACAAGGATAAAGCCCAGTAATCAAAAAAGACTTACCGTGAAGTCAACTTACCCAGAGAAGACCAAATCTCCAGGGATGGGAGGGAGGGATAATACTCGCCTCCGTGTCATTAATAAAATCATGACTTTACGTCATGTTAATAGTAAAATCTGTAAATTTTATTAAGACACGGAGGCTCCTATTATGCTAGTTCAAAGCTGTGAAATTATGTCTCCTGTGAAGTGTTGAATAGGTCTAAAGTAGAAATCATGGAATGTAGACTCTGAAGACCAGCCGCTCTCATAATATCCTCCAAGCGACAACCAATCGAGGAAGCCTTAGAAGCCATTGCCCTACGAACCGAATGAGGCACTGACACAAAGGTATCAATACCTGCTAGAGACATCACGTATTTGACCCACCAGGCTAGAGTAGACACCGGAAGATGCGACTTTTGGAAGAGTTCCTGTTTCAAAGGATTCTGTAACGTAGTAGAACGATGTTCACACACCCATTAGTATGCAACAGGGCAAAGGATCTATCAGGGAAAACTGGGTAAGATAGATTTTAGAGGAGGTTTTTGTCCTCCGTGAAATGTCAAAGAGGACACCTTCTGGAGTAAAGGAACGACCAACCACCTCACTAGCTCGTACGTCAGAAAAAACCTCTTGCAAGAAAAATAAATAAAAAATTCAAGACAATAGAGACGTCCCACAAGACAGAGTATCGTGGTAAGGGTGAATGAGCAAACCATATTCCTCAGAGAAGTCAATATATGACAGGATGTCAACCGACAGGCGTCCAATCAAAACTTTGATGGCCAGCAGAAATGGACGATCGTTAAGGTCCACAGTGCGATAGGCTTTACCTTCATCATAGAAGTCAGAAAAATGGAGGACAGACATAAAAGGAGCCGATATGGGATTTAAATTTATTTTCATGCACCAACTATGCCATCTGCTCCAAGCAGATTTATAAGCCTGTCTCGTGTTGGGTGCACCCTTGATAAGTTGGGGAGTTGATTGCGAAACTCCCTTGACCGACCAAGGTTCCCTGAAATAGACTACACTATGATATGCAAGAGACCTTGGAGAACAAGAGGATTAGGTACACCATCTGGATCCTGAAGAAGGCACTCGAGAGATGGAAGGTCGATAACCATCTCCTGAAGAAAAGAGAACTATGGTTGGGATGGCGATAGAGGAGCCACGATCAACAGGTGCCGGACTGGCGATGTAGATGGAAAGGCAAAAAATCATAATTCCTTGGAGAAAACATTCATAGCCAATGCTATCGGATCTGGTCTCCAACTGAAAAAACGGGGAAGTTGAGCATTCAAACGATAAGCGAAAAGATCTATTTCCAATAGACCCCGTAGGTTCCAGATGTCTTGGAAGACCATGGAATCCAAGTGCCAGTCGCTGGAATCTCTGAGTTTGCGTGAATACCAGTCCGTCGTAGTGTTGGAGAGACCTTGAATATATTCTGCCCTGACTGAAATGCCGTGTCTCAGGCAAAATTGCCAGCAATCACGAGGCATGTAGGTCAGAATTTTGTATTTTGTGTCTCCAAGTGATTGATGTAGCGGACTGCTGACACGTTGTCCATCTTCAGAAGGATAGCGCATTGGGCTTGAGTTGGGGAGAAACTATGGACTGCAAAGGAACCGGGTGTTCCAAACAATTGATGTGGAGTGTTGATTCCAGGTTTGATTATCTGCCCTTGGTGGAAATAGTTCTGCATTGAGCACCCCAACCGTGCAAACTTGCGTCGGATTTGATTATCAAATCTGGAGCTGTACAAAATATGGTGTGCTTATTCCAAGCTTCCATGTGAAGAAGCCACCATTGGCGTTCATTCTCTGCTTCTGAGTCCAGAGTTACCATATCTGTGTATGATGTGCTGCCCTTGAGATGAAGTTTGTAATCGTTGTAGGGCTCGATAGCCAAGAAGACCTGTAGAAATGGCCTGTATAGATGCCGCTAGAAGGCCTAACATTCTCAACAGTTGTTTGAGAGAGAGTTGAGAGGTTGCTAGTGTTCGCATATCTCCTTCTTTACATTGGCTAATTTTGCCACCGCAGGGTGTAGAGTTTGAAGGGTAGAATCTACAATAATCCAATATAACCCAGAAATTGTATTTGTTGCGTGGGAACGATAATGGATTTCTCCCAATTGGTCAGGAAGCCTAGGTTCTCTAACAGAGTCAAAGTCCATGCAAGGTATGTCCGGATTAATTGAATAGACTGAGCCAGAATGAAAATGCCATCTAAATATATTATAAGATGTGAGCTTGGTGAAGCACCATGGAGCTGAAGACAGTCCGAATGGGAGGCACCTGAACCTCTATTTACTGCCCTACCATGTAAATTGCAGGAAGTTCTCGATCTTGATGTTGTACTGGGATAGGCACTGTGAGATATGCATCCTGCAGATCCAATTTGGCCATCCGATCTGCTGGTTGGAGAAGATCCCTTAAACAATGCTCTCCTTCCATCTTGGAAGTGCTGATATGCTCATAACTATTGAGCAGTCTCAAATTTATTACTGGACGGATACCTTTGCCTTTTTTGGGAAACAAGAAAAGGTTGCTCACGTAACCCAGGGTATGTGCCAGAATCTCTACAATTGATTGTCCACAGAGACAAGGTCTGTGTCTCATTGGGAAAAAACAATTTTCCTTGATGGGGAACATTGAACAAGTAGAGAAAGGAAGTCTATGCAATACCATTTCACAGTGTGAAGAACCTAAGCATCTGATGAAATGAGGGATCATACATGGGAAAAATGTGTGAGCCTGCCCCCCATTATCAGTAAGAAAGAATGGAAATTGTGAAGACGTCTTAGGAGCATCCCTTAGGCCACTAACAATCCAGGGTTGGCCACTTTGTGAGAAGGAGGTTGGTATAGTACATTGTTCAAAGAAATCGGCTCGGCAAGTATAAGAGCCTTGGTTCTGTCTAAATGAACTTCTGTTTGTTTAGCAGGACAAAGGAGCCAAATTCTTTTACAAAGTTGTCCCCAAAGAGAAAACCTTTTGCCTGTGTTATCTGGCTCGTTTGGGCTCAATCTTGAGCAAGATCGATTTGTGGCGTTCTGTGACAACCGCATTGTTGGCGTTGCCAACTTAAATTACTCTCTGGATCTAACCACTTAAGATGGCGCAATCTAATTCTAGATCATCCTCCACTGCTTCAAAGATCTTGGCTGCTGAGCCCAAGATGCCCAGGATTTTATCCTGACAGTTTTGCGATGAAAATCTAAGCCTTTAGATGGCTTCCATCCTGTCTTACTCAGGAATTGAATGCTTTTAGGATTGACTGATAGCGTTTAACATGAGTCATCAGGGACTGTTCGGTGTGGCCATTCAGCCCGCAATTTATTTCACTTTGCCTTCTCAAAAGGCTTGCGTACTCTGGATGCCAATATACTTTGCTACATGGTCTGAGGAGACCACTGGATGACATAGGTCGTCAGGTTCGAATAGGGGTTCACATTGAGTGTCCAAGATCCTATCGGTGTCCCTGAGTCTGCATAATCTACCTAAATCTTGGTAGGTTTAACAGGACGTGTATCCCAAACGGGATTAGCATCCTCTTCATCAGTAATTTCATAATCAGGATCAGAAATATCCTCTGAATCCTTCATATAGGACCCAGGGAACTCCTCCTCAATATCACTGAACTTGGATTCAGAGTTTAATTGGGCTTTTGCCCTTTTCCAAAGTCTAGTCGATTTTGCCCGACTAGTAGCTCTTTTGCGCGGTGGTAAATTAATCGCGCCATCCATGACAGGTATGGTACTGTCCATCTCTATTGTTTTGGAGGAGTGTTTAGCCTTATATGAGGCCTTGCGGCCAGGCTGAAGCAGAGCAGGTGTGAGTACAGATACACCTCCATATAGTACTCAGGTAACTCCTCCTCAATATCATATAGTACTCAGGGAACTCCTCCTTAATATCCCTGAGCTCAGATTTAGAGTTCAATTGGGCTTTTGCCCTTTTTCAAAGTCTAGTCGATTTTGCCCGACTAGTAGCTCTTTTGCGTGGTTGTAAATTAATCACGCCATCCGTGACAGGTTTGGTACTGTCCATCTCTATTGTTTTGGAGGAGTGTTTAGCCTTATATGAGGCCTTGCGGCCAGGCTGAAGCAGCGCAGGTGTGAGTACAGGTACACCTCCATATAGAACTCGGTGAACTTCTCCTCAATATCACTGAACTTGGATTCAGAGTTTAATTGGGCTTTTGCCCTTTTCCAAAGTCTAGTCGATTTTGCCCGACTAGTAGCTCTTTTGCGCGGTGGTAAATTAATCGCGCCATCCATGACAGGTATGGTACTGTCCATCTCTATTGTTTTGGAGGAGTGTTTAGCCTTATATGAGGCCTTGCGGCCTGACACCAGGGCCTTGTCATTGCTTTTGCCATGGAAGTGTCAATTAAAGCCTGCATGTCAGCAGGATCAGTAAAGCAGAAATTCAGCCTCATCTCCAGAGATACCTGGAGAGGCTTCTACATTAATCTGCATGTTTGCTGTAGACCCAGAAGGCACAGAAAGATCCTGTCAGACTGCATCATAAATATACAAACAAACCTAAGGAGCTGAATAAAGCAAAATAATACCAAAAATAAAGGGTTGAGTAACCCTCAAGTAAAAATAAATAACTAAACAGGATAAAGAAATGAAAGTACTCACAATAGTGAAAAAAAAAAAAAAAATAGCAATTGTAATATAAAAACAAAGGAGCTGCCCGGCTGCCGCTACAACTAAACCCCAACTTGGATTTCTGGCAGTTGGTGGCAGAGCAGCAGCCAGACAGATAAATTAAGGGAAAAAACAGCACAATGGCACTATTCAGGGGATAAAGATCCTCAAAGACGTCCCTGAGCCCCAATTGATGGTATTCTTGGGGCCAGGGAGGTCAGAGGGGAAATACATTATCAAAGGATATATAATAAAGCATATAACAGACGCAAATGAAGTAAATAAATCAAATTACGTTAAAATGAAGTAACTAAATATATGTATACACATGAAAATATTATAATTAAAATGTAATAACTATAATAACTATATTAATCACAGTAATGATATGAATAAAGTAAAGTAAAAGATCCCACAGTTAAGAACCGTGGGACCCAGAGTCACTTAACTGAGGTAGCAGCAAAGAAAGAGGAAGTAGTATACTGGACACTGCCTATTATGCTATAAAGAGGATGCTGATTGGCTGTTGCTGTTGCTAGGAAGATATACCTCATGTTATTTACTGGTTTCTTTTATACCGATTTAATGTTATTTTTCTTTGCTGCTGAGGTAAATAAAGAAAGAGTGCAGCATAATAGGAGCCTCCGTGTCTTAATAAAATTTAATATCCATGAACATTCCTTCAGTAGTCAGTGCTGCTCTAAGGGTACTGCTCTCTGATACCGTGCTTCCTTTTCCTTCATTATATTTATGAAAAGGTCAGGGACAAAACATTGAAAATTAATTGTATTTATTTTCTTTGAGAAAGAAAATAATCTTTTAAGGCATTCTGTAACTTTAAAAAAAAAAAAAAATTTAAACACTGATTACAAATTTGCAGTGAAAACACCTTCACTGTATAATGTAATGACTTAAATAATGGTTTTGTCCGGGAAGGATTTTTTTGTGCAAAATATATAAATGTCTTTAGAATCAACATGGTAATTTGTACAGTCATCATAATCTTCCTCCAGGCCACTTTTCTGTCGGTAGTACATTAATTAAACTTGCCATATAAATGAAAAAAACTAATTGGCTGTATCTCCAAGATTTATTGTTAATTGGTGTAAGGGCTAATGTGTTTGTTACAGTTTTACTAGAACTTTTGAACACGTTAGGGTGTGTCAGTATAATTATAGTTATTTTACACTCTTTTGTCTGAAACAGAATGCTGTGTCGAGCTGCTCTCAGTTGCCGTATGGGCTCCCGGGGACGATGCCTTTTATCACGATTGCGGACCACAGCATCCCCATCTCATATGCAATGTAAGTATTTACATATGAAAGAATTACCCCAGGATAGGAAAACCTAGCCAAGGGGTTAGACAAGGGTTACAGAGGTAAGACAGGGCATAACCCTAGGAATTAAACAATGAAAGTAGATAGTGAGGATTGTTGGCTTCAAACTAGGAAAGCCAACCAGCTTCACTAAGATCACCTCTTAAATAAAAATAAATATGAGATAATGAACTTTATTAGCAAAAATTATATATATATATAACTACCTAAATAATGTGTAAATGTGCAAAATCAGTTATCTAAGTGAAAGTTAAAGGACTGCTCGAATTGTACCATAAATATAAGCCCTACCTCTAGGAAACTCCACAGGCTAGAAAAGTGGCAACTTTGTACCAATGACTAGGATCAATGTGTTACAAAAGTAACAGACTGCTTGTTAATAGTGCAGAGCATCATAGTAGTTGTAGTTCCGGACTGCTGGGCTGCGTTGCTACTTTTTGGTCAAAATATCGCATTTACTATCCTATTTACTAACTGCATTATATATTTCTATCTGTGTCATAGATATTCCGACCTCTGGCCTGATTTCTCAGAATGCTCGGCAATGGAGCAATATTCCGTTTATTACTATGCCCCTTATTCGCTCGCATGGTAAACCATTTGCCCACCGTAGTGAGCTAAAACATGCCAAGCGCATTGTGGTAAAGCTGGGAAGTGCTGTTGTGACTCGGGGCGATGAGTGTGGACTTGCACTCGGAAGGTTGGCATCAATTGTAGAGCAGGTATGGCAAGATAATGTTAAATTATTTTGTATTGTAAGTCCGGGATGTCACACTGCACGTCCCAGCTGTAGAACTACAACTCCTACTGTTATTGAGCAACAGACTGGTAGAGAATGTTGATGGTTGTAGTAGTCTAATCGAACATGGGTGCAAAACTCTATATAGCCCCAAAGTCAATACATAACTGAAATGCTAATAAGTGAAATGACCCTATATTCCTAAACACAGAAGTTTCTGATTATTATTTCTTAAAGGATCACTCCAAGTATCATAACCATTATATACCCTGGCATGGGTCATGGTCATCAGAGGTTGATTCTGGCACTGGTTAAGGGGCCAAATTGTTTACCAATGGTTTGCCTCTTACCTGGATCCATCTAGGCGCCTCCTGGCATGACTGCTGACCAGCAACCAACTTCTGCAGAACTGTTGAAGCCTGGACTCTGCCAGTCATTATTCTGCCAGTCATTGATTGGCGGTTAATGGCATTACTTAGCTGGAGTTAAACCTGTGGCAACTAGCCTAAATATATGTGTGTGCGCAACATTTGATTTCAAACGCTGCACATACGGACTCCGTGACTACTTCAAAACACTTTAGTCATGGTGCTTGGAGTAATCTTCCAATTACCTGTACAAAATGATTTAATGACTATTTGCACAGGATGTGTGACAGAGCTCCTGTACTCCGACCGATCTACCCCAATATGCAAATGAACAAGCCTTGCTATTAAAGGAACACTCCAGGCACCCAGACCACTTCTGCCCATTGGAGTGGTCTGGGTGCCAACTACCCTTAACCCTGCAAGTGTAATTATTGCAGTTTTTTTATAAACTGCAATAATTACCTTGCAGGGTTAACTCCACCTCTTGTGGCTGTCTACTAGACAGCCACTAGAGGGCACTTCCGTGTCCAAAGCACTGGAAACCTGTGCTAGAGCGTCGCTGGACTTCCTCACGCTGTGTGAGGACCTCCAGCGTCGCTCAATTCCCCAAAGGAAAGCAAATGCTTTTTGATGCTTTCCTATGGAGAGCTCTAATGCACGTAATCACTGGGAGGAGCTGCGGCGAGCAGAAACCACCGCCGAGGGACATCGACGGGGTCTCAGGTAAGTGAGCTGAAGTGGTTTTCATCCCTTCAGCTACCGGGGGATGGGTGGTGGGAGGGAGAGGGGACCTGCAGTGCCAGGAAAACGGATTGTTTTCCTGGCACTGGAGAGTCCCTTTAAGGTAGTGCATATAGCTGTTGCTATCAACAGAGGGCGCTCTGAAGGCTCCATAGCCAAATCCACCTTGTTGGCAGCATGCATCAGCAGGGCAGAAGAGCAGACAAAACAATGAACAATACACAAATACATATACACACCATGCACCTATAATGGCCACAGGATGACTTGGGCATAGGCGTAGTCCAGGGACCTAATATAAAGTTTTGGTCTGCTCCCAGTGATGGTGACTACCGTCACAGAATGCAAGATTTTATATTTCAGCTGTGCTCTATTTAAGATGGAATGTTTCACCTGCAGGTGTCAGTACTACAGAACCAGGGTCGAGAAATGATGATTGTTACCAGTGGTGCCGTGGCTTTTGGAAAGCAGCGTCTCCGTCATGAAATTCTTTTATCCCAGAGCGTGAGACAAGCGTTGCATTCTGGGCAGAATCAGCTGAAAGACATGGTAAGTGCAGTCCTGTCTGTAGACTGGGGGTTGTCATTAAAAAGAGGTGTTTAGCAGGAGTGCACAGCCTTTTTAGAGAGGGGACCAGACGACATATCCATCATACATGGCACTAAACCTTTAAAATTTCAGGAAGAGACCTGTCTCACGTAAAGGGAGCCTGATATTGCCAAATTTCCATTGGTCGACTGTTGGGATGCAATTTCCTTTGAAGGCAAGAGTACATCAATATGTGTACACTGAGGGCTGTGGGCCAAAGGTCTTGGCCTCCTAGTGTTTAGGAACCAGTGCTTCTAAGATTTTCAGCTAGGGAAGGCTGACTGATGCTCCAGGCAGCTGGAGGCCTACAGGTTGATTATCTTCTGCACACAATATTTTTGTGCATTGTTGCTGATTTGTAACTAATATCTGTCATTTAATCTATCATCATTCTCAGCAAGTTCCTGTACTGGAAGCACGGGCTTGTGCTGCTGCTGGTCAGAGTGGACTTATGGCTCTTTACGAGGCTATGTTTACACAATACAGCATCTGTGCAGCTCAGGTAAGATTTAATAATTATATATTTTTTTAAATTGAACACAACAGGTTGAAAGGTAAATTATTTCCATGCAGCTGTAAATTCCTGATAACGTAAAATGATGTACTTGCACTATTTCTTGCAGACCTTACCCTTGTTGGCTTTTCGCCTGTCCATGCAGTTTGTTGCTGATCTGAAGGCTGCTTTAATTGGCCTTTATCGGCCGCAGACAGATTAGATCTGTGGTATCTAAACTATTTGATATTTATTTTGCCATCACATCCATCTCAGTTCACCTTAATGGACCCCGTTGCCCAAGTGACAGACATATTGTGTCCTTCATAACCTCGTAGCATTGGCATGGGGCCATTAATAATATGCACCGTGTGGGAAACTATCATTCTGAAGCTTGCCATTAGCACATAGCGTGACTATTTTCCCCAGTATGGATTCTTTATTTTCAAACCAGAGCAGTATAATACACCATTTTAGATGTATATATTAAGAAACAACATAGTTATAAAATCCCACAGGAAGAAAGATGAATGAGGCCACTATGGAATAGGTGATGAAAACAAAATAAAATAAAAATAAAAAAAATTATATATTTTTTATTACTCAATAATATATCCAGGGATTATGTAATGTTTTACTAGTACCATGGGCTAAAGCAGCAAGGTGATTGATTGGTTTTTAAGAATCATTACAGTATAAAATTGTTAAAGGGCCTCTGTAGGTCATAGAGACAGTTTTTTTTCTTTCCTGTCACGCAACTTTGGGTACACGTCTAGCAGTCTATATTCAAAGCCTTATACACATATACATAACAGAGGTTTTTAGTACCTGTAAATGGACATCAAAATGTGAGCTTGTCTGCCGTGACAAGGTGTTGTAGTAGTTGAGCTAAAGACTGCTGTCCCATTGTGGCCTTTGCTGCCACAATAGGACAGCGCAGGGCTCAAAGAGGTACCCAGACCACCTTAGCTCATTGAAGTGGTTTGGGTGCAATGACCACCTTAGTCCTGCAGTGTAAAACATATCTGTTTTTGAGAAAAATGCAATGCTTTTCTATGGGGAAGGCTTAATGCGGTTGCCACACGTGTGCATTATTTCCCCCATCTGACATAGGAGGGGGCGGAGTGCCAACCCAGCATCGAAGGACATCCGCATTGAAATCGGCAATTTAAAAAAAATAAAAATTTTAAAGTGTCTTTAACCCTTTCTGTGCCCCAGGGGTGGGTGAGAGTGGGTAGGACCAGAATGCACAATAGTGTTAGGAATAAAACTTTTTATTCCTAACAGTATATAGGTTTTCTTTAATGTAGTGTATGTAAATCTGAAGATTTAGTGAGGGCCAGTATGTCTAGAATTATTCATTTTTTATTTTTCATTTTTTTTTTTATAATTTTACAGTAGTAAGATGCAAATCAAAGGCATTTATATAACTGTTGTAGCATGACTAGATTTAAAGGTTATTATAGCTAAAACCAAATACAGTACAGTGCTGTGTTTCATGAGCAAAGTCATATTGGCAGGTCGAAACGGCCTTCTAAGGTCCACTCCAACATGGTGGAGATGTTGTACTCCACTAGAAAAGAAAAATCAATATACCGTATATCAACAATTATCTTTTTAATATTTGTCATATTGATATACCAATATTTATCAAAGTTTAATTGCTCCTGTTCACCGTTTTTGTTTTTGTTTTTTCCTATGTTAGATTTTGGTCACAAACTTGGATTTCCACGATGAGCAGAAGAGACGGAATTTAAATGGAACACTGCATGAGCTCCTACGAATGAACATTGTTCCCATCATTAACACCAATGATGCTGTTGTTCCTCCTCCTGAGCCTAACAGTGATCTGCAGGGGGTAAATGTGGGTGAAGTATTCCTGTGGGTTTGGATGCAGATGTTTAGAGCATAGCCGTTGTGCTTGCAGCAGGCATTGCTTTGAATTTGCATGGTCTGGCATGAAGTCGCCTTAACATTGCATGACTTTTACTTCACTAGGTAAAGTGGTTTTCAAACATAATGTAAGGATAGGAGCAATCTTATCATGCAGAAGTTCCATATATAATATGATTAATTACCTTTCAGACTGTCTTTAGACAGATATTTGTTTTTTGTTACCTCCTTCACCTCTCTCCCACCCCTGCTATGTATATGAATATATTTTAATTTAATAATATACATAAAAACTGATTCTTTTGAGAAAGCGCAAAACCAGTACTCTTGAGATGGAATGCTTGGTAAGAAAAATGCCCAAATGCAATAACTGTCAAATCCATATGGGACTGACCACCTTTCTTTTTAATGTATTATATTGGTACTGCAATTTAAAACATTCAAAAGTAAAGTTAAAATAAACAAAGTACCCACATTTTAAGTTTATACATTTTCTACAGACTCACAAGATTTGTAACTTCTGCGTTGAGCTTTCTCATTCCTTACATGAATTTAACATTTAACCTTTCTGCAGGGGATTATGGAAAACCTATATCCTAACTTCAGCACCTGTTACATTCATTAAAGGGAAACTATAGTGCCAGGAATACAAAGTTGTAGAGAAGGGGTTAAAAACCCCTTCTGGCTCGGGGTTCGCTTTCGCTGCACCTCGCCGACATCAGTCGGCGGGGGAGACCTAGAGTCACCTAATGACCCGGAAGTCCCTCTAGTGGATGTCTGTTATACAACCACTAGTGGTTGAGTTAACCCATAAAGATAATTATTGCAGTTAAATAAAAACAGGGACCTGGGGCACTGCACACAGACCACTTAAATGAGCTGAAGTAGTCTGAATGTCTATAGTGCCCCTTTAAGAGTCAAGAATGCTTTATAAGTTGTTCCTCTATAACCGAATCAAAAGGCATGTCATGCTTTAAAAAATAAAAAAAATATATATTACTATGAAGATAAGGCTACTACAATATACTCACTCAAATCTATGAGAATAGCTGTTGGAGGAGGTGGGGAGATAAGTTTTATCTTACAAATTTATACATCCAAAACTGATTAGAATCCATCATCGGGGCATCCTAAATATGATATGATATGGTTGATTTTAACTAATTAAATGGATCTTTTATTTTAATACTAAAGTCTCTT
This sequence comes from Pelobates cultripes, assembly GCA_933207985.1. Classification (NCBI taxonomy): domain Eukaryota; kingdom Metazoa; phylum Chordata; class Amphibia; order Anura; family Pelobatidae; genus Pelobates; species Pelobates cultripes. Next base: position 82,445,750 of record OW240922.1, read on the forward strand.
ATTCAGCAAACAACCTGTCTTACTCCGCTCCAGTATCAGCCTCTCTCTCATATACGGTTTCTTACTATGCTTGACCTTAAATAATCTAATTGGATGTTTTTTTTTTTTTGGCTAGGTAATTAGCATTAAGGATAATGACAGCCTGGCTGCCCGACTCGCCGTTGAGATGAAAGCAGATTTAATAATTGTTCTGTCTGATGTGGAAGGTATAACTAAATATATGTTTTTGTCTTGGACCTCCTTTGTCTCCCATAAATAAATATATGCTGCGTTTCATTTTTCTAACTTCTTTTTGCTTTCCATATACAACCTGGTTGTTTTCCTGAATTTTAAAGTATTTCTTGTCATCTCTGTCTTTCCAGGACTTTTTGACAGCCCTCCTGGCTCAGATGATGCTAAACTAATAGATATTTTCTACCCTGGGGACCAACAGTCAGTAACATTTGGGACCAAATCAAGAGTTGGCATGGGAGGAATGGAGGCAAAGGTAATTAAAACGTTTCTGAATGGGGTGTATTCAAGTCACAGTTGGCACCTGAAATTGTTGGGATAGCACCTATGATAATACAGGAGAGAATAAGTTTGATTAGTCTCAGTGGCTCAGAGATTTAATCAACTTATTACAGAGTCTCTGTGGCAGATGAGTCATCTCTAGGCAGATGTATGGGTTTTTCAAATGGGATGGCTCCACCTAACTTACTATGATTCAGTACAGTTTTTTTTTTTTTTTTTTTTTTAATTCTCTTTTTATTATCAAATTTATCACCATAATTACATTATATAAAAAAGTATTTAAAAACATTCAAATTCATACACATAAACACAAAGACAAAAATGGCAAAAAAAAACAAACAAAAAAAAGATTCAGTACAGTTTCTTTTTTTTTTTTTTAAATCTTTATTTTTCATGTGGAAAGATAACATATTCAGGAAGTTGGCCACAACAGCCTCGACACATCGATTAGAATCAGTACATATCAAATACAAGGCATTGTTGTGTGCTATTCACACACATTTTATATTTACAATAGGTCACATTGTTACAGTGAGGTTTTAAAATCTAATAACTGTAGGGGTGGAAGACTTCTGTCTACCTAAGACACCCTAAGGTCTGTGGAGTCGTAGGTGGGGGGGGGGAAAGGCATTTACTGCTAGGTCCAGTGGCTGGTCCCAATTCTAGGTCGTGCGGCTATAGTTATTGGTGTTGGGTAAGTCTCTTGACCCTTTTGAGTTTGGGTAAGGATGCGGATTGCGGTAGTTACGGGGACCCTCTAATGGTGCCTGTCTAGGACTATGTCCGCTCCTCTTTTGCTTTTCCCTGGTCGTAGCTATTGGTGGGTGCCCATGTGTGTGGTGCTCAGGGTGTCTTTGTGGCCCTAGTGGTAACTACAAATCGTGTCTATGTATATACATAGGTCGCCGTAGTGTGACCGGATTAAGTTGTGCCCTTGGGGCATCAGACCTCGCGATGAGCCTGATTCCAGTCAGGATTACTATGTCGCCTTTGATGTCGTTTCCCATTAACCCAAGGGAGGGGGGGGGGATTGTTATCGGAGTTAGTGTGCGCGGCTCTGGTGGGCCACTTTAGCACTGTTATAGCCGTTAGAATGTGAGAGAACTACATTTAACTTAAATGAACCGATTTATCAACTTAAAATATTTAAACTAGTGAAACTAAGGCCTATGAGGCCGTCGGTGAGGCAGTTCGTTCAGGTTTTGGTTTTCGGCCCTCTGCTTATTCCAGGAGTTGCGGATGAATCTGTGCTCGTTGTCCCTGGTCGTTGAGCCGGCTGTGTCATAGAGGTCGCTGCGAGGTTCGATATTCCCAATGCGGTCATCAGTGCCGGGCCCTCTGCGTGGTCGGTAGCTCTGTAGTGCTTGTCATCTTTAGTGACCCAGAGAGTTCCTGGAGTTGCCCATCTATAGGCTACTCCTGCGGCTTGGAGTTGTTTGGTGATAGGTTGCATACTTTTGCGCCACATCAGTGTGGCCCTGCTCAAGTCCTGAAAGAAGGAGAGTTTGCTGTCTTCAAAGTCAAGAGGTGTTTTCCCTTGCATAGCCGCCATTAGCCCCAGTTTGTCCAACATTGATTGGCATCTCAAGATTATGTCCCTTGGGGCTGAGTTGGGTGCTTGTGGGGATTTGGCTATCCTGTAAACCCCGTCGAACTGGAACGTTTTAGATTGTCTAGTTGGCAGGAGTGTGGCCACAAGGCGTCTGATGAAATGTGGCAACTCTTCCAGCGGTATCGATTCAGGTACCCCTCGGATTTTTATGTTCTTTCGACGCCCCCTATCATCTAGGAGAGTAACTTGCCTGGACATTGTTGCTTGTGCAGCTTGAAGGTGTCGCACCGTCTCTCCCAATTCCTGGTAGTTCCCTCTTAGTCCCTTTACCTCCTCTTCTACCGCTTGAGTGCGCGTGGACACGGCGTGCACGTCTAGTTTAAGCACTGCCAGGTCCGCTTCCCACATTTGTCTTAAGTTCTGCTGCAGGCCTGTCAGCATAGCCTGTATGTCTTGTTTGGAGGCTGGTGCGCTGGCTTCTGGCATCCACGTGTGTGTGGGGTGTTGGGGATTGAGGTGTGGGCTGTCTAGTGATTCTTCCTCCTCTGATGGTCCTGGGGAGGTTTCACGGGGGGTCTGTGCCTTTACTGCGCTTGGGGCCTGTAACATTTGGCCTATGTCGCGCTGCGGTTTTGGGGCAGTTTCTGTGTTCTGCGCCCCATCTCACCTGAGCTGTGTGTGCTGGGGTACCAGTCCTCAAATTCTGGGACACTCCAGGGCCAGTGTTCTCCCGAGCTGGGTTGAGGTTGCCTCCCTGCCCGGTAGGCCTTGCCGCCTCGGCGTCTATTTTTCGAGCCGGGCGTCAGGAGAAACGGCATCGGCGGTTTCAGCGAGGGTCCCTGCGGGCTGTGGCTGATTATGTGGCCGGGATTAGTGCGGGATGCCCCCGATGTGGCTGGATTGCCGTGCGGTAGCTCGGAGCTCCGGCAATGTGCGACCGCTCCGGTCCGGTGCTAGGCTCCGCCCCTTCAGTACAGTTTCTAATAAGTCCTGCTAACCCTTTCATTAAGAACACCCACTAGTCTGCCTCTTCCTTTCCCTTTCATTCATAGGGAGTGGGACATTTACCTTTAATGTATCCAGGAATGAGTCTAATATTTATTGGTTTTATTAATGTGGTGATGTAGCTGAATGTGATTAACATTTCCACACTTACTAATGAGCTTGATAAATTTTAGAAATACATTTTGTTTGGTGATAGACCAAAAAAACAAAAATACATCACTTGTTTTTCTTTTTCATTCCGTCTTTAAGTTAGGTTATGACAGCCATTCATTATCTGCCATAATCACCTTAAACCCTGGGTGTGGTTGCAGATTGTTATGTAGGGACAATGTTTGTTTGCCTATGCAAACAGTTGATTCCTGCTCCATGATGATTGCCGATAGCTTAAACTGAATGAGAGACATTGTAAAGTGGTCAAAGAAGACTGTATATAAATGAAATGGTTTTGACCTGAGAGCAGTTGTCTCAGTCTCAGCATGCTAAGCATGCTGGTACTTGGAGCCCAGCGATAGAACTGCAGCTGCCCAGACTTGCAATTACTCAATCAACTATTATTGAACACATTTGGAATTATGATCCATTATTGACTTTCTAACAGACCTGTAAAAACAAGTATTGCTTTTAGCTTAAAATTAAGTTTAAACCTGTAATGTATGGCTCCATCTTTGTCAGCCACATTTAGCAATGCCATCAGTTAGTGCTTAATGTGTGGCTGTACTTACATTAACTTTAAAAGGGACACTATAGTCACCAGAACAAATGCTGCTTAATGTAGTTGTTATGGTGTGTATAGTATGTCAGTGCAAGCATTTTAGTGTAAACACTGTCTTTTCAGAAAAAACGTGGCAGTAACTCAGAGGGCCACTAGATATGCTTCCCGGGTCAGTGCTGCACAATGTAAATAGATGCTGATTAGCACTGCACTTTGCCGCGCATGTGCAATAGTCTCCCAATGCTTTTACACAGGAAAGCATTGGTTTGGCTGAAATCATCAAGTTTGATCTCCGCCAAGGAGGCAGAGCAGAGGCTGGCCAGCCGCAAGGAGTCAACGCGGCGCTGGAAAAAGGTGAGTAAAATCATCTTTAACTTAGCTGACGGGGTCCAGCCACCTAAACTAGTTTTTTTACAGCTATAGCAACAGGAATATATATTTGTCACTATAGTGATCCTTTAAGGTTTAGGCCTCTATTTCAATTCTCCTGAAACTATAATTATAGTAATCAAAAGTTAAAAATAGAATTATACAACGGAAAATGTAATTATTTTATGGTAATATTGTTTCTTTTCTTCAAATTCCATGATTACATTTTTTCTTTGTCTTTATTGATTGTCTTTCCTTTTTAAACAGGTGAAAGCTGCTCTATGGGCCCTGCAGGGGGGTACCTCTGTTGTTATTGCTAATGGCACGCACCCCAAGATATCTGGTCATGTGATTACTGACATTGTTGAGGGAAAGAAAGTTGGTACCTTTTTTTCAGAAGTAAAACCTGCTGGTAAGATTTTATTAAGGTAGCATTTAAATAATAAAAAAAAAATCTATCTTCATTTTGTGTCGGGGTTCCACAAGCATATTCCTGGCAAAACGTCCTAGAATTGTGTACCTTACATTGTGTAGCCAGATCCCACCATTGATTCAGAGGTTACATTTAGAGCACAATTCCAAATGAGTGGATAAATATGCATGTCTGAGTGGATTTCAAATTAAAATACTCATGGCAATAAGGTATGCTAGTCTTCTTTCCATGGGGTACATTTTGCCATACCAACACATATTAGAATATTTTGGTAAATATATATATTTTTGTTCCTTGTCAGATGGAGACACCATAAGCATTGTGTAAAGTGAATAATCTAAGGATATGGTGACTAAGTGTATTTTGAAGATAACTTAGCCTGTCCAAGTAAAGAAAATAAAGTTATAAAATGTCGGTGGGGACCTTAGCCATCCTGGCAGTATGGGTATTACAATAGACTGTCTATTAAATCCTAAGACTTAAAACATACTATTACAGACGCAACACTTGGAATTATGTCAATAACATTAAACAATAAGGCTACTGGGCAAAGTTTGTTACTTATCCTGCCTCAACTATTTCCAAAATCTTATTGTTTTATATATTATTATTTTTTTTTATTCTCTTATCTCTCCATTTTTTTTCCCCTCTCTATTCTCCACTAATTGTTTGGTTTTTTTTTTCTCGTTTCTCTCTTGACCCATCTCTGTATATGCCTCTATGTGACTTACATGTAGTTTCCAACAAGTAGAGGGACTAATTCATGGTGTTTTACTTTGGAAATATATATTACACATATAAAACATGCACTATATGTGTAACCTAATGAATAATCTGTAATGGAGCACTATCTGTGTTAAGCTGTAACCTCAAGAACCATTGCACTGATTGGGTAGCAGGCAGCTGTAGGGAAGCTGATATGTGATCATCATGCAATATATTTGTTGTTCTTGTTCTTGTGTTCTCCAGGTCCCACAGTGGAACAACAAGCAGAAATGGCCCGCTCTGGTGGCAGGAGCCTGGCAGCATTGCAGCCAGAGCAGGTAGATTATCTTTGTCATTAGCAATGGTACGTCTGACTTAATCCCTCTCAAAGGGACACTCTAAGCACCAATACAACTTTAGTGAAGTCGTTTTAGTGTAAAGATCATGTCATGCTCTGTTCTCTGCCATTTAGTTAAATCACTTTGTTTATGCAGCCATAGCCACACTTTCCCCTATATTGACCGTGTGTAGATAATATCTGGTACTATGCACGGTATGTATTTCAGGAACACACTATGATTTTATAGGGATTTTTAAAACTTCAGGATTTGAACTTTTAAAATTGTTAATTTTTATTTCCTTTTTCTTGATTTATTTATTTTTTGGTAGAGAGCCGAGATCATTTATCATCTTGCTGACCTTCTGACTGATAACAGAGATGAGATTCTTTCAGCTAACAAAAAGGATATGGAAGAGGCAGAGGAGAAAGGTATTTAAACTACACAGTGCTACTTTTGTTATTGTTTTAAAATATGCATAAAATATGCAATTCTTAAATCCAGAAGACATTGATTTATTCTGACAAAGTGTCTGGTAACTTAAGTCATATACAAAGTACGGAGAGAATACTTAACAATATAAATATAAACAATTAATAGGGTGATATTCCATAACGGTGCTCCCTCAAATATCAAAATGACCAATAATAAATAAACAACGCACACCATACCACATTCCTATCAGGAGGAGCAGAAACGTTGGGGGTTTTTGTTTGATTCGTGTTTCTGCCCGATTAGGCTTGTGGAATGTGGTAAATATTGATTTCGGTTTATTATTTGCCTAGTGAGTCACTTATTGCTGTACTAGTATTGTATATGTACTTGTGATGTAATAAATACAGATAGACTTTTTATGTTCTTATGGTGTGCGTTCTTTGTTTATTTATTATTGGTAACTTAACAGTAAAATGTGCTTATATTCGGCTTACTGTAACACGTATTAATAGCTCAGTGCCCGAAAAGACTTAGATTTGAATAATACATTTTAGGAAGATTGGCTCCTCCTCTGCTGAAACGCTTAAGCTTGTCGACGGCCAAGTTAAACAGCCTAGCCATTGGACTGAGGCAAATTGCTGCCTCCTCACAGGACAGTGTTGGACGTGTCCTTCGTAGAACAAGAATTGCCAAAGAATTGGAGTTGGAGCAGGTGACTGTACCCATCGGTGTTCTGCTGGTTATTTTTGAGTCGCGACCAGATTGTCTCCCCCAGGTATGGTAATGCACAATCAAACTAGTTTGTTCATTTCATAATGTATAATGGAAATATTGTTAGGAATGACCTACACAGCCCAATATCTGAGGTTTTACTTGATGCCTTACATTTGTTGTAATAGTATAATGTTTTGTTTGGTTACCAATTTAAAGGAATAGTCTAAGCACCAGATAATTGTAATATTTCTGATGCAGAGACTGTCCCTGCAGTTTCTGCAATGTAAGCACTACCTTTTCTAGGGATACCTCTATTGACTGTCAATAACACAGGCAATAGAGCTTTTCCTGGTGCAGTCCTGCAATCTTTGCATGGCTGACATTCGGTAACTTCATGATGACGCTAAACACTTCTCATAGAGATGCAAATAGTATCTCTGATGGGATGCTGATTGTTATAGAGGGGCATAGAACACTAGCCCCTCAAAGCTTCCCTATGGGGAAGCATTGGATTGGTTGAGATAATCTGTGATTTCTATTGGCTTCATGGGTAAATCTGAGATTCATATCAAGATCATAACAGAGCTACTGGAATTTGTCCTGATTTTAGAATTCCTTGCTCTCTAGCTTCTTCAGAAATTCTTTCATTTCAGCTAGAGATATGTTTTGTAGGATCAGACGAAAGTTGTTTTTATATATTTTTATCATTCAGGATTTGGAATGCGTTTCCAATGTATTCTCCTATGTCCTTTGTCCTGCAAACAGTGCTTTTCTGAATATGCATATCTGACCTTCATGTTCTCCTCTTTGTCCTGCATTCTGATTTTAGGTTTCAGCACTGGCTATTTCAAGTGGCAATGGCTTGCTCCTTAAAGGAGGAAAAGAGGCATCTAACAGCAACCAGATTCTATACCGTCTTACTCAGGAAGCACTGGCTCTTCATGGTGTAAAGGATGCAGTGCAGCTTGTAAGTACCTTTTTTGAGACCCTGAGTTTGTGGCATTCAGGGTCTTCCAGTAAATGTTTGCTAGATGTTAATTGATTTTGCTGATTCTTATTACAGGTAAACACCAGAGAAGAAGTGGAGGATTTGTGCCGTCTTAATAAGCTAATAGATCTTATCATTCCACGGGGCTCATCTCAACTGGTCAGGGACATCCAGAAAGCTGCTAAAGGAATTCCTGTGATGGGACACAGTGAAGGAATATGCCATGTTTATGTGGACTCCGAAGCTAGCGTGGATAAAGTTACAAGAATTGGTAAGTTAGGGATATGAATATTTAGCTTTGATATGGTCTTTGCTTACTTTGGGAACCATAAAAATAGAGTATATGACATCTATTGTGTAAACCTAGATTATATTATTCCACATTTTAAATAGCATACATTTGTTTGACTCCTTGTGGGGAAAAAAATAAAAATGTAAAATTAGGTGTGAATGTAACATTTAAATGTTTATAATGCCTTGAGAATCAGAGAAAATGGTAGTGATTTTTATTGCCACAGTATTTTGTAGAGTTGCCTAATAATCTACATATGATTGAACAAAAAAAATGTATTTTTTTTTTAGTGAGAGATTCAAAGTGTGAATATCCTGCAGCGTGCAATGCAATGGAAACACTGCTGATTCACAGAGACATATTGAGGACACCATTGTTTGACCAGATCATCGATATGTTGAGAGTTGAGCAGGTACTTTAAAGAATTTTGCTAATGAAATTACATTGGATTGACTTTCATGTGCCCTTTTCTATTCCACACGTCCCTCTCCCAGAATAATACCTTGTGATAGTGTCTATACTTAACTTGATAGTTACATGTTTCACTTTAGTTATACATGGATTGCATTCATATTTGTTTTGGTAAAAGAACTTGCATTGGGTTATGCTAATGATCTACATGAGTTTGGAAATGTAACAGGCAGTTTGACATGTTTGCTTTTTATTTCATAGGTAAAAATCCACGCTGGTCCTAAGTTTGCATCTTATTTGACCTTTAGCCCATCAGAGGTGAAATCTCTGCGCACTGAATACGGAGATCTGGAATGCTGCATTGAAGTAGTAGACGGTGTCCAAGATGCCATTGACCACATTCATAAATACGGAAGCTCTCATACCGATGCTATAATTACAGATAATGGTAAGGCTTCATTTCAATTAAGTAAAAATGATTTCTAAAGCTCTTTGGTATTCTTACTGAAAATATCACTTTAAAGCAACATTTGTTTTGCTTTGCGTATTAGAACCAAGTCAAAAATGGCCTGCGGTTAACTGTGTTTTTTACATTGCCCTGAATTTCCTCTCCAATCTCTTGCAGTTACAGTGGAGTGTTGTCATATACAAAGAGGACAATTTGTAACATTCTGCCCAAGGAGGGTGTTTTAGGGGGTATCAGATTGTCTCCCCGCTCCTCTCCAACATTTCACTAAAGGGAGAAGGGCTGAATTAAAGAAATTAGCTTCAAATAGCAACTGCTGCTCCAGAGTGTATCTCTTGACAATCTCGGTCAGATTGAAATGTATGTCTCTGTGCCAATTTAGTTTTCTAGGTACATAAATATTCATTGGGATTTTAAATGAGACGTGCATAAAACCATTCATGACTTGAGTATTTACGGCAGAAATGCCTAAACTTTAACACCCTAGATATTTGGCTTTCATTAGAAACAGTCTGCGGTGGCTTGTGTAGAAGACAAAGAGCAGCAATAACTCTAAAACAAACCTTAGTTCTATACTAAACATTCCAGAATTGGGACATTTCATTGGACCATGCTAATTGGTTATTCTTTCTTTTTCCTAAGCTGATTGCATTCATTTTCATTTTTTTTTTTATTTCAGAAGTAACAGCCGAATATTTTCTTCAGCACGTTGACAGTGCTTGTGTGTTTTGGAACACAAGTACCCGGTTTTCGGATGGATACCGCTTTGGACTTGGTAAATTTTTATAGTAACACAATGCAATATATAATAGTCACCATATCCTATACGAACATTTCCTTACAACTGACCTGTCTGCTGTTGTCCTTGTGTTTTTTTTTTTTTCTTTATTTTATACTGTTCATGGACTTGGTCAATTTTTATAGTAACACAATGCAATATATAATAGTCACCATATCCTATACGAACATTTCCTTACAACTGACCTGTCTGCTGTTGTCCTTGTCGTTTTTTTTCTTTATTTTATACTGTTCATTTTTAATTTTAATTTTTTTTATTTATTTTTTAACCTAGTCCTTTTAATAATTGATTAGAATAACTAATTTCACTCATTATGTATATATGGTTAACACATTTTTTTTTCCTCCTTATTACAGGAGCTGAGGTTGGTATCAGTACTGCTAGGATCCACGCACGCGGGCCTGTAGGCATAGAGGGACTTCTGACCACTAAGTGGCTATTGCGAGGAGACAACCATGTGGTCTCTGACTTTTCAGAACAAGGCAGTATGAAGTATCTACACGAAAACCTCCCTGTTCCACATAGAAACATCAGCTAAACTCAACTGTAACTGATACTCCCAAGTATTTACCTCTCTAAATGAAGACCTTTTTAGTAGCAAAAATTAACAAACGGTTATTCCTCTGGAAATTTGACAAATGTATGACTGTTCCCTTCTAATATTAAACACGTGGAGGAAATGGTGATTAAGCACCTTAGCAGAACTGTGGTGAAATCCAGAACACAATGTAAATCAGTGTTGATTTATCCTTAAAACTTGCAGGTTGTACAGGTGTTTTGACTTTACAGTCCAAAGAACTATTCACACTGTATGATCATGATATCAATTATTGTCAGGGGTGGCCAAAAGGTAGACTCTGCATCTGTTGCATCTATTATGTTTAATGAAACTTAATGATATTTTTAAAATGATGTATGTTGATTTTTCTTTATCTGACTGAGCAACGATGTTGGGTCAGACTCTACTATTCTCTGATCAACTGCTGCTCAGCCTAACTTGCCTAATGCTGCAGTTTCACACAGAGCAGTTGCATCAGCGGATACGTTTGTTTGAGCAGCAGTTGGTCAGATAACAGTAGAGCCTGGCCAAACATGACTGCTCAGCCAGACTTAAAAATAAAAATTAAAAAACGTATGTTGATCTTTTTGAGAGAATTTCACATTGTTAAAAAAAACAAAAACTTTTTGAGAGACAATCACATCATTTTAAAATATATTACATTTTGTTAAATTAATTAATGTTTACGTCAAAATGTGATGACAGTTGACATTTAAATCAACTGGTACATAAAATAATGTTTGATACAAGTATTGACTTTCCAAAAGAGAATCTTGTAGCTGTGAGATTAAATGCCTTTTCTAAGAAAGTAATATCTTTGGGTTTTTTTATTTTCATTTTTCTTGGCCGTATATATATGAAAATTTGTACTTGCTTTTGGAAACAAGGGCTGACTTTGTGTAGAACATAAAACTAAACATTCTGCAGGAAATCTTCAGCTGTAAAATTCAAACAGTTGATTTATAACTCAAAATAAATGTCAGACCTGTTCTCTATTTGTATGTCTTGCTAAATTCTGTTTAAACCTTTAATCAAACTTAAATTTTTCTTTTACAGTCTGAATTTCATTATGAGTAGGCAGTTTATTCACTACACTGGTGGTGCCCAAAAGGTAAATCTTCAGATGGTGTAGAACTGCAACACCCATGATTCTTTGCATGCCTTTAGACTGGCAAGGCATCATGTAAACTGTAGTTTTTAAAACATCTGGGGATCTACTTTTTGGGCACCGCAAAAAGTAGTGCAGAGAGAATTTTCCAAGCTCATCCCTAGCCCTGATATTTGGAAAGTCCGTTTTTAACCCCTTAAGGACCAAACTTCTGGAATAAAAGGGAATCATGACATGTCACACATGTCATGTGTCCTTAAGGGGTTAAATTATAACACACTGGTTAGTTCATAATCCATAATTTTTTATATATATATATATATATATATATATATATATATATATATATATATATATATTACTTTCAGCCACACTTTTGAAAATACGATTTCAGCATTTTCCACCTAAAATATTTTCAGTATAAATTTCTAAATTGTAATATGTATAGTGAAGTTCTCACTGCATATTTTTAATGGAATTATTAAGATTGAATATTTATTTTCAATAAATTTTGTAGAACATATATTTGTCCTTGACTATTAAACAGTCCGTAATGTAACATGAGCTTTTGGCAGACTTTTAGCGAGAAAATGACACAGCATGCAGATGTACATATGTTATGTGTACAAGAACACGGAGGGAAAAAAAAAATGTGTATTCACTAATAAGGGTAAACTGGCACATAAATATAAACCAGGGTAGCAAAGGGATGTTTTTGTGTCACACACTCACACACCAGTAAACTGTGTATTAAGAGTAAATAATACCATTGTGGGGTTGGTTCTGTAGGCGACATACTAAGCAAGACTTAAAACTGAGTGGTTTATAAATGATTTGTTTTGGCTAATTTGTATAACATCTATAATTAAGCTGACAGCCAAGTAAAACTCAATACTAATACTATGTGTTCTCTAATAGCAAGCAGAGTTGATAGAAGTGAACTATGTTGTTCACATTAGGACATTTTCCTATTTGGAGAGTGAAGATAATACCTGAATGCATGATTAATTTGTGAAGAATTAAACTGGTGACAAAATTCTTGCATTATAGCACCATCTAGTGACATTTATATAAATATCTATGAATACAGTAAACTGCACCTTTTTTTTTTTTTTTTTTTCGGTTTTTCCCCCTTCTTTCTTTTAGGTTTATGTTCTTTATGACCCTTGTATCTTAAATTATTTTACTCTTCACTTTAAACTTACTTTTATCTAAATGTATTCTCTTTTCTTGTGCCAGATCTAAATACCTGGGTGCTTCTATTTTATTTTCCTCTATCCATTATTTCTGCAGTATGTCTGTTTTAATACAATTATTTGGAAAATACCCAAAACAAATGGCAATTTTTGTAGTGCAATTTTGCATATGTAGCCCCGAGGAAACCTGTGAAACGGACGGGAAAATTCTGATGACACTTGTCCATTTCAAAGTCGGAACAGCTGCTGCAAAAACTCCCATCTGAATACAGAAACGTCTAATAATTTGTAGAACCTGCCATTTATTAGTTTATACCAGTTTTTCCTCCTGGACCCTTATTAGGATCCCTACCTGCACTTCTGAGTCATTTTAGCTGCTCATAATGTTTTGGAAATTGAAGTGTGAAAATTATGTGTTAATGTGCAGAACTGGTTATCACCGAGCAAAAAAAAAAAAGTGCTATGTGCCTTATTTTTTTGTTTTTATTTTTTTATAACATAGAAGGGAAGGGGTTAACCCCTTAAGGACACATGATGGAAATATTCCGTCATGATTCCCTTTCATTCCAGAAGTTGTGTCCTTAAGGGGTTAATAATGGTTTGCTTTATATGCAGAACAGGTATTCGTTAAATAGACCATGTAATACACAGATTTCAGCGCGATGTGCCATGATGATCTGCAAACCACATGAAAGCGTTCTCAGGAAGTAACTTCATGTGAGCAGATCTTTCCGTATGACGTTTAGGGAATCTTCTGCACAAAGGTTGCTCTGTAGCTTGATGCCCTGTGTAAGAGACTTCATATAATGAGAAATCATCCCATCTGCTTGTGACCGATGTGGCTGCATCACGGCAAAAATTCTGAGACTGATCTTGCCTTTTCCCAATAGAAGTCTTTTTATGGCCGAGTCCCTTGAAATGGAAACGGGTTAAAAAAAATAAGGATGAAATTCATTTTCCAAGTGTGTCAACCTGCTATATAAATAGATTATAGTTTAATAAATAGAGGATATTCATGTTTAATACTGATGCTTCGGATTCTGAGTTTTTAACATCTGTATATCACTTGCATTTTTTGTACAGTTTTTAGTGCTAGTGAGATCTATTCATCATTCACAATTTCATGATTGTTATTTATACAGTGCCAACACATTGTGCAGCTCTATCTGAGAGACTAGAACATCTGAGAGAGCAAAGTATGGTGTATAATCAAATTGCTGGTTTTTGACAAGTTATCCCATCATGATTCAAATGTAGGAACCTTGTACCTTTTTACCAAGGGCACCTAATTCCCCCCACCTACCTCTATGGGTGTATGTTGTACATGGGTCCTAAAATAATCAGGGTTTGTGATATTTGGCTTGACAGCATATGAACTTTTGAGATCAATTTCAAAGACCAGGTATATGCTTGCAATGGGAAGATATCTGCTGTATTTATTTTACTGCATACTTACAATATCAAAATACTCCCCTACTCCCTGTATTAAATGCCTGTTGTCATGCGCTGAGAACGGATAGCCATTCTGTACTTCATTCTAAAAAAAACAAAGTTTTAAACAAAATGAGTATCTTTAGGACTTTGATAGTCTATATAATGGAGCATTGTTTATTATTTGTTATCACGTTCCATCTTTCAGCAGAACTACACTTTGGGAAAGGGGCAGACTACATGACTATATTTGTGCAACCACTGTGTGTTACATGCAGCAGGGGGGTCCAATTTGAAGGAAATGGTGAATTACTAATGAATGCTGGTTCTTCACTGTCAATATGAACATAAATATCACATTTAAATAGAAACATAGAATGTGATGGCAGATAAGAACCATTTGGCCCATCTAGTCTGCCTAATTTTCTAAATTAGTCCCTGACCTTATCTTATAACCTGGATAGCCTTATGCCTATCCCACGCATTCTTAAATTCCTTCACTGGGTTAACCTCTACCACTTATGCTGGAAGGTTATTCCATGCATCCACTATTCTCTCTGTAAAGTAATACTTCCTGATATTATTTTTAAACCTTTGCCTCTCTAATTTAAGACTAGTTCCTCTTGTTGTGGTAGTTTTTCTTCTTTTAAATATAGTCTCCTCCTTTACTGTGTTGATTCCCTTTATGTGTTTAAATGTTTCTATCCTATCCCCCCCTCTCGTCTTTCCTCCAAGCTATACGTGTTAAGATCCTTTAACCTTTCCTTGTAAGTTTTATCCTGCAATCCATGAACTATTTTAGAAGCCCTTCTCTGAACTCTCTCTAAAGTATCACTATCTTTATGGAGATACAGTCTCCAGTACTGCGTACAAACTCCCAAGTGAGGTCTCACCAGTGTTCTGTACAATGGCATGAGCACTTCTCTCTTTCTATTGCTAATACCTCTCGCTATACAACCAAGCATTCTGCTAGCATTTCCTGCTGCTCTATTACCTACCCCAGTGATGGTCTCACAGTTCTTTTAAAACCATCCTTTGATGTGTGTGTTGCTGCAACTAGCACTGTGAGCACTACTCTTTACAGAGCAAAGTGTGTTCACCTGCCTCAGAAACACACCGCGCACAATAGGTGAGTTTGTGCAGTGGGAAAATGTTGGAGGTTGGTTTTGCAGAACCGCAGCCAGTGCTGAAAGAATGGGACCTTTGATGGAGACACTCAAGCTGAGTGAAGTAAATGGAAGCCTCTTAGCCATCACACAAGCCAATTGAAAAATAGACTTGTGCATGTTTTGGTCAAATTTTGGGTCAGCTAAGCAGAATTTTAGTCATTAAAAAAAATCTAATCTGGAACACGAATCAGCTGAACCAAGATTGCAAATAAATAAAAAATGGGCCAGTCAGCCTACTGCAAAATATATATAATATATGTATCTGTTTTGCAGTACAAGGATAGGAGGCTTTTTGTGCCATTTGGTTCATAGATCAAGTGAGAAAAAGTAAACCATACAGGGACAAAAAAGGAGCAGTAAAAAAATAAATAAAAAATCTATATTGATATAATTAATACACAATCTATAAATAGAGATGTATTTATTTTTTTGCTGACTCTCTGTTTTTACCTCTATTGCTCACTTGATCTGTGAATAAAATGAACATTTAGCACCGGTACCCTAGCGATCAATCATCTCCCTTGTTTTTTTTTTTGTTTGTTTTTTTTTTGTGTGCCTTAGATGGAATTCCTAATCGTGATTCGAATACTTTTTGGTTAAAGGATCACTATAGGGACAGGAACACAGACATGTATTCCTGACCCTATAGTGCAAAACCCACTATTAACCCCTTAAGGACCAAACTTCTGGAATAAAAGGGAATCGTGACATGCCACACATGTCATGTGTCCTTAAGGGGTTAAGGTGGCTTGTTTAGGAAGCTAACAATATTAGAGGATTACATCTAAGTACTCTGTGATTAGACAGCCCACAGAATCTCTATTGTCCTTGTTAGATTATGGCACTACCTATGGGGCCATGGGATAAACCCGTACTCGAGATTTGGATTTGTTTTCCAGTTTGTCTTTTTTTTTTTTTACACATATAATTTGCAGATTTAATACCCTCAATTCCTAAATTTGTAAATAACCCCATGCGAGATCCCATTAAGTTCATAGATGGATAATGCACAGCAGACGCGTGATTTTACTTTACCTTCCTTTGAGTGATACATATAGGAGGCAGCCTGTAATCAACCCGGAATTGCTTGGGTGGATAAAACATGTTCTGTGTGCTTGTCATAGGCAGTTTTCTAGGCATTCCTATATGTGCGAACTGAAAGTGAAATAATGAAAATAATGAGAAATGTGGGGAGTAAGAAAGGTATCCTAGACCAAAATCTCCTGTAATAGTCTGATATAGCAACTCAAAATCTGTTTCTGCTAAAGCTTTAACCCCTTAAGGACCAAACTTCTGGAATAAAAGGGAATAATGACATGTCACACATGTCATGTGTCTTTAAGGGGTTAAAGGGACTCTCCAGTGCCAGGAAAACATATTTGTTTTTCTGGCACTGCAGGACCCTACAGTGCCCCTCTCCCTCCCACCCCCCATCCCATGTTGCTGAACGGGGTTAAAACCCCTTCAGTGACTTACCTGAGTCCAGCGCCGATGTCCCTTGGTGCTGGGTCAGTCTCCGCCTACTCTCCTCCCCCGCCGACATCATCCGGCAGGGGAGAACTAATGCGCATGCGCGGCAATTGCCGCGCACATGCATTAGACCTCCCCATAGGAAAGCCTTATTCAATGCTTTCCTATGGGGATTTTGGTGACGCTGGAGGTCCTCACATA
Source organism: Pelobates cultripes (assembly GCA_933207985.1). NCBI lineage: Eukaryota > Metazoa > Chordata > Amphibia > Anura > Pelobatidae > Pelobates > Pelobates cultripes. The sequence goes on from OW240922.1 coordinate 82,462,616, forward strand.
GCGTGAGGATGTCCAGCGTCGTTTAAAACACTTTTCGTGTTCTAAGAACATGGAAGTCCCTCTAGTGCTGTCTGATAGACAGCCACTAGAGGAGGATTTAACCCTGCAAGATAATTTTTGCAGTTTATAAAAACTGCAATAATTACACTTGCAGGGTTAAGGGTGGTGGGAGTTGGTACCTAGATCACTCCAATGAGCAGAAGTGGTCTGGGTGCCTGGAGTGTCCCTTTAATATGAAGACATATCTGGTTGGGCACTTTAAAAAAAAATGAATGGATTAACCACTTTCTGACAAATCTGTAGTCAAGGCCTATTTTGTCAAGGAAGTTCTGGCATGTCATCTGTTTCATGGAGGGGTTACATAAAGTACATAAATGGTGAAAGAATAAATAAATATATATTGTGTGTGTGTGTGTGTGTGTGTGCACTCTACTGTTAGCTAACATCTGTATATTCATGCAGAGTTATTCATTAAATTCTAAAATCTAAAATAACCAATTTCTAAATGTAGCAAAATTGGGTAATAATTTTGTGAATAACCCTTTATGAATTTTCAAATGTAAAATTTGATCATGAATCTTATATTTTCGGTCAAATAAAAAATCATTTTAGTTCGGCTATTTCGGTCGAACATTTGAAATTCACTTTAAAAATTGCTGACAAATCTCACTTTAAGGGAATAATGCGAACAGGTTTATTCTGAATTAACACTGAATTATAATAAAATGTGAATATACCTGATTCTTTCAAATCGGCTACTTTCTCTAAATTTTGCCATTCAGTCTGCATCTAATCGGGATTTGAAGTTTACAGAATAAACCTGTGCATTTATTCTGCATTAAATTAATAATCAATAGTTTGCAAAACAAATTGGTTTGTTTAACTTGGAAAAAAAGTAATTTAAAACATTAAAGCTGGGAGAATACATTAGGTTGCATTTTTTCTTACCCATTCCCCATCCTGCCTGGTTGAGGGATTATTTAATCTTCCTTTGGGCATTTTAAGGAATGTTAATCCTTAGAAGTGCTAACATAAAGCTTTGTCTCCACAGAGGTCACTTTAAACTATGTTTGAAATGATCTTCTGAAGTGCCATAAGTCCTTCCTCTCAGCTGATTACTAGAATTCCCAATGCTAAGCAAAATTAATTTGTTGTATCGAGGTCTCGGTGTACTCAGTCCTGTTGCTGTGGACTCAATTGTGGTTTCACAGTTACCATGGGGTGACAATGAAACGTCACTTCCTATAACAGCAAAAAACAAACAAACAAAAACATTTAGACTGAGACAATGCTGTCTGTTTCTTTACTCTAATTATATACTTCACAAAGTTGTTTTTATGGTATTTTTCTGTTATAAGTTAAGATTAATTGCAATAGAAGAGTTAAGCAAATATAAAGTAACTCTGTAATAACATTGTCACTGTTTATGTATAGGTGCAGTGCCTCTGTTTTGTTAACCCCTTAAGGATGGACGCAATTGTACAAGTTCTGATCAAAACAGAATGTAAACAAAACCTGGAATTTGAGCTACATGTCTGTGTACCCATAATTCACTTCTTTCATATTAAGGGCACCCACACGTATTATACATCATTTTGTCCAGGAGAAACAGGGCTTTCATTTCACTTGAAATATTTATATATGAAACATAATTCAATATGAATAAAATCTAAAAAGAGTTTGAGAAATTAAGAAATTTTGCTATTTTCCAAGTTCTGTGTGGCATTTTAACTGTGAATGTCATAATACTGTTAGTTGTTACTGCAATAAAATACTCATATTGGTGTTTAGCGATGTCTCACGAGTACAACAGTACCCTCACATATACAGGTTTTATGGTGTTTTGGAAAGTAACAGGGTCAAAATAGGGCTTTCCTTCTTCCATTTTTGCAATTGGAATTTGCCAGTTTTGTTTGCTGAGCTTATGTTGCCTTTGAGATTGTATGGCAGCCCAAAAATACACCGATCATGGCATACCATTTGCAAAATTAGACACGTGTGTATATCTATAATCTAAGATTTTTTTTTTAAATGAAGTAAACGGTTTGAATTTTTTTTTTTTTGCAATGAGAAGATAGCTATCCCCTCTATCCCACTGCGTGCTCCCTCCATTGAACACAATTTTTCTTTTGTTTAAAAAACAAAAACAAACCCTTCCTTCCTCCTCAGCCCCTCTCCAACCCCTCGCCAGCCCAGAACATGTGCATGCACTCTGAGCCAGTAAAACGGTCCAATCACAGGCTCCTGTGATGTCAGATCGAGGAGTGGAAGACAATGTCGAGAGCTTAGCACATCGCTGGATTCCAGGTAAGTAAAATGTCTTCTTTTGCAGATTATTCTGCTAAAAAGCCTCCCCCCCCCTTTAAAGCTAGAGGTTCAAAATATGTCATATCATTAAAGGAGCACTATAGTGCCAGGAAAACAAACTTGGTCTGGGTGCCTATAGTGGTCCTTTAAGCACCTCAGGCAAATGTTAAGTTATACACACTATTGGTTACATTTTTGCTTTTCTTTTTGATTCACATTGTAAAATACAATACATTGTTGACCCCAACAACGTGGTAAGTCTTTTTGAGGATTGTTAGTTTATTCCCTATGAGCAGTACAGTTTATTTCCCTGCACCTTCAACTTTTCAATATGATTGTTAAGTTCCCACAGGAATAGAGTCCACAAGCCCTCCTGTATTTGTCAAATTTTGTACTGTCTCAGATGTATTGTACCTTTGTCGTTTTACTTGTAACAGTTGTACATATGTACAAAGCTGTGACATGTGTTGCACTTTAATTCATGTAAAAATAGAAATTAAACTCCATCACAGGTTAAAAGAAATCAAAATGTACATTTATTTACCTTAGCTGATGTTTTTTATTTTATATTCATGAAAGACTCTGACATACAACTCAAAGAGAGAATCTGTCATTGGAGGTAGGGATATATACTGTGCTTGTGCATAATACTTATATGGTCATGCTTCTCCTTATAGTGTATTTGTTTGGTGCAGGTTGTACATAATCTCTACTCTTTCAGATTGTTGACACATTTATGAAACGGTATTATTAATATCTCTCTTGTGGTTGTTGCTCTGGATTCTAAAACCTGAAAAACCTAAAATTGAAGTTGGAATAAATGATTGTATCACTGCGTTCTGTAGAGATTATATGGATACTATAGGTACCAAAACAATTTTATCTTAATTAGCTTTGGTTTATAGATCCCTCTAATCTCACTGTTAGGAGTTAAATCACTTTGTTTATACAGCCCTAGTCACACCTCCCTGCATGTAACTTACTCAGCCTTCCTAAACACTTCCTGTAAAGATACAGTTCATACTTAAACTTCCTGTTTAATCTAGAATTTATTTCCTGTTGTGTTAATAGCCTCTATTTACAGAAGTCGCCTGTGTGTGAAGTTTAATTTACAGAGCAGGAGATAAAAACTTCTAAAAAGAAGTTACCATTTGTTTGAAAATTAAAACCTTTTGTTCATGTAAGCCTTGTCAGTGTGGGGATATTTATGGGATAATAATAGTAAACAGTGAGAATGGCCCACTAATTCAATTCTCAGATCCCAAAGATCGTTATCGTGTTAAGTGAAATGTATTTCATATAAATAAAATCACAATATGTTATAAAAATAGATTTATTATGACCAATAATTAACAAATATTATGTAACATGCGTGACAATAATCAATGAATATCCAGTATAAAATGATATGCAATACAAAGGAATGGCTATACACCATTTTCTGTCAAGACTTACACGATTTATGACTATCTTTCACAGAGAGAAAGAAAAAGTTTCACGCAGAGAACAGAATTCCTAAGAGTGCAGTGTAAGGTCGTAAAGTTTAGCTGACAGTTAGAATAACCCTTTCAATGCTGGCTAGACCTCCTAGATAATTAAGATCTATTCTTATGTAATTTTAAATAAAATAACATTTAAACCAGTTCATTAGTCATTTCCTGGAACCATCCAATAAGAATAATCTACCAGATTTTTACAAAAGCCGAATTTAATTTGTCTAAAAAGATCTTATATTAGAGCAAATCAATGCACCTGGATAAAAACAGCGGTATGCTAACACGTGATACTATCACATTAATATATAATTATTCTTAATTCCACCTGCAGAATGGAATGTTTATAACTATATATTCTTTAGTTAACTAAGATTTCTTAAATATGGAAATCTGACCGTGATTTATCCAGTCATATCATACTATTAGTAAATTTTAATTAAAGGACCACTCTAGTCACCCAGACCACTTCAGCTTAATGAAGTGGTCTGGGTGCCAGGTCCAGCTAGGGTTAACCCATTTTGTCATAATTATAGCAGTTTCAGAGAAACTGCTATAATTATGAATGGGTTAAGCCTTCCCCCTAATCCTCTAGTGGCTGTCTCATTGACAGCCACTAGAGGCGCTTGCGTGCTTCTCACTGTGATTTTCACAGTGAGAGCACGCCAGCATCCATAGGAAAGCATTATGAATGCTTTCCTATGTGACCGGCTCAATGCGCGCGCAGCTCTTGCCGCGCGTGCGCATTCAGCCGACGGGGAGGAGAGCTCTCCGCCCAGCGCTGGAAAAAGGTAAGTTTTTACCCCTTTCCCCTTCCAGAGCCGGGCGGGAGGGGGTCCCTGAGGGTGGGGGCACCCTCAGGGCACTATAGTGCCAGGAAAACGAGTATGTTTTCCTGGCACTATAGTGGTCCTTTAATTTAAATTAATTAAATGAAACCAGTATAATTACCAGTTGAATAGATATTTTTCATCCGATTGGTAGTCTCAGGAACTTGTTTGGATGTCTCTCTGCATGGAGGTGCGTGGGTAATAGTGAAAAGTAGTGTTGGTTAGAAAGTGTCAAAGAGTTTGTGAGTTGAGTGTTAGTCTCAGATGTTGTCCTGGGTTTCTCTGCATGTCCGAGTTGGAGTCCCCAAACTTCCAATTCCTCTCCCCTCTCTGTCTTAACTTTTTAAAAGGCCAGACTGTCTGTACGTCATTAGTTGCTAACCCAATAGGCACACTGGAGGTGTGTCCAATCTAGGGATCGCAATTTAGGTATTTGATCTATAGAGGGCAGTCTTGTCCCACTAAACATATCTATCCAGGAAAGAGTTAACTTTTCCTGGTGGCTATTTTGACGTCATTTTGGCTTATCTATATGGTTGCCATAATTTAAGTTTTCTGTCGGATCAAACAGTTTCTTTAAGTTTTGTCCAGACTATGTTTTGACCCGTAACTTACAATGGGATCTTGTCCATATAGAAAGTAAAATTTTATTATTTAATCTCCTCTGTCACAAATGTCTCTGTTTAGATATGCATCTATTCCATTAACATTTTAGGCAGTCTGTCCAACCCCCGTTCTCCTTATCACTTGGTTTGTATATACTATGCATTCCTTTAGCTCTGGGAAGGTTGTTAGTTTTACAGATAGAAATCTTGTGTCTTTTGTTAGCTTGAAAATAACAAAATGGAGTCTGCTCTGTTCAAAAGTGACTCAGCATATACACTTTTAATTTCTATCATAGCACAAGATGTCTGCCGATATAAATACTCTGACATCAGTCACAACCAGGGGAGGTGTGACTACGGCTGCATAAACAGAAATAAAAGTGAAACTGTAGAGGCATGAGACACAAAAAATGCTTAATTAAAAGGTTACTCCAACCACCATGATCACTTCAGTGATTTGAATTGATCATGGTGGTAGGAGTCAGTATGTGCAGTGTTTCAGTTGAAACAGTCACAAACTGTAATATTTGTAAGTTGCACCCCCCACCCCGTGACAATGGCAGCCCAGAATTCTGTTTCCATCTCCCAATGTCAAATCTGTGCATAAAATACAGCTGGCCCACACACATTTCGCTCTGAGCAGGCAAAATGGCCCAGTCACAGGCTTCTCAAAGAGAGGGCAGAATATCAGCGCCTGGAGCTTTACTGGGCGCTGGTTTCCAAGTAAGTGAAATGTATTTTTTTTTTCTGCAAATCAAAGTGGGTGTCCGTCTCCATTGTTACACGGGAAAGGTGTACCCCCCCCTCCAAAAGAGTTAGCGTAAGTTATTTTGATGCCTTTAGTGTCCCTTTAATGAATACCATCAGACTCCAACCCATAGGACAAAAACTACAACCAGTCTCTTACTGTCACAGCACATACAGCCTCTCTACCACCCTACAGTCTAACGCCACAGCCTCTCTATCACCCTACACTCTAACGCCACAGCCTCTCTATCACCCTACGGTCTAACTCCACAGCCTCTCTATCCCCCTACGGTCTAACTCCACAGCCTCTCTATGCCCCTACAGTCTAACGCCACAGCCTCTCTATCACCCTACGGTCTAATTCCACAGCCTCTCTATCCCCCTACAGTCTAACTCCACAGCCTCTCTATCCCCCTACGGTCTGACGCCACAGCCTCTCTAGCCCCCTACAGTCTAACTCCACAGCCTCTCTATCCCCCTACGGTCTAACTCCACAGCCTCTCTATCCCCCTACGGTCTGACGCCACAGCCTCTCTATCCCCCTACGGTCTGACGCCACAGCCTCTCTATCCCCCTACGGTCTGACGCCACAGCCTCTCTATCCCCCTACTGCTGCCTCTCTAAGTCTAATCCACAGCCTCTCTATCCCCCCCCTACAGTCTATCCCTACGGTCTGACGCCACAGCCTCTCTATCCCTACAGTCTAACTCCACAGTCTATCCCCCACGTCTAACTCCACAGCCTCTCTATCCCCCTACGGTCTGACGCCACAGCCTCTCTATCCCCCTACGGTCTGACGCCACAGCCTCTCTATCCCCCTACGGTCTGACGCCACAGCCTCTCTATCCCCCTACGGTCTAACTCCACAGCCTCTCTATCCCCCTACAGTCTAACTCCACAGCCTCTCTATCCCCCTACGGTCTAACTCCACAGCCTCTCTATCCCCCTACGGTCTAACTCCACAGCCTCTCTATCCCCCTACCTAACTCCACAGTCTCTCTATGCCCCTACAGTCTAACTCCACAGCCTCTCTATCACCCCACGGTCTAACGCCACAGCCTCTCTATCACCCCACGGTCTAACGCCACAGCCTCTCTATCACCCTACGGTCTGACTCCACGGCCTCTCTATCACCCTATAGTCAGACTCTATGGCCTCTCTATCACCCTATAGTCAGACTCTATGGCCTCTCTATCACCCTATAGTCAGACTCTATGGCCTCTCTATCACCCTATAGTCAGACTCTATGGCTTCTCTATCCAGCAAGATTCTAACGCTATGACCCTAGGCGGTGGGCGGTGCCACTGCGTCACATCCGGTCAGGGCAGAAGCCGGTCTGGAAGTTTCCAGGTGCTGGCGGAGCTGGGAAGGTGGACGGGGGAAGTGACTGGGACATGGAGCATGAGGACCTCTCTGAAGATGGGGAGCCGCGTGTCCCCCCTGAAAGAAAGGACAGCGAGCAATCTGTACAGGTAAAGCGGCTTCTCTGCCAGGACATGACATGGTGTCCCAGCACTGCCTGTACCCAGCACTGTCACACTATGTCAGCATATAGGGGCACATCCCAGCACTGTCACACTATGTCAGCATATAGGGGCACATCCCAGCACTGTCACACTATGTCAGCATATAGGGGCACATCCCAGCACTGTCACACTATGTCAGCATATAGGGGCACATCCCACCACTGTCACACTATGTCAGCATATAGGGGCACATCCCAGCACTGTCACACTATGTCAGCATACAGGGACACATCCCAGCACTGTCACACTATGTCAGTATACAGGGACACATCCCAGCACTGTCGCACTATGTCAGCATATAGGGGCACATCCCAGCACTGTCGCACTATGTCAGTATACAGGGACACATCCCAGCACTGTCACACTATGTCAGCATATAGGGGCACATCCCAGCACTGTCACACTATGTCAGCATATAGGGGCACATCCCAGCACTGTCACACTATGTCAGCATATAGGGACACATCCCACCACTGTCACACTATGTCAGCATATAGGGACACATCCCAGGGGCACATTCCAGGACTGTCACACTATGTCAGCATATAGGGGCACATCCCAGCACTGTCACACTATGTCAGCATATAGAGGCACATCCCAGCACTGTCACACTATGTCAGCATATAGGGACCCATCCCAGCACTGTCACACTATGTCAGCATATAGGGACCCATCCCAGCACTGTCACACTATGTCAGCATATAGGGGCACATCCCAGGACTGTCACACTATGTCAGCATATAGGGACACATCCCAGGACTGTCACAGTGCTGCCAGCATGTAGGGGCGCATTCCAGGACTGTCACAATACTGCCAGTATATAGGGGCACATTCCAGGACTGTCACAGTGCTGCCAGTATATAGGGGCACATTCCAGGACTGTCACAGTGCTGCCAGTAAATAGGGGCACATTCCAGGACTGTCACACTATGTCAGCATATAGGGGCACATTCCAGGACTGTCACACTATGTCAGCATATAGGGGCACATCCCAGCACTGTCACACTATGTCAGCCTATAGGGGCACATCCCAGCACTGTCACACTATGTCATCATATAGGGACACATCCCAGCACTGTCACACTATGTCAGCATATAGGGACACATCCCAGGACTGTCACACTATGTCAGCATATAGGGGCACATCCCAGCACTGTCACACTATGTCAGCATATAGGGGCACATCCCAGGACTGTCACACTATGTCAGCATATAGGGACACATCCCAGGACTGTCACACTATGTCAGCATATAGGGGCACATCCCAGCACTGTCACACTATGTCAGCATACAGGGACACATCCCAGCACTGTCACACTATGTCAGCATATAGGGGCACATCCCAGCACTGTCACACTATGCCAGCATATAGGGGCACATCCCAGCACTGTCACACTATGTCAGCCTTAGGGACACATCCCAGAACTGTCACACTATGTCAGCGCCGGGCACATCCAGCACTGTCACACTATGTCAGCATATAGGGACACATCCCAGGACTGTCACACTATGTCAGCATATAGGGGCACATCCCAGCACTGTCACACTATGTCAGTATACAGGGACACATCCCAGCACTGTCACACTATGTCAGCATATAGGGATACATCCCAGCACTGTCACACTATGTCAGCATATAGGGGCACATCCCAGCACTGTCACACTATGTCAGCATATAGGGACACATCAGGACTGTCACTATGTCAGCATATAAAGACACATCCAGCACTGTCACTATGTCAGCATATAGGAGTTTATCCAACACTGTCACTATGTCAGCATACAGGGACACATCCCAGCACTGTCACACTATGTCAGCATATAGGGGCACATTCCAGCACTGTCAGCATATAGGGGCACATCCCAGGACTGTCACTCTGTCAGCATATAGGGACACATCCCAGCACTGTCACACTATGTCAGCATATAGGGACACATCCCAGCACTGTCACACTATGTCAGCATATAGGGACACATCCCAGCACTGTCACACTATGTCAGCATATAGGGACACATCCCAGCACTGTCACACTATGTCAGCATATAGGGACACATCCCAGGACTGTCACACTATGTCAGCATATAGGGACACATCCCAGGACTGTCACACTATGTCAGCATATAGGGACACATCCCAGCACTGTCACACTATGTCAGCATATAGGGACACATCCCAGCACTGTCACACTATGTCAGCATATAGGGACACATCCCAGCACTGTCACACTATGTCAGCATATAGGGACACATCCCAGCACTGTCACACTATGTCAGCATATAGGGACACATCCCAGCACTGTCACACTATGTCAGCATATAGGGACACATCCCAGCACTGTCACACTATGTCAGCATATAGGGGCACATCCCAGCACTGTCACACTATGTCAGCATATAGGGGCACATCCCAGCACTGTCACACTATGTCAGCATATAGGGGCACATCCCAGCACTGTCACACTATGCCAGCATATAGGGACACATCCCAGCACTGTCACACTATGTCAGCATATAGGGGCACATCCCAACACTGTCACACACTATGTCCAGCATACGGACACATCAACACTGTCACACTATGTCAGTATACACAGGGACTACATCCAACGCACTATGGCATATAGGGGCACATCCCAGCACTGTAGCACTATGTCAGTATACAGGGACACATCCCAGCGCATCACGCTATGTCCAGCATATAGGGCGCATCCAGCACTGTCACACTATGTCAGCATATAGGGACACATCCCAGCACTGTCACACTATGTCAGCATACAGGGACACATCCCAGCACTGTCACACTATGTCAGCATACAGGGACACATCCCAGCACTGTCACACTATGTCAGTATACAGGGACACATCCCAGCACTGTCACACTATGTCAGCATATAGGGGCACATCCCAGCACTGTCACACTATGTCAGCATATAGGGACACATCCCAGCACTGTCACACTATGTCAGCATATAGGGGCACATCCCAGCACTGTCACACTATGTCAGCATATAGGGACACATCCCAGCACTGTCACACTATGTCAGCATATAGGGACACATCCCAGGACTGTCACACTATGTCAGCATATAGGGGCACATCCCAGCACTGTCACACTATGTCAGCATACAGGGACACATCCCAGCACTGTCACACTATGTCAGCATATAGGGGCACATCCCAGCACTGTCACACTATGTCAGCATATAGGGGCACATCCCAGGACTGTCACACTATGTCAGCATATAGGGACACATCCCAGCACTGTCACACTATGTCAGCATATAGGGACACATCCCAGCACTGTCACACTATGTCAGCATATAGGGACACATCCCAGCACTGTCACACTATGTCAGCATATAGGGACACATCCCAGCACTGTCACACTATGTCAGCATATAGGGACACATCCCAGCACTGTCACACTATGTCAGCATATAGGGGCACATCCCAGCACTGTCACACTATGTCAGCATATAGGGGCACATCCCAGCACTGTCACACTATGTCAGCATATAGGGGCACATCCCAGCACTGTCACACTATGTCAGCATATAGGGGCACATCCCAGCACTGTCACACTATGCCAGCATATAGGGACACATCCCAGCACTGTCACACTATGTCAGCATACAGGGACACATCCCAGCACTGTCACACTATGTCAGCATACAGGGACACATCCCAGCACTGTCACACTATGTCAGTATACAGGGACACATCCCAGCACTGTCACACTATGTCAGTATACAGGGACACATCCCAGCACTGTCACACTATGTCAGTATACAGGGACACATCCCAGCACTGTCACACTATGTCAGCATATAGGGGCACATTCCAGCACTGTCAGCATATAGGGGCACATCCCAGGACTGTCACTCTGTCAGCATATAGGGACACATCCCAGCACTGTCACACTATGTCAGCATATAGGGGCACATCCCAGGACTGTCACACTATGTCAGCATATAAGGGAACATCCCAGGACTGTCACACTATGTCAGCATATAGGGGCACATCCCAGGACTGTCACACTATGCCAGCATATAGGGACACATCCCAGGACTGTCACACTATACCAGCATATCTGGACACATCACAGAACTGTCACACTATGTCAGCATATAGGGGCCCATCCCAGCACTGTCACTCTATGTCAGCTTATAGGGACACATCCCAGGACTGTCACACTATGCCAGCATATAGGGCCACATCCCAGGACTGTCACAGTGCTGCCAGCATGTAGGGGCGCATTCCAGGACTGTCACAATACTGCCAGTATATAGGGGCACATTCCAGGACTGTCACAGTGCTGCCAGTATATAGGGGCACATTCCAGGACTGTCACAGTGCTGCCAGTAAATAGGGGCACATTCCAGGACTGTCACAGTGCTGCCAGTATATAGGGGTACATTCCAGGACTGTCACAGTGCTGGCAGCATAGAGGGGCACATTCCAGGACTGTCACACTATGCCAGCATGTAGGGGCACATTCCAGGACTGTCACACTATGCCAGCATGTAATGGCACATTCCAGGACTGTCACAGTGCTGCAGGCATGTAGGGGCACATTCCAGGCCTGTCACAGTGCTGCAGGCATGTAAGGGCACATTCCAGGACTGTCACAGTGCTGCCAGTATATAGGGGTACATTCCAGGACTGTCACAGTGCTGCCAGTATATAGGGGCACATTCCAGGACTGTCACAGTGCTGCCAGTATATAGGGGCACATTCCAGGACTGTCACAGTGCTGCCAGTATATAGGGGCACATTCCAGGACTGTCACAGTGCTTCCATTATATAGGGACACATTCCAGGACTGTCACAGTGCTGCCAGCATATAGGGGCACATTCCAGGACTGTCACACTATGCCAGCGTGTAGGGGCACATTCCAGGACTGTCACACTATGCCAGCGTGTAGTGGCACATTCCAGGACTGTCACACTATGCCAGCGTGTAGTGGCACATTCCAGGACTGTCACACTATGCCAGCATGTAGTGGCACATTCCAGGACTGTCACAGTGCTGCCAGCATGTAAGGGCACATTCCAGGACTGTCACAGTGCTGCCAGTATATAGGGGTACATTCCAGGACTGTCACAGTGCTGCCAGTAAATAGGGGTACGTTCCAGGACTGTCACACTATGCCAGCATATAGGGGTACGTTCCAGGACTGTCACACTATGCCAGCATATAGGGGCACGTTCCAGGATTGTCACAATACTGCCAGTATGTACGTACTTATTCCAGGACTGTCACACTATGCCAGCATATAGGGGCACATTCCATATTTCATTACTGTCACACTGTTACGGTTGCCTCCAGGCTGGCTGGAAGTTGGACCGTAGAAAGGATGCTCCTAGCGCTCACCAAAGGACCATCAGCACCGTAGACACCATAAGTACTGCGTAGACACCATAAGTACTTCAGACTCAACGAAGCCACCGCTGCTGGGCTAGGATCTCGCCGTCTGCTATCCGCTCTGGACCTATGACCAGGTTCCAGTAGGTGAATCCCTTCCTTCTGTAGAGCGAAGCAGGATCAGGAACAAGAGCTCTTACAAGAGCTCAGTAGTTAAGGGAGTATGAAGAGCATAGCAATCCCTGTAGTGATTATAGCTGTCCCTTACAAACATGAGTCAAGGCTGCAAGTTAGAGGGTCAAGTCATTCTGATGTTTAATGGCACACACTCTGCTTTTATGAGATTCTGCCCATCCAAGGGAGACACCCACATAATTAGCTGTATAACCAATCGAAACAATATACATTCGGGGAAATTCCCATCCCTCAGATAATCACATAACATAATTAAAACAGAACAGTTTTTCCCCAAAGTTTGGATGTACCCCAAATACTTGGGGTACAGACATAAATTTGGTATCCCCAGATAGCCCATAGTTCAGGTACCAACATATGTAAAAATCGGTTCAGCCGTTCGGGAGATATGGGACTTAGAAGTTTTGACCGACTGCACGAATACAGTAGCCGAAAACAGTTCCATGAATGCTGGCCCTGCAGTCGGTCTAAGAACGTGGGTAAAAACTCCCGAACGGCCGGCCATCCGTACACCATCCTGTGTTCGCTCAAATCCCCATCTGTTGTTAATCCTTTCTACCGAACGCCCGGTCGTTCGGTAGATTTGGTGATATTTTCCCGAATGTATGGAGGTCTCAGCGGTGTTCGCCTGTTTGAGTGTCCGATTTTAGTTCCAGACATTCATCGGCAAACACCGCTGTTCGGGAGTTAAGATGGACGCGAACACGTGTAAGTCCCGAAATGGCGGCTGAGCTTACAAGTCCCATAGCGTTCGTGCGGTTGATTCCAATGTAATGCCCATCAACCAGGGAGGTAAATTGGCCATAATTAACAGTCAGGGTGGCCTGTTAAGGCAGGTAAGCATTCGCATGGTGAATGCTTACAAAAATACTGAACAGCTGTATAATCCATAGTCTTTTGCAGGCATACTGGGCTTGTTGTACAGCTTGGATCTGAGCGCTCAATATATCCAAACTGCGCTCAGATCCTACAAATATAGTTAAATCGCCATACCCACTAGGTCCATAGTCATGGGGTAAAAGGCTGGCAATTAAGCTTCTCCATAACCCAGGGAAGCAGGGCAATTTGTCATTTAAAGGGCCAGTTACAAATAGTAGTTTGTAACACACACTATGCCAGTATGTACGGACACATCCCAGGACTGTCACAATGCTGCCATCAAGCAGGGACACGTTGCAGGACTGTCACAGTGCTGCCAGCATGTAGGGGTTCTCTCACACTCCCAGACTCAACTGTAAAGGAGGTGGTGTAGGCATCCTTCTCTCCCCTCAATGTACCTTTCAACCAATCATAACTCTCTCCTGCCCTAACCTTTTCTTTTTTTGAAGTTCACACTGTCCGATTTAAACCCACTCCTTTAAGAATTGCTATCCTCTATCCTCTCTTGCAACTGTCATGAATCTAATAGTATCCTTACCTTTTGTGTCACTTTACCCCACTCCCTCCAGCATGTAAGCTCATTGACTCATTGAGCAGGGCCCTCAACCCGCTGTTCCTGTGTCTCCAACTTGTCTAGTTACAACTTTGTTCGCCCACCCACTGTAAAGCACTGCAGAATTTGTTGGTGCTATATAAATAACATATTAATATTATTTATATATACACACACACACACACACAATGTTGTTATTATTATGATAATATATATGGCTGGGCCTGTAGTTGTGGGAGGGGCTTGATTTCCCTACTTAAGGATCACCAGACCTTTCCTCAATGCTGTTATTGGCCTGGCGATTTGCATACCTGTACTTCCGGCCGCAGCAGATCGCCATTTTGCTTATCTTTCTTTGTGGATACCTCACCTGCTCTTGGATTGTCTGCCCGTTCCTGGTTCTTTTTCAGGTGTCTGAGGTCTCCAGGATATTTCCCTTCTTCTCCGGTCTCAGCTGCTATTTATCCTGAAGCTGCTGTTATAGTGAGTTGCTTGATCTTTGCGACCTGGGCGCACAGCACCATCACGGGCCAACTCTATTCTTATACTTATCTCAATTTCGTCTGGTCTTTCGTTAACTTCCATACAAACATACGGTTCGGTAGTTTGTTCTATTAATCCACTGCTTGTTGGTTCGTATGAATTTGCTTTCATGAGTTTGCGCTCACCCGTTCAGGCCTTTCTGCAGCACTGTGACACATCCTACCTGCTGGACTGTCACAGTGCTTCCTGTATGCAATTGCACATTCCCAGACATCCTACCGGCTGGACTGTCACAGTGCTGCCAGCCTGTAATAATACCTTCTCAGACACATCCTATTTGCTGCATTGTTACAATTTTAATAGCATGCAGGAAAGCATTTTCAGCAACATCTTAGCTGGCTGCACTGCCACACTGCTGCCACATTGAGGAAGATCTCTCAGTGACATCACACCTGTTGAACTGACACAATGTGCTAGCAAGGGGCATACGCAAAAATACCTACAATGTACTGCATTCACCTCGCTCCTTTAGACATAGGTACTTCAGTTTACAGCATGTCACAGATCTCTGATATCGCCCAAAAGTAGAGTACTTTTTTTTTTTTTTGCAAGACAGTAGAAATGTTACCGTGATTTATCAAGTGTACATTTCTGTTCTTGAGTAAAACCTGGGCAGTACTAAGAAAAACGTATTGCTATTATGTGAAACTTTTAAATTGAACATTTTATCAATAGTGTATGTTCCAAATTCATTATCAGAAAGACGTGATAAAATAAATCTGTGGCGTGAATTTTGAGTTGGTTGCTAAATACTAATTAAGATCTGTGATACTGTGGTATTTGCTCACAGACATATTTGTGGCAGTTTTTTAGATATGTCATTTGATTTATTTTGTATTCCCCAGGAATCCTTGCTATCTCTTGGTGGTAATGAAGTAAAGAGTCGAGCTATTGTAAAATATTCATCGGCTCCACCCGCTACAGCATTTTCACGCCTTCAGGAACAGACTGATTTAAAACTTCCTCCTGCCAATTGGCTGCGAGAAAATGCCAAACTCGGGCCTACAATCCAAGGTAGCAGCAAAAAAAGCAAACCATTTTCAAGGTAACTTCTATATTACTATTTGTTTCAAATGTTGAAATTGAGATCTCTGGCAGATTTGTGGCGTATTTCTGTTTTGTAAAGTAAATATTGTCATTAAAGGGAAAATATAGTGCAATAAATGACCATTCATTTTTAAATGCATAATATAGATAATGTCTAAAGGAACACTAAAGTCACACAGACCACTTTATCTCAATGAAGTGGTCTGGGTGCAGTGGTTATATCATTTTAACCTTGTATGGTTACATACAGCTCTACAGGATGTCTTCCTGACAGCCACTGGAGGTGCTTTCTCTTCCAGAACCAAGTGGAACTCCTGGAATCAAATGCTGCTGATAGCAGCATTCGATTGGAGCAGTTCAGCATTTGACTGCGCATGCGTATTTCAAATGCATTGCTTCTCTATGGAAAGCATTGTATTGGAGGAGATCGCAGTAGTTTTTGAAGGCGGAGCGGGTGGCTGTAGTCTCAGTGCTGGAAAAGAGATAAATAATCTTTGTTTGCATTACAATTTTTAATAGCACAGTGGGGTGGGCAGAAGGGAACCTATAGTCCTGAAAAAAAATAGTTTCAGGACTATAGATTCTTTTTTAAAAATAATGCACAAATTAAGTAAACATTTAAAAGATGAACATCATATTATTGTTACTGTTACTTTGTTTAACACTATTTAGTGTCTATCTGCAGCTACAAGCATACCCCTCCCTAAGTATGAAGACACTCTCATATCCGAGATTATGCTTTAGTGGCAACAATGTGTAAAAATCACTGCCACACTAGGGCAGTGAGTCAGTCAGGTAGCCCATGATACACATTAGGGCAGGGTTTGACAAATTTGCTTGGAATCTAGGAGCCAGCTAAAAAATTTGGAAGCCACGTTTTCTTATTTTATTTTTTTAACTGACAAATCTTTTTCACCGACAAAAATGCAATTCTTAAAGGGTGACTATAGGTGCCAGAACCACTACAGCTTAATATAATTGATTCAATGCACCTCTGAGGAGATGCTGATTGGCACAACATGGTGTTTTGTTGCCCATGCACAATGTCCTACTTATGCTTTCCTATGGGAAAGCAATGGCTTGGCTGAGATTATCGAGATTGACTTTCTCAGCCATGGAGGTGGGGCCAGTCACTGTGAGGCACAGTGTGGGAAAAAAGGTTTTCGGAGAAGGGCCAGTAACATAAATAGACACACACTGACTGACAGACACACTCCCTGATTAGACAGACAGACACACACTCACACACATTATCTTACACACTTTTAGAAATTATTTGTCTTTTATTTTTAGTAAAGTCCACCCAGCTTCCATACATTTTGGAAGAGCTGGAGCGGATCCTTTTCCTGGGGACCAGTGTGGGTCTGTGCTGAAATCTTCAAGCTCTTCTAGCTCTGTTCCCTCGCTCACGAAATTGTGATGCTGAGGCCGGAGTGACTTCATATTCCTTCTCCCGACACTGCAGGGCGTGCAAGGGTGCAAAGCAGGAACATTACATTTCCACTGCGGGGGGCTGATTCCGCAACTGCTGGATGGGCTTTCGAAGCTAAGAGTCAGGACAAAATTCCTAGTAGCCATGGGGACCTGATGCCTGTCGAACCCTGCATTAAGGTGCTCTCTCTCACTGGAGTGATATATTTGGCTCCTCCAGTGAGGGATGATTTTTTTTGCTTACAAGGTTGGCCATGGTGATCTAGATAAACTTAGTTGGTGAGTAAGGTGATTACAAAACTGATTTGGGTTATTTTTTGTGAGGGTAGGGTGGAAGTTGTTTATTTGATTCGCCGATGTATTTTTCGGCTTTATCAATTGGTAGACATAATACTGCTAGAACAAGATTTAAATACCCCTTAGTGGGGGACTGATTGGAAGGGAACGTCCGTGATACATCCAATCACGGCGTTGATCCTAGTGGGAGTCTAAAGACTCAGCTGTTTCTACTTTAGACTCCCACTAGGATCAATGCCGTGATTGGATGTATCACGGACGTTCCCTTCCAATCAGTCCCCCGCTAGGGGGTATTTAAATCTTGTTCTAGCAGTATTATGTCTACCAATTGATAAAGCCGAAAAATACATCGGCGAAACGCGTCTTGGACACAGCACTGGCACTTGAGTATACAGATTTCATTTTATTGTTTTTAACAAGTTACAATAAATGTTAATTTCTTTTACTAAGTGGACTAGTGATACATTTATGCTGCTATCAAGAAGGGAAGTGTCACTCTATATTTGACACTGTGCTTATATACTTGGAGCCCAGTTAAAGGCTCCTGATAAGGTGAGAAGTAAATCGTTATTTTTTTACCTTGCTACTTACCATATTAAGGATTTCTACACCAGGGTCAGCATTGCTTCCCAGTTTCTCCCATTTTTTTGTCTCCATTTTGAGGTTCTTCATTGAATATGATTATTTAAAGGATCTCATCATCATCATCATTTCCATTATCTCCTGAAATCTGCAGGAGTAAGTGCTCTATTTTTAAGCGCTCCACCTTTGCACTGTTTTGCATGTATTTGCACGATAGTGTTTTTCTGTATACATTTGATTGTTAGCAGGTTGAAGAGTTCCTACTTTTGGTGTGTAAGCTGCTACCACTTTATTGTGAATTGTATTATAATTTACTCTTTCTAAGCGCCTTTTAACACAGCACGATTATCTTTTATCATATACAAAACACTTGTGACAAGGTCATAGTTAAAGCTTTGCTTTTTAAATAGATCATTCCTGACTCCATATATATTGTTACTAAAGATTCCTCCTTGATCTACATTTCCTGTATTTTCAGCTAGCCTGCAGGCTAGTACACAAATATCAGCAATGCCATGGTTAAAGGGACACTCTATATACCATAACCACTACAGCCTCTCAGTTGATAAGTTAGCCCAATGCTCTCAGCCAGTAATTGCCCTTCCTGTTTGATGGATTGTCATTTAAAATGTAGAAGTACGATTTCTTCATAAGTTTGCTTGAAGAGGAGGCTGACAGTGGGTGCCAAGGTAGAGCCATGATTTCTTTCTGGGTTTTTTTTGTCAATCTATTTTCATAATGGTTTGACAGAAATCCGGGGGATCATTCCTTTAGATTCAAAGCACCATAACCACTTCAATGAATTTATAGTGCTTAGAGCAGGGCTTCCCAAACTTTTATGGTCCGAGACCCATTTTTGAAAACGGTAATTTTTTAAAAATGAACAAACTTGGCACATCACGACCGCTTTAAAGGCAGAAAATTTGCACATCATGGCAATCAATTTTAGGTGCATAAAATTGGCACATCATGGCAATCAGTTATAGAGACATACAATTGGCACAACATGGAATTCATCTTTAAAAGCATACAATTCGCACAACATGGCAATCCTTTTTAGATGCATAAAATTGCCACATCATGGCAATTGGCTTTAGATGCATAAAATTGACATATGGCAGCTTTAGCTGCATAAAATTGGCACACCATGACAATCTGCTTTAGAGGCATAGAATTGGCACCCCGTGGCAATCGGCTGTAGAAGCATAAACTAGGCACACCATGACAATCCGTGTTTGATGCATAGAAATGGCACATCATGGCAATCAGCTTTAGAAGCATAAACTTGCCACACCATGGCAATCAGCTTTAGATGCATAGAATTGGCACATCATGACAATCAGCTTTAGCTGCATAGAATTGGCACATCATGGCGATCAGCTTTAGCTGCATAGAATTGGCACATCATGGCGATCAATTGGTACACCATGGCAATCAGCTTTAGATGCATAGAATTGGCACATCATGACAATCAGCTTTAGCTGCATAGAATTGGCACATCATGGCGATCAGCTTTAGCTGCATAGAATTGGCACATCATGGCGATCAATTGGTACACCATGGCAATCAGCTTTAGATGCATAGAATTGGCACATCATGACAATCAGCTTTAGCTGCATAGAATTGGCACATCATGGCGATCAGCTTTAGCTGCATAGAATTGGCACATCATGGCGATCAATTGGTACACCAGGACAATCAGCTTTAGAGGCATAAAATTGGCACACCGTGGCAATCAGGCTTAGAGGCATACAATTGGCACACCGTGACAATCAGGTTTAGAAGCATAAACTAGACTCATCATGGCAATCTGCTTTAGAAGCATAAACTAGGCACATCATGGCAATCTGCTTTAGGGGCATACACTTGGCACACTATGGAAATCAGTTTGCCATTGTATGCCACTTTTATGCATCTAAAACTGATTTCCATAGTCTGCCAAGTGTATGCCCCTTAAGCGGATTGCCATGATGTGCCTAGTTTATGCTTCTAAAGCGGATTGCCATCATGTTCCTAGTTTATGCTTCTAAAACTGACTGCCCTGGTGTGCCACTTTTATGCAACTAAATCATTTTTAGAGACATACAATTGGCACACCATGCCAATCCGCTTTAGATGGGTACAATTGGCACACCATGGCATTCAGCTTGAGATGCATAAACTTGACACATGGCAATCGGTTTTAGATGCATAAACTTGGCACATTATGGCAACCAGTTTTAGATGCGTAAACCTGGCATATCATGGCTGATTTAGAGGCATGGTTTTGGTATATCATGGCAGTTTTAGAGGCAGAAAATTGGCATATCATGGCATTTTTAGAGGCATAATTCTGGGATCTGGCAGTTTTAAAGGCTTAATTTTGGTATCTCATGGCAATCTGTTTTAGAGGCATACAACTAGTTACCCACAGACTCAGGCAGAATCAGAATCGCTGTGTCCCTCTTTTTCATTCAGACATCTCACGTTTAGTATCCCAGTGGTAGATCCCCGTCTGTCAGAGAACTCCAACAATGCTATGCCAGCTGACGATCTACCATTTGCCCACCGTTGCAGGGTTGTATTTGTGAGCAGTGTTTGAATGTAAGTATGCTTTTGTATGAAGTATATGTGTTGATGTATGGGTGTATTTGTATGTACTGTTGACATTGGAATGTAGTGGTGTACTTGTGTGTAACATAGAAACATAGAATGTGACGGCAGATAAGAACCATTCGGCCCATCTAGTCTGCCCATTTAGTGCTTGCGTCTGAATGCAAGGGTATTTGTATGTAGTGATGTATTTTAAATACAAGTGTGCTTTAATGTGTAGTGTTGGTTTGAATGAAGGGGTGTTTATATATATTTTTAGTTTTTTAATACAGGGGTGTGTTTGTTGTGTTTGACTGCAGTGCATGTGTAGTGGATGCAGTGTGTGTATATTATGTATTTAAAAATATATATATAATGTGTGTTTGAATGTAAGCATGGAGTATGTGTGTGAATGTACATGTTTGAATGCTTACACACACACCGAGACACATACTCATACAGTGACGCATACGCATGCAAATACACAAATACCCAGATTGACAAAGCAGTACACATGCAGACACACACTGACATAGATACGCACAAGTCTGCAGCTTCCCTTCCGTCGCAGGCAGACAATGCAGCCATAGTCTTGCGAGCTCTGGCACGTGTAGTCTTAGAGCGTTACCGCGGTAACCCACAGTAACGCTCTGTGATTGGCCGAGCTCGCTGACAGTTACTGCATGGTCTGCCCGCGGCAGAGGGGAAGCTGCAGACCGGAAGGTGCACAAGGCTTTCTCCCCATTTCAGAGGAGTCCTGAACCTAGCGGCACATATTGCAAGCCACTGGGCACCCTCTTGGTGTTAGGCCCTCAAGGTCATTGCGACCCACCAGAAATCAGCCAGCGACCCACAGTTTGGGAAACCGTGGCTTAGAGCAAGAGCAGGCAACCTTCGATGCTCCAGATGTTGTGGGCTACATTTCCAATAGTGCTTTACAGCAATAATGCTGGCAAAGCAAAAGGGAGACATGTTCCACAACATCTGGGGTGTCAAATGTTGCCTATCACTGGCCTATAGTGCTTTGAATGTGATGATAAATCAATAACAGAAAAACATCAGGTGGTACAATTACTTGGTGGAGGGCTTTAACCCCTTAAGGACACATGATATGTGTGACATGTCATGATTCCCCTTTATTCCAGAAGTTTGGTCCTTAAGGGGTTAAATAAGGGGATAACTAACCCCACATTATCTTGATAAAACCGATCCAGTTTTCTCAAAAATAAATTTATATTTTATTACTATTTACACTATATTCTATTTTTTTTAATATATATTAAGATAACGCAGTCCTTGTACCACCTGTTGTTTTTGTGTTTAATTATGTGTGTGGAGTGGAGGGTAAAGAGATGCTGGTGTCTTTCATAATATAAAGGAACACAAACATGTATTCCTGACCCTATAGTGTTTAACCCACCATTTTGGTGGCTTATCCCCTCCCCCCCAAAAAAAGTTTAAAACTCACCCTCGGGTTTTTGCCGGTGCTGGCTCCACCCCTATGTAACATCATCAAAATGGCCGCTTTTTAGCAAACCTAGCATTGAATTGGCTAAAATCGGCATGGGGCGGGCCAAATGCCGTTTTGGCCAATCAGGACCTCCTCATAGAGATGCATCAAATCAATGCATCTCTATGAGGAAAATTTAGCGTCTCCGTGCAGAGCGTGAAGACGCTGAACGGCAGAGCTGCCTATTGTTCAGCACTGAGCCAGGAAGCAACTCCAGTGGCCGCTTGGAGGTGTCCCTAGGGGCAATGTCAACACTGCATTTTCTCTGAAAAGTCAGTGTTTACATGGAAAAAAAGCCCAAATGGAACTATTTACTCACCAGAACAACATTAGGCTGTAGTTGTTCTGGTGACTATAGTGTCCCTTTAAGCACTTTTTGTACTAATATACTTCCTCCTAAAGGAGATTTGTTTTATTTTGACATGCCAATTGATTTTATGTTATTAAACTCTTTTACATGTTCTACATTGTGGGGATTGTGTCCTTGTTGAAAATGAAAGTGACAGCAAAATAAACTTGTTATACAGTAAGCGCATAGCTAATGGCATCGCGTGGAACCAGCAGCATCCTGTGCTGATTGGATGCTATCCCCAGATTAAAGTAAAATGTTTTATTTTTATTTGAGTACTATGCTGGATAATTTACTGTGTCGATTACACCCAACATGAAAATGCTCGGAACTGCTATAACCATATTTACTTATGCGTTTTGCCCCCACTCTGGGTCTTCACATGTGCAATAACGTCTATATTCTTGTATAATGTATTTCAGCTTTGGGATGGCTTATGATTTCATTGAGACTGTTGGGAAGGAAGTTGATGTGGTGGCTGATTCTGAGGTAAAGTACTACAAAGAGAAATAAAAGTCTATTTTTAAATAATGCAATAAAAAAATTTTCTATTTACTTTTTCCACTAATTTGGTGATTGTGTGACTTGTAAGATTTTTTTTTAAATATTCATAATCATATGTAAAAACTCTGATTTTACCCATCTCTCACCTGTCTTGAGTTACTTTGTCCTTAAGAGAAGTAAAATCAGGAAATTTGAGTTCATTCACATGGTTTGACCTACACCTGTGATCTTTTTATATCTCTACATGCAGATAGTGAAGATGACTTTAGTAGGTAACAAACTTCTTGGTAGCGCATTTGGGGAGTATTACAGGACCTTATATAACCTTAATTACAATAATACACCCATGGAAATATTGCAGCTATTACAGAAAATGCAATATTATCAGGTTAAGATCTTAATAGGCCATTCTCATTATTTGTAATAAAATTAAAACAAGTGTGAAAAATGCTCATTTATTATTTTTGTGCAGCAGCTGAAAACACTCTATGGGCATTCCCACCAAACATATATCCCACCAAACAACCTTGGTAGGCCATTCTCATTATTTGAAATTAGAGAGACTATAAAAAAAATTTAAGTAGGGAAAGCTTCAGTCCTAGATGGGTTTTCGACCTTATTTTACGAAAAATTTCAATAATCTCCCTTTTTCTATTTAGAACCTTTAATTTTATTACGGGAAATAAAACTATTCCACAAGAGATGTTGCAAGCTTCTATATAGTTCCAATTCTCAAGCCAGGAAAAGACCATACCCAAGTAACCAATTATAGACCCATTTCCCTGATAAATCGAGACATCAAGGTCTACTCAAAAATCTTGGCTGAAAGACTTAAATAGGTTATTCCGACAATGATACATAAGGATCAATTTGGGTTTGTTGGGAACAGGAGAACGTCAGAAAATATAAGAAAAGTGATACATTTGATTCAGAAAGTTGGACTTTAAAAGACTGGTGTGACTTTGATGACTAAAAGACTTTCGGGTGAATTGGAGATATATAGAGGTGGTTTTGGAGGCTTTCAGCATCGGAGGCCCATTCAGGGACAGTGCTCTGGCTATTTATACAATCCCTCTGCAAGAGTTTTTCGTTTTATGTACCATTCAGATTGGTTCAGTGTAAATAATGTAACAAAGCAGGATTTTCCTTTGGCTCCCTTGCTTTGTATTTTAAATAGGATTCTCATACTCAAACATCTTGTATCAGTGCTCCATCGTTGGCTAGAAAGACATATACAGAAAACTAAAATGTGAAGATCATTAAAATGCTTAGTCCAAGTATGGTAATTGAATCCTCTGGCATTCACAACCTTGCCCCTCCACCACCTGCCGGGGGAGAATCCAACTCTTTAGCTTAGATTAGGTCAACTAAGATGGAACAACTTTAGCCATGTACTAGGTATGTGGTGTTTTGAGACCTGCAAATGAGGGGTGAGTGTAACGTAAACGCCATAGTCTGAGGAAAATGTTTGAATGACACACCAGGGAGCTTGTTTTGAATGTATTTTTTCAGCACTATTAAGCTCAGGGGTTTGATCTAATTAATTCTAATGTATCATTGTTATTCCGGACAGAATATAAAGAAGCTCCTGAAAATTCCATATAGCAAGTCACATGTCAGTATGGCCGTACATCGCATTGGAAGGACTCTGCTGCTTGATGAGTTGGACATTCAGGAACTCTTCATGAGATCTTCACAGGTGAGAACTAACATTTTCATATTTAAGAGTTTTTAGTTGATCAAGACCTGTCAACATGTACCTATTATTATTTTAATTTTATTTTTAAATTTTTTCTAAGAAGACACCAAGGTGACATGACTGCTCCACAGAGGAGCTTCAAAAGTGAGGTTAGATAAACGATACCACCATGTTCATTCTTAATTTCCTGGTAGATGAGACTTCCCAGAGCAGTGTCTTCATGGTACTCTACACTGTACATAATTCAATTTATGAATGGAAAATTTATTGACATTTATATAGTGCCAACTTATTCCACCGTGCATATTATAAAGGGGGACATTTTACAATAAATGAGGCAATTACAAAACAGGAATAATAGGTTGATGAGGACCCTGCTCAAATGAACTTACAATGTAGAGGTGATCACCAATTAGTAGAGAATTGCAGTAATCAATGTGAAAAATTACTAGAGCATTAACAAGCTCCTTAGTAGTATCTTGATTAAGAACGGGTGGACACGGACAATGTTTTTAAGGTGGAAATGGCAGGATTTGGCAACAGACAGACATGAGGAGCAAAGATGAGGCCAGAATCAAAGATAACACCAGTTCAGCGAGCTTGCAAGGACGGGCTGTTGTGGCTACCTTCAACTTGCAGAGAGAGCAAAAGAGGAGGATCCTTATTAGGAGGAGTAAAATAAGAAGTTCAGATTTAGAGAGATTGAGTTTCTTTCTGAAAGGGGAAGGACATCCAATCAGAGATGGAAGAAAGACAACCACTGACGCGTTCTTGCAGAGAGGAGGAGAGATACATTTAGGTGTCATCGGCATACATGTGGTGGAAGAATCCAAAGGAATTGGGTTTGCTGACAAGGGCAGTGTATAGAGAAAACAAAAGGATACCAAGCACAAAGCCTTGGGGACTACAACCGAGACAGGACAGTGTGTGGTGATGTCATTAGAAAAGGAGCCCCTGAATGCACATTGGGAGAAAGAGAACTAGAACCACAAGACGACAATGTCACAAATTGAAGAGTTTAAAGAAGTAGGACATGATCAATAGTCTAGACAAATTAGTATAAAGTAGTGGCCTCTGGATTTAGCCACAATTAGAGCGGTCTCAGTAGAGTGGGGATTTGAAACCAGAATGAAGCGTCTCGAGTAGAGAGTTGGAAGAGAAAGCAAGCCAGACAGGTAAAGACAAGTTGTTCCGGAAACTTTGAGTAGAAAGAGAGCAAAGATATGGGGCGATAATTCGAAAGGGAAGACCTGTCAAGTGGTGTTTTTTTTAAGGATGGATACAATAGCATGTTTAACCCCTTAAGGACTCGTGACATGTCATGATTCCCTTTTATTCCAGAAGTTTGGTCCTTAAGGGGTTAAGGGGAACAGGGATAATGTCAAACGAAAGAGAGAAGTTGAAAATATGTGTTAAAGAGGGCAAAAGACAGGGGTCAAGAGTTCTGATAAGGTGATATGGGGCAAGAGGAAAGAAAAACTCATATTCAGAAGCCTGGGGAGAAGGATAGGAAAGGCACGGGGGGTGGGAGAGAGGGAGGCGGAGGAGGGGATCATCGAAGGGGAAGAATTTTCCTTAACTGGTTAATTTTGTCAGAAGAATAGTACTCAAAGCTATCACCTGAAAGTTTACTTTGGGGAGTGGCCACAGCAGGGCGAAGAAGAGAGTTGAAAGTATCAAAGAGATACCTGGGATTGTGAGAGCATGAACGAATGACAGAGGAATATGATTGTATAGCCTGGGTGAGGGTTGCTCTGTACAAACGCTAGATTAATTTATAATAGAGAGAGTCTGACAAGGTGCAAGATTTCCTCCAGCAGCGTTCAGCTGAACGGGAGCATCTCTGCATGTAGCGGGTTGAACTTATAACTTAGAAATCATGTGGAAATTGCCAGCAAAAGTGCTTAAGTATAGATTAAAAGTAAACTTATTTGAAGACTGCTTCCTCTTCTGTCAGCATAATCTCTGTCCTCGGTTGACACAAACATAATCCAATAATTCGTAGCATATGGTTGCAGAGTGCGAGTGGGATGCTCGATATCCTTTGCTGTTGGTGTGCCTCATATTGTTGATGTGGACCTCTGTCGTTGTATTCTATGTTGCTATTCCAATGTCATAGTTGGAGAGGCCTAGGAATGAAAAAATATATATTCATGTTTAGTATCAGAATACTATGTTTTTAGTAATTTTTTTATTTTTTTTACGCTAAAATGTATTTTTATTTTGCAGTTTCCTTTTGAAGGACATATATACCGATTATGAATAAGAATTTGCTTGACTCATAGTTTGGAAATGGAATGTCCCAAAGTATTTACATTTAAAATGTGTTTTCTTTTGTTTGTTTTTTTAGTATTACAAATTTCATACAAGCCACAAAACATAATCAAGCTGCATTAAACTTGTTCAATTTTTCAGACTGGGGACTGGACATGGCTTAAAGAGTTTTATCAGCGGTTGATGGATCAAAAATGGCAGAGGAAGAAGAAGAGTAAGGAGCACTGGTATCAGAAAGCCATTCTCTCCAAGTTCCTTTATTACAGGTAATTTTTTGTATCCTTCTCAGGAGGGTCCAGCATAATTTTAATACTACGTCTCAAATGTTAATGGAGAGGGAGACAGTTGGCAGACAGAAATGGGAAAAATTTCCTGGCTTTGGGAAGAAATCGAAAATCAGGATTTCAAAATTAAATATCTGGATTTTTCTTTTTTAATAACTGTTGCATGTTGAGAAAGGGGATATGGCCAGATGTAGAGGTATATATTTATGCATCTGGTGTCCCTTGTTTTCCTCCATTGCGTACAGCTATTTAAAGGTGGTACCCTTAAAATGTACCTTCACATTTTAAAACCATTATTTTTCATGATTTGTAACTCCTTTTTATATATTTATTTATTTATTTATTTTTGGTAATGTGCAAGTAGAGTGGAAAAACTGGTGTAATTAACAGTTGGGATAAACTTATTATAAATGGTATATACCAATGGACATCCATTGTGGATAGAAAGATGTTTAAATGTATAAAGAGCATTGCATTGCATATTAATATATTCTATCTTTGTTCTAATATTTTGCCAGTGACGACAGGTGTTGTTCCTGATATGTATAATATAAGAGATATATAGGCATTTAGTGTGTGTATGTGGTTATATATAATATATATATTTTTTTTATTAGTATTAATGGTGATGACACAGCAGAACCAGTTCCATCTCCCCAAAATGAACCCAGGGAAGAAGAGAATTTAGGCACACCAAAGAGAGCTGAACATGTTGCCTGGCCTGCTCCTTTTGAGGGCTTTTCCTCTGTATCAGAAGATGGCGGAGCTTCTAATCAGGTGATATGCGCTAGTTTTGTTACATACTAAGCACAAGTCTTTGCTTTTTATTGCAAATTGTAGTGTCATCGTCTCACTGTAAAGCACTTTTTGTTGTTATTTTGACTGTGTACTCCAGGACAATAGCTTTGACATATAAATCATAACTCAGAGGACAAAGTGCAAATAACCTGCATTTGTTAACCTTGTAGCAGTTGTAGTCCTTTTCGTAAACAGGCACTCCATTTAATTGGAGTCTTGTGTTGTGGCAGCACTGGCGTGGAGCTGGGAAGGATGAGAAGAGAAACGGGGGAGGGGGGGGGGTGCATAGGCCCCCTCTGAGGGCAACTTTCATACAAGAACCTGTGTTTTCAATCTTTGGCCTGCCTAGGTTGAGAGCCGATTGGGTTATACTCACACAGCATCAAGCACAGATGCAGAAGACCACTGGCATCGACAGACCATATGTAGCTTTTGCCTTTTTTCAACAGGGAAGAACTTGGACTCTGTCATTAGCCTCAAATCCAGAGTTCAGAGATGCAATCCCTCGTTTGAGCCTGGGGCTGGGGGTTGTCATGCTTCACTCCTGTCTTGCAGCACCTCTACGCTGCTTCCATACGTTCACTAGCCTGGTGGTTGGCTGACCTTTAACTTTCTGTCCAGGGCAGTTCTAATAGGACATATCCCTGATGCCTTTAGACATTCTATCACATTCCCATGGTCTTATTTCTCGATTTTTCAATGTGAACTTGCTTTTTATTTTTCTTCATTTGTGCAGTAGTGTGTTAGAGTTTAAACTGTTTTCTTTGTGTAATACTTTAGCATGATAGTGAGTGGAGTTCCAGTGGTTTACTCATCTTGCACATCTCGCTTGGCACTAAGCACTTCTCTTATGCAAGTTAATCTATTACTGCTTTTCACCAGTTTGTTAATCAATGCAAAGCCTAATACTTACCTTGTCTAGCATTTCTTTTCAGTTATACTGTCTAACTTGTTTCTCACGCCTAACAATCACAAAAAATAGATTTTTTTCTTATTCAGAATTTTCAATGTCTAAAAATGTATATTAATCTTGTCTACCATGCTTCTATATTCTTATCATATTTTCTTTGTGTATTTTCATAACATCTCAATGGGAATAAAAGGAACACAAAGATATATTCCTAGCATCAAAGTGTACCTCTGGGTTGCACTCCTCTTTCAGCTGATGGAGGGACCTAATGCTCATGCGTCGTTGAGGAGGACAGAGATACCTCACATAGACCACTTGTCTAGGTACCTAGAGTGTCCTAGATGAAGTGGTCTAGGTGCCTATAGTGGCCATTTAAGCTAGAGGTGTACAGAAATAACTGCTCCGATCGAGCCAGATGCCTAAAAAAAAAGAATACAAAGATTTATTCCTAGCACTAAAGTGTACCTCTGATTCACGTTGGATTGCACTCTTCCGTTGTCAGCTGATGGGGTTACCTAATGTTTGTGAGCGGCCAAGGGGGACCGGGATACAGCACCTAGGCCACTTTAATGAGATGAAATGATCTAGGTGCTCTTTAAGTTAGAAGAAATAACTGCTTCGATCAAACAAGATGCCTAAAATGAATAAAATGTTTTTAAAAAAAACATTTGAAAGTATTTCAGCTTATAGACAATGGGACAATAACTCGGAACACACTGCCATATCATCAAAAACTCAAAAAAGTCAATAAACCACCCTGAAGTCAATTAAACATATGTTTTAGTTGCTGTAGACATGACTGAATGAGACAAAAAGCCCCAAATGCACAGATTAAAAATATTGTAAGTATAGATCTGGCCGAGATTCACTGGGGAATATACTTCACACCTGTTCGTGAGACAAAGCCTTAAAGTGGTCATCAAAGTGTAGGCTTTACAGTTGATGGATACAGATAATGTAACTGGACAAATGAACATGGTTTTAGTTATTTGGTCTTCTGTCGTAATTGTATACATAATGTAACATGAAGCTTGTAAGGGTTTTCTAGCTGTTTACTGATATATTTTTTTTTAGGGATTGGTCTGAAAACAATGGAAATGGTTCATCAAAGTGTTCTTAAACGTGACAGTTAAATTCATTATTTTGATTGTATTTATTAAAATGTCTTTCTTTATAGTAAGTACCTCTAGCTTTTTCACAGCTTTCTGTTTCAGAAGACTGCCAAATTATAGTGGTGGGAAAATGACAAGTGGAACAGAAAACTTTTCTGTCAGAAAAAAAATGTCAGTATATAAACAAAATAGCTGTCACCAAAAAAAAAAAAAATACCATTAAAATATGACCCGATGGCGGGATATTTATCAAAGTTCTGAAAAGGGACTGTTAGATTTCATCATAGTTTTAACTTTATTTAAGTGAAGGCTTTCTTTATAGTAAATTCAACCAATAATTGGAGATATTTCCATTTACCAGAAAACCGCTAAACCTACAGTGAAAATAGATGGAAAAATTCCTAGATCTCTTCTCTGAAAAAATGGCGTATATTAAAAAAATTATGGTTTGGGCACAAAAAAGCAACAGATGAAAATTCTGACATATTTAAAGGGACACTCCACTGCCTACATATAAGATAAAATGCGCACATGTTTTCATTAGGGAAATATCTACTGATGTGTTATAAATATATATACTTCAGTAGTAGATGTTCCCCCCAATGAAAACATGCAGGCATTATATTATGCATTTTTTTCATTGGAGTTACATCTAAAAACAGCTTGAAAAAGCTGCAGATCTCTTTTGCAAGCCCTCCTCTTATAACCCAACCCAGATGTTCTGTGACTGTCCAATCAGACTTTTCAATGCAGCTCAATGAGCAGTCTTTGCAAAACATGCTCTGGGGGATTGCCTGCCTGAGTTTAGCTCCACTGAGCAAAACTACCAGGAATTAAAAGGACCTGTTGTCTGATTGAGAACCAGGGGATCTAACAAGGTTAATTTATAAAAGTGTCAATTCCTACTGAAATTTGCACTGTTTGTAAAATAAAAAAATAAAAAAACTCTTCACACATAAACCCTTTCGGCAAGTTAACACGCTTTAGAGGTCTCTGGAGTATCCCTTTAATTAATAATGCCAATAATTTAACTTAAAGAATAGCTGTGAAAGTGCCAGATAAACTTCTTTCATTGTTTCTAGCCTTTTATGACTTTGAACAGCCCTACTGTAGAACACTGTGTAATCGTACCTAAAGACTGTAACCTGGGAGCTATTGCAGCATAAGTGGAATACTTCCAGACTTGTGTCAACCAAATCTCCTATGCTTGCGCTTTTCACAGGGAAGTCTGTCCTCTCATCTAGTGGGGCAAGTGGCCTCAGCCGACAATGAACAGAGCCTCCCCACTTTGTTTAATGGCAGGGAGGCTAGTCAGGTATGGACTATATAGGGTAATCAAGAAAACCCATAACACCCCCAATCAATCACAGTAGTTCCAGTTCATCTATTCTGTTTCACATTTTTTTCCTCCAAATCATATTTGATTTATTTTATTGTCTTGTCTGATAATTAGTTTTTTTTCTTTTTGACTGTACTGTTCATCTTTACATTTTTTTTTAACTTTTTTCCTTCTCTATTTTAAGGGTCTTAAAAATGATTTTGTTAGGAATATTCTGTGGACCTTTGAAGATATCCACATGTTAGTGGGCTCCAACATGCCTATATTTGGAGGTGGACGATATCCTGCTGTAAGCTTGCGTCTCAGGTGAGCTAGTTAAACATGGCAAAACACATTGTACAAATGTATTCTGATTTAACTGTTAATGTTGGATAATTTAGCTCCATTTATTGTGATTGCGTGTTCTGCTATAATTTTGTAGCACCTAAAGGTTCACTTGTGGTTTTGCACTACAAAGCTAAAATTGGCTCTCAAAGATGAAAGATCTGTGTACATTTTTTTTCTTTTTCAGTAAAGTTGAATAAAATGCTTCAATCTAAAATATTAAAGGAACACTGTAGTGTCAGGCATGCAAACATGTATTCTTGACCCTACAGTGTTAAAACCACTATTAGGTACCTGGCACCCCCTTCTCCACCTTTTAAAAGCTGTAAAACTCACCTTTTTCCAGCGCAGCGCGGGTCTGCTGATGCTGGCTCTACCTCCACCCCGCTTCCTTGGCTGAGATTTTTGGAATTGACAATCTTCCAGTGCTTTCCTATAGGGTGGATTGGCTAGGATAGTCAATTCTGATTAAGTCAATGCATCTCTATGGGGAGTGTTCAGCATCTCCATGCATAGTGTGGTGACACTCTACCGCAGTGCTGCATTTTGTGCAGCACTGACTCAGGAAGCACCTCTAGTGGCTGTCTCAGTGACTGCCACTGGAGGTGTCCCTAGGTAGCAATTAAACACTGCATTTTCTTTGAAAATACTGTGTTTACATGAAAATGCCTGCAGTGACTGACTGCACTCACCAGAACAACTGCATTAAGCTATAGTTGTTCTGGTGACTATAGTGTCCCTTTCATAATGCAAGATTAAAAATTAAAGACCTTGTGAAATTGCGATCTCGAAGATCTGGTAAAAGACATACTTCAATATGTTTTTGAGCTCTACACTTAGATAGGAAGCATATGAAAAGGCGGTTTCCAGTTCTCCATGAAAGAAAACCTGGAAACCGTCCTAGATACTGTAAAAGTTGGGGGAGCACATTATCCCCCTACAACCCGGCCCTATAAAATCTTGATACTTTGAATATGCAGTAATAAACTCTATTACGCCTCCAAAATGTGGCAACGGGTGTAGTTCAGAA
The DNA here is from genome assembly GCA_933207985.1 of Pelobates cultripes. Lineage (NCBI taxonomy): Eukaryota > Metazoa > Chordata > Amphibia > Anura > Pelobatidae > Pelobates > Pelobates cultripes. The sequence goes on from OW240922.1 coordinate 82,495,720, forward strand.
AGGTAGGGAAGAAAAACGTTGAGTCAGGGTGAGGGAAAGAGAAGACGGAACACAAAGCTGTATGAATCTTGCAATACCTATGTAATCTTTGGATGCTTGCTCCCATAAATGACTTGATGCAGACATTCTTACTTCCCCAGCTGTTTCCTTCACATGGTTCTTTCACTGAACTCCGTAAAAATTGTGAAAGGAAAAACAATGTTGGCAATGTTTCTATTAGAAATAAATATATTCCAGAGTTGACACTAAAGAGCCACTGCACCAAGAGGGCCTTTAACAGTCCTTCAACACTTCTGCAATGTAAAGTTTAAAAATAATGTGTTGGATAGGTAAAGAAATACTCCAAGCTCCCTAACCAACACAGAACACTACAATGGTTAGTGTCAGGAGTGCCCTGGTGTCCCTCTATTGTTATTGTTTTTGATTTGTATCTTACTTGAAGGAAACCTTTAATTATTATTTATTTTTTGTAATAATTGTTTGTTGTTTTTTTTTTATGTAAGGGATAACAATAAACCAATCAATGTACTCACTGGAATTGATTATTGGTTGGACAATCTGATCTGTAATGTTCCTGAACTTGTCATGTGTTTTCATGTGAATGGAATTGTTCAGGTATGTTTACGTTTTATTTTTGAAGTATATATTATTGTTAAATACAAACTGAATTAACTACACTTTTATCCAAACACATAAAGACTGGTTTTACAAGTAGTATTTCAGACACCAGCAAGCAAAAAAGTCACTAAGTATTTCTAGATACAGCATTGCATTTGTATCACAGTCCTAATTCAGATGTAATTTAATGTATATTTAGCATTTTTTTTCCAAGACAAGAGTACAAAAGATTAGTCTTTACACTTTCAGGGTTATTCACTAAACAAAAACTTTTGAGATCTGATTAGGGATTTTAAAATGTTAGACTTTTCAACTTGTTTATATTTGTTTTATTATTATTATAAATAAAAATGTGATATTCTCTGATCATTAGCTGACATTTCCTAGTGCAGTAAACACCAAAGCTTATTGTAGTGGTTATGGTAAAAGCTGCACAGCTAGAATTGGGTTACAAGGGTCAACTACGTGATAGTTTAGGTAGAGTTCACTCGGAATTTACAGCCAGATGGAGTAAATTGACTTCAATGGTGCCCCATCATCCGATGTGCTGTTTTCTTTAAAAATGAAAAGATGCCAAATGATGCAAGTTGTATGTAAGAGTTATACTCAAGTACATTAAGTTATGATTGAAAAAGGTCCTCTAACGCTAATCTGTAAATGATATCACTGATGTTCAATTGTGAGATGTCAATATCCATATCTTGAGAGATACACACACATATACACACACACTGATCAGCCATAACATTAAACCACCTGCTTAATGGCATGTCTCCACAAGACCTCTGAACGTATCCTGTGGGATCAGATCCTTTAAGTCACGCAAGTTGGGGCCTCCTTGGATCGGATTTGATGTTCCAGCCCATCCCAGGTGCTTTGGATTGAGATCTGAGGAAATTGGAGGCCAAGGCAACACCTTCTATTCTTTCATGTTCGTCAAATCATTCCTGAACAGTTTTAGCAGTGTGGTGCGGTGCATTATTCTGCTGAAAGAGGCCATTGCTATCAGGGAACACCATTGCCATGAAGGGGTTACGTTGTCTGCAGCAATCTCTAGGTAGGTTATACGTGTCAATGTAGCATCCACAAGAATGCCAGGACCAAAGGTTTCCCTGCAGAACATTGCACAGAGTATAACACCACCTCGGCCGGTCTGCCTTTTTCCCATCGTGCATGGTGCTGTCATCTCTTCCGCAGGTAAACGAAGCACAGACACCCGGCTATCCACCTGACCTTAAAGAAAACATAATTCATCAGACCAGGCAAAGCTGAAGCTCACATCCTCATTTAAAGCACTTTTGTTGGTGGACAGGGTCATCATGGGCACTCTGACCGGTCTGTGGCTATGCAGCCCCATACCTTTCTATCATGACCAGTCAAGTCTTACAGAAATTTGAGCTACAGTAGCTGTTGTTTTTGATTGTGTGATTGGACCAGACAGGCTAGCCTTTGCTCCCCACGTGCATCATTGAGCCTTGGGTGCCAATGAGTCTGGTGTTGGTTCACCGGTTGTCCTACCTTAAACCACTTTTGGTAGGTACTAAACACTGCATACCGGGAACACCCCACAAGCCTTGCCGTTTTGGAGATGATCTGACCAAGTCGTTTAGCCATCACTATTTGACCCTTGTCAATGTCACTCAGATCTTTTCACTTGCCCATTTTTCCTGCTTCCAACACATGAAATTCAAGATCTGACTGTTCATTTGCTGCCTAATATTTCCCATACCTTGACAATTGTAACACTATAATCACTGCTGTTCACTTTACCTGTCAGTGGTTAATGTTGTGGCTGATCAATGTATATGTATCTATCATTGATATAAGCTATGCCCTGTGTTCTTTTTGTATCAATTTGTGTTTGTCTATATTCTGTATAAATAGCAACGTTCTGTTTTCCTAAATTGTAAAGCACTCATTATCAGGGGACTCTTTCACTTTTGTATTGGTCTGTGTATGTTGTACTGTCTTTTTCCTCAATTGTACATAACTTTGGAATATGTTGATTATTTAGAAATACCAGTAATCATAATAATATATTCTGTACACATAGATATATTTTGTATGAACTTCATTAAAACAATAGTCTATTGATATTAATGTCAAGAGAAGTATTAAGCATAAATTGGTGCTTTCAGGCGCAGAAAAGGGAGAAAACTATTTTACTGTGATTATGAAAATCATTTTGTTACTTGTTTTTGCAGAAATATGAGATGATCAAAACCGAAGATATTCCAAATCTAGACAATTCCAACTTTTCTACCAAAGTGATCAAAGACATTGCCCAGAATATTTTGTCATTTTTGAAGTCTAATTGCACTAAAGAAGGTCACACCTACTGGCTGTTCAAAGGTTAGTGTAAAACTTCACTGCAGGCACCCACATGTTTGGTGCAATGTGTAGGAAACTTTTCCACTATAAGCCCATAAGTTCTTCCGGTTTATGTCTCTGTCTCTGTGCAGTGATTCCCATTTTGCTGCAAAAATAACTTATACATGATTTCATAAAACAAAAAGAAAGAACAGAGTCTGTCCCTACTACCAGTATAAGGTATACACAACAATTAAAATCTCTGAAATACTTTATTAAATAATTGAGAACAAAAGTCTATAAGAAACCCCAGCAATGGCTGCCTGACTAAACAGAAGTCAATTATGGCAGACAAAACAAGGAGCACACAAGAAAAAAAGAACACTACAAAAATTGATAAATGATTAAATAGACAGAGTTTTCACATAAAATAAAAAAGAGAGACGCGCGTTTTGCCTGACTTCAAGGCTCATCAGGGGTAGGCTTGAAGTCAGGCGAAACGTGCGTCGGGGCGCGATTTAACGGCTATTATAGCTACTTTCAGATTGTGGTTGGGTGCCCTTCAGCACTCTTTTCTTCTTTTCCCTGAGTTGATAATTAATTTCCGGATCTGATTGACCTACTATCTATCCGGATCTCAGTGTTTTAAAGAAGAGTACGGCATACCACAGACCTGTATATTGACCATAATATTAGTAGCCGTATAGCTTGAGATTGCTGCTTATTAGTAATATTAGGATTATTCTCTCCATTCTACTCGCTATCCTATACCTGGTGCCCTTGAAGGTACCATTCCTACTTGGCTTATTTGGCGATTTTTTTATTTACCAGATATCACACATCTTGTTTTGTTTATATTATCACCAAACTACCATTTAACGCTGTTCTCCTCTTGAATGGAGAAATTCTAATAACGATCATTTAAATACTAATATAGCATGCTGTAAATTTGCTATTTTAGATAGAGTTTATACTTTTGGTGAATCTCTTCTGGTTGAATTGCGTTGACACACTGCAGTGTATTCTTTTGCTCTCTATAGCAATAGCAACACACTGATGAGATTCTCTTATGTGTATCATTAATTTTGGTTACATATAAATGAACCCATCTGTATTAAATTGACATCGAAGGCAGTAACATCTATAATAGCTACATTAGATACAATTAGGTATCTTATTACATTTTTGGATACTATTTATCAGCAACTAAATGTTACTGTTAACCTCATTCAGTGGGATTTGTTTGGATTATATCCTATTTTGGATTTATTGAGACCATCCTATATTAATATTCATTTTCTTTTCTCTCTTTTTTATGTTATGTGAAAACTCTATTTAATCATTTATCAATTTTTATAGTGTTCTTTTTTTCTTGTGTGCTCCTTGTTTTGTCTGCCATAATTGACTTCTGTTTAGTCAGGCAGCCATTGCTGGGGTTTCTTATAGACTTTTGTTCTCAATTATTTAATAAAGTATTTCAGAGATTTTAATTGTTGTGTATACCTTATATTGGTAGTAGGGACAGACTCTGTTCTTTCTTTTTGTTTTGTACGTTTTGAGGGTTACCCCCTAATCTGTCTCTATAGATTCTTGGATATTGACTATTTTGGCCAAAATTCATTACTTTTCTATACTTGATGTCATGTTTTAGAATTTTTAGGGTTGTTGTTGAGCTGTTAAGCATTATACAGTTTAAAGATGCAGTTGAACTAAAACTAGCAGAAACTCTTGCTATACCCATAAATCCCAGCTCATTGAATCCACTCAACATTGCCATAGTCACTTCCTGCTTTAGTGATTTCTCATTTCAGAAGCAGCACAGACTGTATATTGGTTCAGAAACGTCAGTGCCAGTATTGTTTTCTTTTTCACATTTCCCTTTGTTCCTTTTTAATTCCATTAATTTGTTAAATGTTTTGACAAATGATTTTACAAATTGAAATAAATGTTTCAATACGCAACAATCGAAACCACTTCTGTTGGTGACGTTTTGCACAGCAAAAAGTAGGTTAAGAATAAAACCTGATATTTTTAGCTGTGTAATGTTGCATAGTGACAAGACGGCAACCTCCATACACATTAACAATGGCACCCATCAAGTCCTAGTATGCACATTCCAGGGTTTGTGGGTTTCTGAAAGTGGTATGTGGGGTTGGAAATTCTGCACGAGATCTTTTCTATACAATTACCTGATATTTTGCTTAAGGTATAACTAACAGAAAATGAACGGGTTATCTACGTGGGCTATAGTTTAGGATTTTTTAAAAAATATTCTGAAATTTTAATGTGATAGAGCTCCTGTACTCCAACTAAGTGCCTCTGCCAATTCCCTTCTGACGCTGGGAGTTAATCACCAAAGTGATTGTAGCCTTTCCTCAAACATTAGATGAGAATTGGTGAAGGAGTAAAATAAAATAAGTTTTTTGAGACACAACACACACCTTTATAGGAACAATCACAACAGGGGGTCATAAAAAGGGGAACAATACAAGCTCACCCCGGGGCCTCTGTGTCTGGGGACATTACTGGATCAGGGACCGGATAATGTAATTCACTTTTAAACATCCGGAAACTTTTCAACATTATCAACAAAACGCACATTCCCCACAAGTACCATCAAGAATTCCTGCCGGTTAGCATGCACCGATATCCCATTTGTAGAAAGGAGAGCTCCGCGTTCTGAAGGGTAGAGGAACATATGGAGGGGGAAATGGTATGGAGTCCCGCACCAGTTCGATGGTTGGCGCAGTCTCCTCCACAGTTAACAGTAGCAAACAATTATTCAACATTTTGAAATGGTGCAAACCCACTTTACCTGGAATCTAATAGGTATATTTAATTTGTAGTAATTTTGAATTTATTATCTCTCATCTTGTTGTTGTAAAACAAAAATCTTTAATGAAAACTTCTCACAGTGCGTCTAGTTATTCTTTTACAATATTACCTAAACACTATTTATATGTGCCATTTCAGCCAGCGGAAGTGACATTGTTAAACTTTATGACCTCACAACCCTGTGTGAAGAAACTGAAGATAAATATCAGAATCCTTTCACCATGCCAGTAGCCATCCTTCTTTACAAGTAAGTGATCCCGCAGTGAGTCACACATGAGCCCTTAAATGAGAAAGAGACCAAATTGCGGATAATGGACCACACCTTCCTAAATTCTCTCGCACCTTCCCTTACTCCTCTTTCCCACTTCTCCACTCTTCCCCGGTTTGTTTTTATCATCTACTACTGGAGGATTACATTTACCTGCATTTATGCTACTTTAAAACTAACCATTTTCAGAATGTTGCTTTCTGACTAATTCACTACTACAGACTAACTGGTACTTTGCTGTACCACTGTTAATAAAAAAACAAGCTAAGGATAGGTAAAGATTAACGTGCATTGTGTTTGGAGAGTCAAGGTTACAGGTGTCTTGTACTATAAATGGTTCTGCGCACTTACATTTTGATAGTAAATGACGTTTGCTGCCAGAAGGGAAGAAAATTGGGTTCATTTAATATAGCCCTGCATTAAGTGACCTGTAGACCAGGGGTGCCCAAAAAGTTGATCCAAAGATGTTTTAAAACAAGTTTCCATGATGCTTTGTCATACTCAAGGCATTCTAAAGGCATTTAAAGTATCAAGGGAGTTGTAGTTCTACAACACCTGTGGATCTACCCTTTTGGCACGCCTGCTGTAGACTATATGTACTGCAATGGGTCCTGTATCTGTACACAGAGCATTATTTTTCATGCCGAGCACCTCTTGTCATCTCAGTGAAGTGGCCTGGATGCAGGGATCCTGACATTTAAAGCCTTCAAGGTTAAACAATGCCATTTTGCAGAAACAGCAATGTTTACCTTTAAGCATTAAACACCCCTCAGTGTTTTACACTGACAGCCATTGGACTCGTTTCTGCAACAATGACCGAGTAAACAAAGTTATCTGACATTGCTGGCACCATAGGAAAGCATTGATTCATTCCTTTCTTATGGGGAAGCCTGGATGTGCGCGGGTCAGGTCCCCATTGTAGAGAAGGCCGTTGCGCGGATCAGGTCCCCATTGTAGAGAAGGCCGTTGCGCGGGTTAGGTCCCCATTGTAGAGAAGGCCACTGCGCGGATCAGGTCCCCATTGTAGAGAAGGCCGTTGCGCGGGTTATGTCCCCATTGTAGAGAAGGCCGTTGCGGGTGTCAGGTCCCCATTGTAGAGAAGGCCATGCTTCTTCAATGATGTTGTGAGAGGTATGCTGGAAAATGTAAGTAAAAAGCTTTAATTTTGTTTTTGTTTTTTTATGGCACATGAGAGGATATGCCTCTATAACTAGGGACAAGGTCACTTAAGCATTTGGAATCCATAGAGCAGAAACCAAAAAGAGTTATCTGTCTTCAATCCCAAATCCCTATGCACATTTAAATAGCTGGAGGTATTTTAGTATCACTCCAATGAGCATTTAATTGTAAGCTCAACTGCCACGTCAAGGCAAACCTCTGAGGTAAGTTGTTCACGAACAGTCTGGTTTCAAACACTGTCTGACCCAAGGTGCATGTATATAGCGGTTTGATCCTTTCATATACTAAAGGTAGAGATTCAGGGGCGGACTGAGAACCCTCAGGGCCCCCGGGCAAAATAAATCAAGGGCCCCCTTACAGGCCCCACCCATACTCTGCAGCAAGCGCCACCCTTGTCCCGCCTCCATACACCGCCTCCAGCCACACCCTACACAATCTTTAGACACAAGGAACAAAAGGGCAATAAGCCCTTCGAGGCCCCAGTAGAGACTACAATTGAGGGCTAATGGGCCATTGAGTGGGGTCTTTCTAGCGGAGGCTATCTCAGTGTCCTTTAGAGAGTGTGTTAGATAGAATCCCCTCCAAGCCCCATTAGAGACTACAATGGAGTCTAAAAGGCTTGGAAGGGGGTCTTTCTAACAGAGGCCATCTCAGCGTCCATTAGATATCCCCTGCTGGAAACAGTCGCCTCCAGGCCCCAGTAGAAACTACAATTGAGGGCTAATGGGCCATGGAGGGGATTTCTAGCAGAGGCTAGAGTCTAATGGGGCCTGGAGGGTGGTCTCTCCAACACTCTGGTTCCTATTCACAATATAGCAACACAACATAGCTCGCTGATACCTAAGCCAAGTTGGCTCCTCTTACCTTAATTACTGTTGCTGGCTGGCAGTCTGTGGGCTTGCTGGCTGCGGCTGGCAGGCTGTGGGCTTGCTGGCTACTGCCGGCAGGCTGTGGGCTTGCTGACTGCGGCTGGCAGGCTGTGGCTTGCTGGCTGTAAGCCTGTGGCTTGCTGTAGGCCTGTGGGCTGGCTACTGGCCTGTGGGCTGGCTAACTGGCTGGCTACTGGCCAGCCTGTGGGTTGGCTGGCTGGCTACTGGGGCACTTGTAGATTATTTAAAGAAATAATCCATGCACAATAACCACTACTGCTCCAGAGTAAGTAGTCAAACCGTTTAAGAACAGTTTGACAACTTACCTGGGGTCTGCTGGGATATGAGGCTGTAGTAGGGAATAGGAGCAGTGGTGCAATGTGTGTGAAAGGTTCAGTGTGTGTGTGGGGGTGTAGTGTGTGAATGTGTAGGGTGTGTGGGCAGTGTATGTGTGTGGCAATGTTAGTATGGGGGGCTGTGTATGGGGGTCTGTGTGTATATGGGTGGGCAGTGTATGTGTGTGTGTGTGTGAGGCAATGTGTGTAAATGTGTATGGTGTGTATGGGGGCAGTGTGTGAATGTGTATGGTGTATGTGTGGGGGCAGTGTGTTTATGGGGCTAGAGTTCACTCTCACCACTGCGACCACCAGGAATCCATGGGGGTTACAGTGTTGAGAGTGAACTCTAGCCCGTTTGATGCTGCAGCCGCCGGACCGGGTGGCAGCCTTGCCGGTCCGGCGGCATTCCTCTGACTAACACTGAACGAGGAGGAGGAGCATGTGTCTGTGCTGGGAATTGTGGGAACCGCAGGGAGCATGACAGACACATGCTCCTCCTCCTCCTCCTCGTTCAGTGTTAGTCAGAGGAATGCTGCCGGACCGGCAAGGCTGCCACCCGGTCCGGCGGCTGCAGCATTAAACGGCCGCCCCCCCCCTCACAGTGTGCCACCGGACCGGCCACCCGGTGGCACCTGCAGTCCCCAAATGCCGCCCCCAATCCAGCCCTGCCGCCGGGCCCCCTGAAGGCGGCCCTGGCGGCGGGCCCCCCTCCCGGCCGGGCCCTCGGACCGTGTCCGAAGTGCCCGACCGGTCAGTCCGCCCCTGTAGAGATTAATTCTTCTGGTTATTTTTTTTAGACACACTTCATTTACAAAAAAATGTTTCCTTTCAAAAGTTGTCAAAAAGGTAATTTTATTTAAAAAAAATAGCTTATAGTTTGCAGCTGTCCTTTAAGTTTAAGCTCACTTTCCACGTCAAGGTAAACCTCTTCGACGAGTCCTGCACTTGGGCCTTGACATTGCAGGATACATTTAAATGGACATTGGAGTGATGCATCCAATTATTTAAATGTGCACAGGGATTTGGGAAAGCGTGCAGGTAACTTTTTTTGGTTTCTGTTCCATATATTTGGACAGATACATTTCTTTGCTACTTCCCAATAGTACTGGGAGTTTAAGAGCAGGACTTCATTTTGTGTGTTTGCATTAGGAATACAGGCTTGTATTCCTAACACTTTAGTGTTCCTTTATTTGGAGGTGACTGTATCATTTAACCCAGGGGTGGGCAATCTTCGGCCCTCCAGATGTGGAGGACTACATCTCCCTTGATGCTTTGCTAGAATCATGGCCCTAAGAGCATTATGGGAGATGTAGTCCAAAACATCTGGAGGGCTGAAGATTGCCCACCCCTGATTTAACCATGTGTAATTGTGTTAGTTATCTGGAGACTCCTTTATTTGTTAGTACCAATGTGCATTCTATTGTTTGTGTAGATTCTGTACCTTCCAGCATGACAATCTCTCCAGTTGTGGTGTATTTGATCCCTCATCATACTTACCACTTCTGTGTAATACTTCTGATCCTAACTTACTAAACACCCACCTAGTATGATCCGTTTTAATCGCTGCATCACATTTATTTGTGCTGTATTAGTCATGTAGATGAGCAGGATCCAATTTATCTGATTGAATAAAACGGGAAATGAATCTGTATTACGGTGCCTGGTCTCTCGGTGAGACATTAAAAGAGCCTCTGTGGTATAATTAACTGCTTATGAGCCTCGTAATTAAAACCCATCTCTCAAGCCCTTTTCGACTGATAAAACTAATATCAATAAAAGTTTTTAACAGCTTGACTTTATTTGTATTTTTTTATTCTGCGTCCATTTTACAGATTTCTCCAGAGTGATTGTATACAATTGTTGATCCCTCCGGCATTGTCTTTCGTAAATTAATGTTTTAAATATTTATCATGATTTATTAACGCTGTAAAACCTATATTGCCACAGTGAGACTCTGGTGTGCAGAAGTGACCCAGTTTGTCTCAGCTGCACTCCTCTATGAAACAAGATGATATTGAAAGTGTAATTATGTGACACATTCATCCTGTATTTTTTTTTTTGTCTTGTCTCTTTAGAGTAGCATGTAATATGATGATGAAGAAAAACCAAAATCGTAAGCACTATGGAACCATTCGAACCTTATTATTAAATTGCTTGAAGCTAGTGGATAAAGGGAGGCACCCACAAGTAAGAAATTAAGCCCTGCACCTTTTTGTTTTAATGCTTTGCTGGCTTTTTTTCCCCAGCACTTTTTTTAAAGGGACACTATAGTAACAGAACCTCTACACTGCAGGCACGGTGTTGAAAACACTGCCCTTTAAGAAAAGTTTACCTCTAGAGGTACTTCCTGGATCCTCTGTGTCTAGGGACATAACTGGATAAGGGACATGATAATTTAATTAACTCCCGGACATTCTACAAAATGATCCCCAAAATACACGTTCCCCACAAGTACCTTAAATGATTCCTCCTGGTTAACATGCACGGATACCACATTTGTCTGCTTTCTCATGGGTAGAGGAACATAGGGAGGTGTAGGTAAAGGAAGATGTAGCTCTTTTTAGGGGGGAATTGTATGGAGTCCTGCACCATTTGTTTGTTGGTCTCCATGCTCTACATGGATCATTGATTGATTGATCTCAGCCAGATCTCTAAATAGTTAGCAGACCACTACAGCGTTCTGGATACATGTTTGTTTTCCTATAGTGTTCCTTTAATTCACACGAATGCTACACTATATCTTAAAGGACCACTATAGTGCCAGGAAAACAAACTTGCTTTTCTGGCACTATAGGGTTATTAGGTCCCCCCTCCCGCTGGGCTGAAGGGGTTAAAGCCCCTTCAGCCACTTACTGACCTCTCCTCCAACTGCCGACGTCCGCGCCGAATGCGCATGCCCTTGCCGCGCGCATTCAAACAGCCCGTAGGAAAGCATTACTCAATGCTTTCCTATGGACGTCCAGCGTCTTCTCACTGTGATTTTCACAGTGAGAATCACGGAAACAGCCTCTAGTGGCTGTCAGTGAGACAGCCACTAGTGGCTGGATTAACCCTCAGTGTAAACATAGCAGTTTCTCTGGGGGACAGGGCACCCAGACCACTTCATTGAGCTGAAGTGGTCTGGGTGCTTATAGTGGTCCTTTAAGGAAGACAATTACCAAGGTTTTCTTTTAAAAACCCTTTTCCGTTTTGATTGCCCATTCTATTTTTCTGGCTTTCTGAGGCAAAAAGTATGTTCTGACACTATAAAATATTGTTCTTGCATTGCGCTGATGAATTTTTAGGTTCCGTTTTTAAGAGCTATGCAAACAGAAGCAATACTTGAGCTTTCTCTGAATTTTTATGGCATTATCTTGTCTCTAGATTGGTAGCTGGTTACACTGCAATCATTAATTCCTCTGTTTTGTTGTCTGTTCTTGGTGAAGATTTCATATGTTTTTTAGTATTTTAACTGCTTACTGACCCTGGAGATGTCACTGCTTTACCTTCATTACAAGACAAACAATTGGGTTTGCTCTCCTATGGAGAAGAGACTTGCCCTCTTTCATGGTACATGAGCATATTTGCAAATATTGGTAATTACACAGTTTGGAGTGGTGTGGTCAGCATGGAGCTAGGAAAAATGTGTGACGTTTTGGATGTATACGCTAACATGATTACAGGCAGCCATGCTCGCCACAACCACCACCACTGAATTTAGCAAAAGCATTCACAAGCCCTAAACTTGTTCAAGGCATTCTCCAGTACCACAAACTATAGGTCACTCTATTCATTGGTTGTCCATTGTTAGCAAGTGTATATGTTTTCCCCATTAATTTGTTATGTGTATACTTACCTTCACTTTGGTTTCTTTCAGATCATTGCTTCCGCAAACTACATGCTTTCAGAGCTCTTCCAGCTGGATGAACCAAAGAAAGAAGATGGTGGAGATACACAGTCAAATGGGAACTCTGATGAGAGTTACAGTGAAGAGGAGGAGGAAGAAGAAATGGCTGACAGTGATGAAAACGGTTCTTACAACTCTGCCTCCAACTTGACAGAGGACTCTAAAGCTGTTGCTATTATTAAATCCGTCAGGGAACTGTCTGTTCCTGAAAAGTATAAATCCACTCATCAAATAAGGGTAAGATCATTGTTATGGACTGATTTTGAAGCAGAACTCTCTTTTCTGAAAGCGACCATTCCCCATTCCTTTTGCTCAGTAAAGGCTGTTTAAAGGTACATTGTAGTCACCAAAACAACTTTAGCTTAATGATGCAGTTTTGGTGTATAGATCATGCCCATTTAGTCTCACTGCTCAATTTGCTGCCATTTAGTTAAATCACTTTTATTCAGCCCTAGTCACACCTCCCTGTAAGTAACATGCACAGACTTCCAAAACTCTTCCTGTAAAGAGTAACCTAATGTTTACACTTCCTTTATTGCAAATTCTATTTAACTTAGACTTTCTTATCTTCTGCTCTGTTAATAGCTTGCTAGGCCTTGTAGGAGACTCCTGTATATAACTAGAGTACAATTTACAGAGCAGGAGATAAAAACTTTTAAAGTAAGTTACATCTGATTGATAGTGAAACCATTTTTTTCATGCAGGCTGTGTGAGTCACAGCCAGGGGAGGTGTGACTAGGGCTGCATTAACAGAAACAAAGTGATTTAACTTCTAAAAGGCAGATAATTGAGCAATTCGACTGCAGGGGCATAACTGTTGTTTTGGTGACTCTAGTGTCCCTTTAAGTGTTTACTGGGGTGGATTGTACAGTGAGTGGAGATAATTTAAAAAACAAACACTGAATATCAGGGCAATCCTATAGAATGTAAGCTCGATTGAGCAGGGTCCTCTTCAACCTATTGTTCCTGTAAGTTTATTTGTAATTGTCCTATTTATAGTTAAATCCCCTTTCATAATATTGTAAAGCGCTTCGGAATCTGTTGGCGCTATATAAATGGCAATAATAATAATAATAAATCTCACAATTCCATGATTTAAATTTAATTTGCATGCCTTTCCCTGGTTGTGCCTGCACAAAACAATTTTTATTTGTTTTGGTTTTTACGGTTGGTTGTTCGGGGTTTTTTTTTTTGTTGTTGTTTTTTTTTTTAAATAGCTATTTTTAAGGTAATTGTGACATTTACAGACATACCCTATTTTCTTGATTAGGAATTTTGTTATTATTTTTTTTAAATGAAATGTTATATAAAGTTCTGATAATCTCTTAGGCACAGACAAAAGTGTAAATGTTGTAATATATGCCTAAATCTTGCTCAGCTTGGAACTAATTTTATTGCTCACTGTAGAGATATTTCTGATAATCTGCATGGAACCACAGTCATTCATGCGTTAAACACACACTTAGGCACTCTTGGAATCTTTGACCTTCTTTTTGGGCCTTTTATACCCCACGTTAACGCGGTTTCTTTCACTAGCCCAGCTGCACGTTTCCGGTCTGCAGTGACACAGAAGAACGCTGCCGTTTGGTGCTAAGCTATGTGCTTGAGGTAAGAATGATTCACCTTTCTTTTTTTTATTTCTTCTAAAATAAGAAGTATTCTAATGTGAATACTGACCGTCTTTTTTTTTTTTTTAAATGTTATTTTAAAGGGTTTGAAATCCATTGACAGTAGTATTAAAAAGGAAGGGGAGCTCCCTGCTGCTGACCCCAACACACCAATTCCCCTAAAATATGAGGATGACACTGAAGGAGTGGCTTCAGAGTGCTTGGAAACACAGATGGCATTATTCCTACACAAAAGTAATTTCTTAAAAATATTTTATGGTCATTTGCGAAAGGATGTTTAGATTCATGAATTTTATTAAATTGTGTTGATTGTTTTTCAGTTTAAATGCTTAAAGGAAAAACCTTAAACACTAAAACCACTACTTTTTTTTTTTTTCTGAAAAACAACAATGCTAACATTGTTTGTGTTTTTTTTTTTTTTTGCAGCTTTTATTTTTGATGGGGTTAAATAAAAACTAAACATTTAACTACTGTAACTTACTCATACTGGCTAGAAAAGCAACTCAAACATTTAATTTTGTTCCTCTGTTTTAGTTATTTGACAATCTAAAAGTGCTTTCCCAATTTGAAACACTAAAACGTGTCTGTCCTCTGAGTTCCAGAGGTTTTCAGTTTAGAAAAATGATTGGTGGTGTAGAGTTCTGCTACCTTACGTGTGGTCCCAGGGCACCATATTGTGTTTATACTGACTTGAAATGACCAATAGCACAGGTTGGCCAAGTAGGTTTGGTAATAGTCTGTGCTCTGTTAGAAGCTTCTTACATTTCCCGAGATTAATATTGCAGGAGAGCTACACAATTATGTCTCTCCAAAGTCACGGCAGGCACATAACTTTTGGAAGTGGAGCCAAATTAATGGAAACCGCTGCAACTCCTACCACTCTTGGGCAGACCAGAACATATATGTACCAATGCTTTTGTTGGATTAAGTAAACCTTAAAAATAGCTCTGAACAATGACACTTTGACAGTTCGGAAGACATCATAAAACATGAAACCTTTGCTTTTGTGGTTTAATAAATTGTCTTCATAACTTCACATTTGCATTATTTCCCAATTTTGTATCCTCTGTATATTTTATGCACACATACTTTCTTTTTAATTACTATGTACTTAAATAACTCAACTGAAATACTTTTCTCTGCGTCTCTTTAAAGTTCACTGGTACAAAGTTCACAGGTCAGCTTGCTTTGCCTGAGTTAACCAAATTATTCGAAAATGTTCTTTTTATTATCCTAATTTGAATTTTTTTAAATCCGTGGTTTTTTTGTGTGTACTTTTCCTCTTCCCTTTGCAGTGGGATCTTCAGATAATAAGTGTTCCAGTCGATCAGGGATTGTACCGGGTGCCTGGCAGTTTAAGATGAAGCTCCAGCTGATTCTCAAAGCCTCCAAAGCCTATTATGTGCTCTCTGATGCCGCCACGAGTCTGCAGAAATATGGCCGAGCGTTGAGATACATCAAGCTGGCTTTACACTGTCATGGTAGGTGGCAGCCTTTCTGTGTCAAGAGGAAATTGTTCAGGCTTTAGCAGATAATAGCATTTCTTTTTTAACACTTAACGCTGATATGGAGTGATCTCCTGTCATCTATTGCTTGTTACACGGCAACACTCTCAACATTTTTAACTGCTTTCTGTAAAGGACCACACAAAAAGGTTTTACTTTAAATCACATACATTTTTATTTTTTTTTTACATTATAGAGAACATTTTCTCTTTAGCAAAAGCTAGATTGTCATCTACTCCATTGCATTATATCACAGATATTTGAGTTAATCTGGTAATACCATAAGATTTTGTTGAGAGACACACATTCCCAAACGTTCATTTAATGATTATAAATATTATGTATTCTATGTAGAATAGAGCCCTAGAATTTCTAAAACACAAGTAAAAATCGGTGTGGTGAGTTTTTTAAAAATAACAAAACGTATATAAAGGGCCAGCTGTAGAGGTTTGTAAACTGGGCTGTTGCACTGGATAATGCAGGTGGGGTTTTGTGTTTTTTTTTCTCATTTTATTTTTTTTCAAACCTAATGTTGCTATGCATTTACTGGTTTGTGGGTTGGGTGACTGCTTTCTACCTCTGCCATATTATCATGATTTATGATGCTGTGTCATTGGGAGGAGGTGGAGAGGCAGGTTAGTGCACACAGGGATGGTGCTGTCTCTCCTATCGGCAGCGCTCTGTCACATCTCTGCTTCCTTAACTTTTAATCTGAAATGTGCAAGTTACTTGAGAGAATTAAGTCCTTAAGCGGGATAATGCACTTGTAACAGTTGGATGAGTTTATCTGGAATTATGTGTTATTTATTCCCCACACCATCACCAACATACAGCCCAAATCTGTATCCATCCCTCCGTATGAACCACAGTGATATGTACCTGTACAATTCCACACAACCCAAATCGTTACCCTGTCCTCCCTAATAATCACTTTTAAAGCCCCACATCCACTCTACTTATTAGCTATTACGTCATCAACCTGCCCAGGCCCATGCTCTTGCCATATGCATTCTATGTGTTGAGCATCAAACCTCAGCCCACACTTGCCCGGCCCTACATCCTACTTATTCATACCTACCTGCCAAAACCCATATTATAATTTACACATAATGCTACCTGTCCTATCCAAAGTCATACCCACTTACCTATCCTCAGACCCCTACGAATCACCTGCCAAACTAATACAACTACTTGTGTTCAGCTTCACACTCCCATACACCCACGTTCCCTTCCAAGAAGCCCACTATTTGCCTCAACTTAAATCCCCATCTCACTCTCCTAGCAGCCTGACCACCCACCATTGCTACTTACTTGCTCATGCAGCATCTAGCTAATCTATCTAATTTGATATGTCTGTCTTTGGGTTGAATGCCTCGCTGTTAACATGTGATATATGTATTGTTCTTACAGATTCTTACAGTTGTCTGTGCACCGGCATTATCCCCGATGTGATGCTCCTGTTGTGTCAGTATCTCACTCTCTGCGGGGATATACAGTTAATGCTGGCCCAGAATGCAAGTAATAGAGCTGCATACTTTGAGGAATACAATTACCAAACCAGAGATGATCAGGAAATCCTACACAGCCTTCACAGGGAATCTAGCTGCCAAGGTTCATATGCTGTGTGTTCTTGTTCTTTAACTGTGCTATGCTTCAGTGTTACAAACTGTGTAAACCCCAATCTTGAAAAAGCTTAGCTTATTCAGCAGTATAGAAGCCACAGCTCTTTCATTTCAGGACTCCGTGGGTCACTCAGTCACTTTAACAGTTAATCTTATTCATTTATAAAATACTATGCTTTCCTTTTTTTACTGATATAATTTTTATTTATTGTTAATAACACATGAGTAAATGTCACTCTATTACATTAGTGATACAATACAGAAAGCCAAAATAGCATATACTAGAATTCTATATTTTTTAGTATTATGAGGCAAGGGCTAACTTCTTCGCTGAATTTTCCATCAATTTATCTATCCTCACCTCTCTCTGTCTTGTGTTTGTTTCCAAGGTACACATGTTCAGTGTATAGGTACCATTCTTTTAGAACTGACTTGTTTTAATGTATCATTTCCACGTATGTGCTTTTCTAGACTCCTGACTTTGTTCCCTTTCTTTTTCTTTTTCTTTTTTTCTGTTCCTCTTCTTCTGCACCATTCTGCCCATTTTATCATGTTTCTAACATGTTCCTACCTTCTCCATTTTTTTCACTTTCTTTATTTCTATATTTTGAAACTGGATGGTATCTCTTTACTGTCTTTGTTTGATCATTATGTATTTTCGTTTTTTTTTTTTTACCCATTTCTAGATTTTATCAGACAGTATTTTCTTTTATGGAGTGCATTATAGTTCATATAATATAAAATGGTAGTTTCTGGTCAGAGAATATGGATATACTTCAAATTGTGGTGTGGTTACCTTTTTCCCCCTGTTTAAAGCACGTTTTCGAAACAATAATCTGTCTTTAATAGGATTTGCCTGGGCTACTGACTTAACCAACGACCTGGAGTGTCAGCTCTCGATTAGTTGCAAGTGCTATGAAGCAGCTCTGGAGATCCTGCTGTTTGCAAATTTACAGACCCACAACCCAGACCAGCACACACAGGTGCTGAAAAGGCTGGGTAACATCAGAAACGAAATTGGCGTGTTCTTTATGAATCAGTCGGCAGCAATCCAATCAGAAAGACTTGGTATGTTTGTGGTGGGTGTTTTCTGGAATGGGGCGATCTAAACCGTATTTGTCTTGTAGCATGCTGTTTAAGATTGTCCAGGTTACCTCGGCTACCGCAATTTTAGATTTTCCACTCTGGATAGTATTTGTTCTTTTCCTTTGTTAGAACTATTGCAATACCGACATGCTTTGATTGTACATAAAATTGACCCTTGTGTTTTGGTTACTCCCAGCACTCTCACTACAGGACAGGACAGTACTAGGGACTCATGGAGGGACTCTTATAGTCGGCCCATATTTGTTTACGACTCCTTTGCTTTAAATGTGATTTTGGTGGACCGCCTGGGCAAGAATTTAATATAGCCTGGTCACGGCCACTTTTCTTCCCTTAGTCTGAGGTGGGTGTTGTACTTATTATTATATTCAGTCCTTTTGACAGGATAATTGTCCATCACACTGGAGTCTTACCAGGAAGTTAGATTGTATATACTTCCGTTTAAGGTTTATTTGTTGTTTGTTTTGTTTATGATATAGTTATACTCTGAGGGTTATGTGCAATTACTAGACAGGACTGAAATGTTGTGTCAATAGTGAGGTCCACTACGTGCTTTACTGTTGTGATTTCTGGGGTTAAAGCCTTATCCACTGACTGTGACTTAATCTGCATAAATACTCTAATGCTTTATATGATACGCCTATGTTTCCCTCCTTTTTTTTCTAGCAACCAAAGGGGTTTCAGGTGCAGAGCAAGAGTTGTGGAAGAAAAGTTTCTCCTGTTTTGAAAAGGGAATTCTTAATTTTGAATCTATTAAGGATACAACGAACATTGCCCTGCTGCTGTGCAACATGGGGCGTCTGATGCGGATTTGTGCACAAGCTCACTCTGGAAGTGGGAATGATTCAAGTCGAGGGGAGTTCTCCCCAGAGGAGGCTTTGTACTATAATAAGGTTAGGAATCCTGTTTGGATAAAATCTGAGACATTGGTTGGAAATCCTGTGTGCATGTGGGATAAGACTGAGTCTGTGCTGCTGGGACTACTTGATGACCATCTAGACCAGGCTTCCCCAAACTCCGGCCCTCCAGATGTTGCTGAACTACAACTCCCATGATTCTATGAATAATATAGATAGGCAGAGAATCATGGGAGTTGTAGTTAAGCAACATCTGGAGGGCCGGAGTTTGGGGGAGCCTGAACTAGACCCTTTAAAACAGAAATGACCACACTTCTTGAAAATTCATTGTGCCACAGCCAATATTGGCATTGTCTTGGTCAATATACTTTAATTTTGGTCTGTTATTGGTTGTAATGCAGTAAACTCTCTGGAGAGTCTATACCTCTAGCATGGACACAAGCATCCTTCTTACATCATTTTATCTGAGCCATTTGCCCCACATTGACATCTACAAGGATTATTGAATGGCTAATCTTAAGTAGTAGCTGCCATTCGTACCATCATTTTGTACAAGAAACTGAAAGTGCTTCATTAGAATGTTCCTCCAAAAATGCTAAAGTGCTGGTTACCTTGGTTAGTCTCCTGGGAGGACCAAGAGAACATGGTTTACACGCTAATGCGACCATGATATATGTAATCCATTTCATGTTTCTTTGATGTTTTTATTCTCATCATTAAACTGAAGCCAATTTGTTTCATAAACCATTGATTGGAAAAATGTCGTCATGTATACTTTGTTTCTTCAGTCACCCTGTACTAATAATAATGATTTCCTCCTTTCTACAGGCTATTGATTATTACCATAAAGCATTAAGATCGTTGGAGAAAAGGGAGGCTCATCAGGCAGTTTGGGATTCTGTATATTGGGAATTGTCAACAACCTATTTTACTATGGCTACCCTGCTGCAAGATTATGCTCCACTCTCAAGAAAAGCACAAGAGCAGGTACAGGATATTTATTGTTTTTATTTAAAGGGACAGTCCACTGCCAAAATACAAAATAAATAAGTCAATGTTTAGTAGATATACCCCCAATGAAATCATGCATGCATTTAATTGTACATTTTTTTTCATTTAGTTCTATCAAAAAACAGCTTGCAAAAATGTGGATCTCTTTTCTACAGCCTTTGCAAGCCCTCACCTTCTAACCCCACCCAGATTTTCTGTGGCTGTCCAATCAGACTTCTCAATGCAGGTGCTTTGGACAATTGCCACCTCTCTTCAGTGCAAATAAGCTAACCAAACCAGGAAGTAACAGGACTTCTTGTCTGCTCGAAAAGCCAGTGGGTGTTACCAGTATGTGTTATAAAAGTGTCAATTTCTTTTGAAATCCGAACTTTTTCCAAAATAAAAATATAGGACATACTCTTCAAACATAGAGCTTTTCACCAAGCTAAAGTGCTTTAGGAGTCTGGAGTGTCCCTTTAACCTCAGGGACAGGGTAAGCCAAGTTTATGCTTGCATTCTCTGCACTGTTAACCTTCCCTGAAAGTACAAGGGAAGACCTACATTGTCTTCTCCTTTCCACAGTAGGGAGGCGCCACTCACAACCAGGCAGGCTCTAGTGTTCCTGGATGGAAGGGCAAGGCCTGTGCTGAAAGATGAACCCATATGTACAAGTTCTGGTAATGCCCATGGGGCTTTGTAATTAAGAAATGTCTATCGTAGCAAACATAAACACCTGTCAGTGGTGGTGGCTTTTTTTTATGCCTTTGGTTTATTTCTGCTTCCCACCCATGCTTCACCAACTCGCTGTTTCTCTTTCAAATGAGGCGTCTTCTGTATTTCTTATAATTTTTTTTTTTTATTATTCTTTATTTTTTCTGTGTTTAGAATAACAAACAAGCTTGTAATGCAACATCAACAAGTACAAGCCTATGAGGTTTCTTACTGTTTTTAATGAGGTATCTCACATACTTATTCCTTTTTTTAAATGACGGTCCCCCTTAATTATGTCTTTGAGTACCCTTTTCTTTTTATTATCTTTTTAATGAGGGGATTCCTCTTGACCATCAGGGAGAATAATTGATGTGGGGATAAAGATAAAAATGGACAGATATGTCTGTATACATATACATTGCTAGAAATGTATGTATAGGGACATGAGTGATTTTAAAATGAAAACATGACGGGCTCCTACATTGTAGAGAGATTTGACAAACAGCAACTTTTTTTAAATATAGAGGACAAAAAGGTGTTCAGCAGTAAAGAGGTTACATTTGTGTCCTACATTTTGCGTTTTAGTTATTTTTTCCAATCCAGACGTGGACCCCTTGCTCACGGTGCCCAGAGGGATATTGGCTATACCTCACTGATGAGGCCATACAAGGTTGACACAATCGTCTGGGGTTGCCGTATCTCTCGTGCAGAGGGAACTTGCTGGCATTTCCGATCTGGAGTGCCCGTAAGGGTTGGACCAGTCTGATATGTTTCAGATATGTTCTCTCCGTAATGGCACAAGTTGAGCTAAAACCAGCTTGGGATCAGAGCGGGGACCCACCGAAGGGCAGGCTAATTGAGCTGTTGTCCGTTCTCACCTCTTTTGCTACTTGGTTTTCTCGTCATAGTTAAACTGTTTCACTCCTTTCTCTGTATAGGTTAGCTGAATCAGCTTTTCACAGCCAACCAAACCGCAAATAACGTCCCTTCATCCAGTTATACCAATAGCACTGATAACGACTAGGGGAATTGTACAATTACAATATTATTACTACAGCCTCCTATTCCTATAACAACACCAGGTCCCTAAATCCCTCTAAAACTCTTTCCTCTGAGAGATCTGTTTGAAAATACTGGGGATCCATTTGGCTCAATTAGGTTACCATTTGGTTTTCAGTGAATACAATGAAACATATAGGAATCTTTACATCCAAATTGAGCTGAATGAATTTAATGCAGCAGGGAACTGAGCGACTGGGTTATCATGCCAAGGGGTCCGGAGACTGCCAATCAGTGTGGACTTAGGGCTAACAGTGGTTGGAAATAACTAAGAATCGTGACCCCCCAAAAACCTAGACGGGTCAGATCCCTTGCTTCTTATCTACAGTATTCTCATATAACTATAGGATTTGGAATGAGATATGCAGGACAGGTGTGAAGTTTTTAATGTGACTTCCAGAGTGAAACATTTCGCTCCTCTTCGATGAGAGCTCTTAATTTTGTAAGCTCATAGATGAGTGCACGGAATTATGCATATTCCCCCGGCGACCCGATGATCAGCACAATTTAATTATTCAGTAAACACTGAAATGCCTCAATCAGCTGTCTTCCTGACTTCCAAACTTCCAGTATTTGATTATGTACTCGAGCAGTTCTTTAATTTGCAGCTGAGCAGATGTGCACAGCGATGTGCGTAATGTATCCTGTGAGGACACGGCACCCTGCTCTCTAATCAGACACATACTGTAGTCTTCACTTCCTTTTAATCATTGGTTTTCATGACATTCCTAGATACTCTCGGCACCCGCAGCTTGCACTTCTCGCAACAGAATGAAACATTTTCCTTAAATTCCAGATCTTTTCAATACAGCCATTCAAAAGCTGGTATTTGCAGATCCTATCACTGCAAAATTGGCCCGAGGCCGATAACTCATTTCTAGAATAATCCATTATTCTTCTACGTAGATAATAAAAGTCAAAGACACGAGAAGAAAATGCTGATACACTTGCTTTAATCTAAATTCAATAAAGCCAAAATATGGGGTAATTGCTGTTATCCTATACCTTTTGGCAATTTGTGTTAAAACATTGGGATATTGATATGTGTGTTGTATACTCTCTAGACTGATTTTAGTCCTTGGCTTTTACCCAAATTCATTTTAAAACTAATGGGCACTCTGTAGAATTGCAGTGTTGCAAAACATTCTTTGAATTAGATGTTCATCCTTTTCCCCCCAAAGCATTAACATTTAAAGAGGAACTGTCACTTCTTGGGAGTTATAATATGTTTACGTATCCCCTATATTTAGCAAATTTGCGTTTGAGGTGTGAAAATCCTGCAACTGAGCCTCTTCCATCTTGCCTCCCTCTCAATCATTGTTACAAGCTCTGCACCTGGCTATCAGTATAAAGAAAAAGACCGGAAGATAATGGACAAAAAAATATTCTCCCTTCTTGCAGTGTGAAATAAACTGGTTTGTGAATTCATTTGTTAAATCATTTAAAATTTAGCAGAGCATCATGTGTGGGAGAAGAAAAGTCAGCAAAGTTATAGGTTATTTTCAATATTTTATTAATTCCAGAAAAATGACAGGTCCCTGTTAAGTGTGCAGCTTTTCATTACTGCTTTCTTAAAATTGCACAGTAACAATCTACCAAGGCTTTGTGTGCAGGTCAATACAAAATATAAATACAGGTTGCGTCAAATAGAAAGTCCAATAAGACCTCAAATGCTTGAAATATTCTTTCCTAGTAATCGTCCAGACTTCAGGTTGTTGAAGGTATATGTAATGAAACAGAAAAATGACCAGTGGTGGTGCAGAGTATCTAGTGCTAGGTGCAGCACACACAATAGGAAAATACATATATTGTATAGCACTCACATATGGTAGACCTATAAAACCAACTCTGAGTAAAATTGCATACAGCTGTACAATCCCCACTGATGGATATGTAGCTCTAGGGGTCAGTCTCTCAGAATATAGGTAAATATAAAAGGTGGACAATAGTGCTCTCTGTAAAATATACAACACTACATCCCTGCTGATCCCCACCAGGGGTATAGTGTTGAGTAGGTCCTCCAAGGTATGATCCTTACCCCAGGGTATTGATAACAGGTAAGTAATTTGACAATATTCATGTGCCAGGAACAAAAGAACAAACAAACAAACCTAAAAGTATAAAGAAAAGTGTAATAAATGGTCAGACACGTGAAATAAGTGAATGACAAACTTTAATGCTAAAACAACTTTTTAAAACACAATGTGTTTTGCCAACTAAGGGCTCTTGTAACTGTAAATCTTTGTGTTTAAGGTGCCCTTAGTTTTTGGTTTTCTATAGATATTAACACCTTGTTCCAAGCTGGATAACAAATCCACGTTAAACACTTTTAAAATTTAATGTTGAACTATTCACATAAAATATGTGGATGGCACTGTCACTATCTTTGTAAAAATGCATAAAATACACAAACCGTATTTAGAATATCTTAAAAGATCTTTCTTCACCTCCAAGATGGTCTCCTGCAATGGATGCCGTCATGTCACCTTGGGAATATGGTAGCACATGCAGTCTCAATTGACTTCAAATTGTTGGTACGTACACAGTGGTATAGATGGTGATGGATACTGGAACAACACTGATAATACTAAGGGTTTAGTGACAGAGATATAGCAGTAGGGAAGGAAAAATGGCATTTTATTTTCTAGCTTTTTTTGACACGCTTTTATATACGGTGCTGGTGCATAACCGTCTTCCTCCGCCAACATACCTACCACAGGTGAATAGACCCTTTAATGACTCAGACGATTAGCTATGCATAGGAATTGTGGGAGACCACTTTATTAAATGGCTTCCTGATATACAGTCTTTAAAGCTGAACATTAAAACAATGCATTTGCTCGCACACCGTATTAATGAGATGCTGTAACTGGATAAAATATGGACATGTCTCCAGGATAAAGCAGCGCTGTGGAATATGTTGGCGCCATATAACTGCCAAAAATAATAATGGGATACAGACTTTTGGAATTGGAATGCCTTATTTTAATTTGTTGCGCTCCAATGATCTATTACTATTAATATTTTTGTTCTATTAATCAGAACAAGTTGTACTATTCTTCCCACTGTTGGTGTTCGTGCCAGCAGGACATTTAATCCTTGGAAACCGTATCAGGTGTTGTGCATATTTGCAGTATTATACTTGCTAAATGAGCTGAAATAGTTATATTGCCCACATTCAATTGCAAATTGTTAACCCTTCACCTTCACAGCTTTTTGTTTAATTATGCATGGACCTTTCATAGTTTGGTATGGTATTATATGTTTGTGTTTGAAAGGCTCACATATATATGTATTGCATAGATGTGCGTACGTTTTTCTTTCATCTTATATTGGACAAGTGTAAAATGTTCCTAATACAAAGCAGCAGCAGCTATGTCCTGTCCTGCTCGACACTCTGTATCCCTGTTTATCATTTTAAGTCAGAGAAGGGGGAGTGCCGATGGACATTGGTGCTGAAATCGGTTGAGTAAATTCCAGCACTTTATTAGCCAGGGGCGATGAGTTAGTGGGATCGAGGGGGGGACCAGAGGGCACTATAGTGTTAGGAATACAGATTTGTATTATTAACGCTATAGAATTCCTTTAATAAAGCGATAATAAGGCAGGTTTATTGTATCAAAAAGTGCAACGCTTCGGCCTACACAAAGGCCTCTGTGTAGGCCGAAATGTTGCAATTTTTGTTCCAATAAGCCTGCCTTCCTGCAGCAATCCTCAGTGCCTGGACCCAATTTATTTTATTCATTTTCTATGTGTCAAGAATTAGAGTTTCCCCTTGAAGGGGGATCAGTGCCTTCACTCTATTAAAGGAATTCTATAGCGTTAAGAATACAAATTTGTATTCCTAACACTATAGTTCATCATTTTAAGTACAGCCATTCTGTCTCAGCAAAATTATAAGCAAACATAATACTTGTCTGGGTGAAACAGGCCTGTCTTTGTATTAATTGAATAAAGATGGATCCACAAAACCCTCGCTTAATACACAACTGGAGCAACCATTCACATGGTTAGCTGTTTAATTGCAGGGCAAACTGATGGTTAGAGAATTAATCTGTCGAATGGGGTGCTGAAGTTTAAACACTGTCTTGATGTAACTTTTTTTCTATTTTGCACTTTCTAATTATCTCAGTGTTAACCCCTTAAGAACACAACTTCTGGAATAAAAGGGAATCATGATGGAATATATATATATTTCCGTCATGTGTCCTTAAGGGGTTAAAGGAACACTATACTCACCTAAATTACTTTAGCTAAATAAAGCAGTTTTAGTGTATAGATCATTCCCCTGCAATTTCACTGCTCAATTCACTGTCATTTAGGAGTTAAATCACTTTGTTTCTGTTCATGCAGCCCTAGCCACACCTCCCTGGCTATGATTGACAGAGCCTGCATGAAAAAAAAACTGGTTTCACTTTCAAACAGATGTAATTTACCTTAAATAATTGTATCTCAATCTCTAAATTGAACTTTAATCACATACCGGAGGCTCTTGCAGGGTCTAGCAAGCTATTAACATAGCAGGGGATAAGGAAATCTTAATTAAACAGAACTTGCAATAAAGAAAGCCTAAATAGGGCTCTCTTTACATGAAGTGTTTATGGAAGGCTGTGCAAGTCCATGCAGGGAGGTGTGACTAGGGTTCATAAACAAAGGGATTGAACTCCTAAATTGCAGAGGATTGAGAAGTGAGGCTGCAGCGGCATGTTCTATACACCAAAATTGCTTCATTAAGCTAAAGTTGTTCAGGTGACTATAGTGTCCCTTTTAAGGGTGTTTTTTTTTGTTTTTTTTAAATGAACAGTTCATCTGTCATTCCAGCATTACAGTCTGCTTTATTAAGGACCTTGTGCTACTATGGAATGCCGTGGAAGCTGTTAAATAAGGGATACATTGCTTTTAGATTTATTAGCTTTGTTATTGGGACCACATTATTCTGTTTTTATCAATTGTGGGTTAAACAATTAACAGTAACCAGTCAGATTTTAAAACAAGATTAACTTTTTATCTGGGACCTGCCAGGCCCCACTCCCTGTCGCCTCACTTACCTATGCATACAGGGTTTGGCATCAGAGAAGGGGGAGCGCCGATCGACATTGGTGCTGAAATCGATTGAGTAAATTCCAGCACTCATAGCCCCTTTATTAGCCAGAGGCAATGAGTTAGTGGGATGGACGGGGGGACCAGAGAGCACTATAGTGTTAGGAATACAGAATTCCTTTAATAATGCGAAGGCACTGATCCCCCTTCAAAGGGGAAACTCTGATCCTTGACACATAGAAAATGAATAAAATAAATTGGGTCCAGGCACTCAGGATTGCTGCAGAAAGGCAGGTTTATTGTAACAAAAAGTGCAACGTTTCGGCCTACACAAAGGGCTCTGTGTAGGCCGAAATGTTGCACTTTTTGTTCCAATAAGCCTGCCTTCCTGCAGCAATCCTGAGTGCGGAACAAAAAGTGCAAGCTTGATAAAGGCCTCTGTGTAGGCTGAAACGTTGCACTTTTTCTTCCAATAAACCTAATTTATTTTATCTACTAAACTGGGTTTTGCCAACCGTGGCCCTGATAAGCACCTGGATTGCTAAGTGTGAGTGCGGTACCCTCCGTTTGTGAATTGTATACAGTGAATGACCCAAGTTGAAAATCTTAAGAATATAGATTTACTGTAGTTAAAAGGATAAATATCTCTGTTAGGATAACTGCCACTGATCCTCCTTTATTTGGGCATCAGGGCTTAACTAAAGCAAATGAATAATTACAAATTCAGTTGCCTCCTTTACGAATGAAGGAAGGGGCTAAATGGGACAAACTCTTTTAGTATAGCAAACCATAAATAAATGTTTAAAAAAAAAAAGGAAAACTTTATTGAGATATTAAAAAAGTGTTCAAGTGTTTTGTATAATTTACAAACTTCAGACCAAAGTCCCAGGGCAACCAGAGATAGCATGTCTGGTTTACATGGGTCTCCTCTCCCTTTCCCCATCTGAAATTGCAGGCAGTGCTGTATCTTTTAGTATCGTCGTTGAGAGTTAATCAGTGGTAGTGTTATTTAGAACCGCGTAATAAGCCAATTACCTGCTCTGATGAGATCCTTGAGTCTTGACATTAGCTTGTCAGTAAAGCTGAAATGGCTAGTCAAGGCTGGAAGATGTGATTGTTTTCTATTATCTAGTTGTTAACATCCTCTCTCTCAAAACACATTGTGTTGCCCACATAGTCCGTAATGTCAGTCAATTACCTTTCATGTAAAATGATACAATGACACAATGCAGTTCTTCCCCTTGCATGTTTTGTTCAGTGCACTGCTGCTGTCAATGGATACATGTTATGATTCCAAGTTTTGTAAATGAATGGAAACTAAATAAAACCATTTACATAGAAAAAAACAACTAATTTGTGTGAATGATCCTTGACAATAAAGACTATTTGGTTTCATTTTTCATTGTGCAGATAGAGAGAGACGTTTCTGAATCCATGATGAAATCTCTGAAATACTGTGATGTGGAGACCGTCTCTGCCAGGCAACCCTTGTGCCAGTATCGGGCAGCCACCATTCATCACAGACTGGCATCCATGTATCACAGCTGCCTTAGGAACCAGGTAATGAATTAAAACTGGTTAGGGAGAAGCCCCTCATCTCGATGAGTCATGGTTCACGATGGGCATTTCACCTGTCATGTACTACTTCTCAGAGATGCAAAACCAGCCAGCAGACTGGATGTGCTTCCTTCATAATGAAATACAAAAAGTTAGCCTTCACTGGTGTGTCAGCAGATGTATTGACTGCTGAAAATGGTTGCCTTGACCTAAAACTTTAAATTCACTCTGAATACAGATATCCTGATATTTCACACTTCAGGAGGATTACCCTATCAGGATTGAGAGCCAGGACATGCATAGACAGAACATTTGAAGTTCTCCACTTTACCTGCTTTGTGGTTAATTGACAGGGAGTTGCAAATTTTAGGTTAAACTAATCAACTGGGAAAATTTAGCAATTCTTTTATTTTTTAAAGCTCTGCTGTGTCAGACTTTTATTTGCAACTTCCTTGTCAATTCTGCTCGGGAATACACTACACACTAAATCCAGGCTTTACAGCTCAACGTGCAAAGCATTTTATGTTTGTTTTGTTTTTATGTAATTGATGGACATTATAGTTTCTCTGAGAGAGAACAGAATGGTTACATTTTCTCTGTAATATTAACGTTTAAAGAGACATTAAAGATACCAGACCAATACAAATGATAGATTAACATAGTTGTTCAGGTGGCTATAGCATGTCCCTGTAGACTTTTCTCTGTAAACACTGCCTTTACATTACTCCCTAGTAACACCTCTAGTAACGTTGGTGACGCCTACTGGAGGTGCTTTCTGGGTCAGTGTTGCACAGTGTGCAGCACTGACATTCAGCGTCTAACGAGATGCTGATTGGCGCATCGTTGAGTTTTGCAGCGCTTTATGCAATAGCCTTCTATTGCTTTCCTATGGAAATGCATTGGGTTGGCTGAGATGGTCAAGTTTTATGATCTCAGCCAAGTAGGCGTATCGGAAGAGCAAGCAACAACAAGACCGGCGCAGGAAGTAAGAGGAGTATAACACCTTTTCAAATGTAGGCAAGGAGGAATACATGTTTGTGTTCCTGACACTATTGTGTTCCTTTAAGTGAGTGAGATAAAATGACAAACTTGCTAATTTAAGTAAATTCTCAAATATTCTGCTGCACAATACATCCTTATGCAAAAAAAAAAAAAAAAAACCTTGTTCTGCCATAATATCTCTTAAATTGTTTTCCATAGTCCAGCAGCACACTTTTCCTTGTATTTTTATGTATATTTTCATTGTATGGCAAACAGTGTGGTTGCGGTCTTTTTCTACATATTTTTAATTCTTTGTCAAAAACAAAGCCAGAACATTAAAAGTGAGTAGAAGATGTGTTGTGGTTAAATGAATAGGGGATAAAATATAATCTCTGATCCAAATGAATTTGTTTCCTCCTCCCCCACCCCACCCCCCACAATTTTGGCCTGAATATGTTCACTCCGTGGTTAACTTGCTATTTAGTTTATAGGTAATATGGATTTTGCAGCTTCCTTGTAATGTCATCCAAATATTCATGAATGCTGAGTATATTTTATTAAAATGCAAGCAAATTGACTAGCGCAGAGTATAAATCAGATTTTATTTACACCATTATCTTGGGAATTTTACAAACCACACACAAGCACATCTCGACTCAATTTCTGCTGCCGTGTGTTTGACTGTTATCATTCTCCGCAAGATTTTGTATTTAATTTGCTTGTGATTGCTTTTATGCAAAGTGCTTCTCTCCCCCGCCCTCTCACATGCCGTGCTCTCTATAAGCTGGTGCAGGTGTTCCTAAGTAGAATGTTTTTCTTTGACAGGTGGGCGATGAGCACCTGCGGAAGCAACACCGGGTATTAGCTGATCTACATTACAGCAAAGCCGTTAAGCTTTTCCAGCTTTTAAAAGAAGCTCCGTGTGAGCTGCTTCGTGTGCAGTTAGAGAGAGTAGCGTTTGCTGAATTCCAGATGTCTAGTAAGTGGTGGATTTCTATTCTCTATGTGCAAGACTCTAATGCTCGGTTCCATCTAGACAAAATTATTTAAGTGTGTGCCCTCCCCCTTGTTGAACTGTTATTGTAGTATGGTACCTCAAAGCAGCACGCAAAGTGTTTCTAGTTTTAGAACTCCCAACAATCCCTGATTTGGCGGGATAGGAGATCTAAACTTGGGACACCAAAGAAAAGTCCTCTGTAAGTGCAGATCACATTGTTAGAAGCTTTCACGCCATTCAAACTAAAATCAGAAAACACTGCCCATACGAAAACTCTGTTTTTGCACAGTCCCCCTGAGTGGGGCTGGATAGCAAAGCTGCGTTGGTTTTGCTGACTTAATACTCCCACCTCTCTGCTTGCTCCGTCCCCACTCCCATTGTTGGTTGGTATGGAATTGTCATGTGATTAAAATCTAGATTTAAAGCTGCCCGTATAAAATATGAAATGGCAAAAATTGTGCGTGAATGAGGAAATATTTCTGTTTTAGGTTTAGGTACAATTAGGTACAATTATGTACCTAATGCTTACTTAAAAATCTCAGCCGTGAAATATTGCTTTAATCCATTGCAGAGTCCAGTTTTCTATAGATCACTTACTACCAGCCCATATCTAACCAATCACTGTGCGTTAAACTGCACACTTCTTTTCAGATGGTGTCTTAATACCATGGGACTTGTAGTTCCAACAGATCCGGGGGGTAGGGGGTTCTGTTTATTGCCATAATTGCCATTATTGCCACTGCAGGTATTCATCAGATTAATGTAACACATTTATCAGGAAATACAGTAAGGCTGCAAGTATCCGTTTTACAGGCTGCAAGTATACGTTTTGTTACATAAATGGAATTGCAATTTTAGTAGAACTTTTTTGTTTTACTTTAGGACCTTTAACTGTTTATGCTGTTCATGCTGAAGTCATGATTGGGTTGCTCTGCTTTTTGGCATTCAACATGTATTATTACATTTTATTTTCATTATGCACCCAAAACCACTTCATTGAGATTAAGTGATCTGGGGTCCTGAGGAAAACGTAGAAGATCAACTAACCAGAATTCACAAGGAAATTGCACATGTTATGATAAAATAGCCAAACTGAAAAAGTTTTTCTAATACTCTGCTGTTGTGGAGACAGGCTCAGGCACCAAGTGTAGTGGTGTTGTGGAGACAGGCTCAGGCACCAAGTGTAGTGGTGTTGTGGAGACAGGCTCAGGCACCAAGTGTAATGGTGTTGTGGAGACAGGCTCAGGCATGTAGTGGTGTTGTGGAAACAGGCTTGGAGACTATGGTGAGGCCTTAGAGAAAGCTGTTGTTGTTGGGGGATTCTATCATAAGAGGTGTGGAGATGGACAATGGTGGTCTTGTGAGATGTATTACTGGAGCAACTGCTCACAGGGACAAGAGACATATTTGTAATATTGTTAAGTGAGCAAAGCAGGAAGGGGAATTGGATGTACTTGTCCATCTACGGACAAATTACTTGGCTTGCAATGAGGTTTCAGAGGTAAAGGAAGTTTTTTTGTGTTTTTGCCAATGATATACGGCAGGTTGCTTCCACACTGTCGTTCTCTGAAGTTCTGCCTGTGCATAACATTCAGAACGACAGGCGGATGCGTATTAGGGACTTTAACTTGCGGCTTGGTGAATGGTGTCGGGAGCAAGGATTTGGCTTTATTTCTCAAGGTAGCTCTTTTTGGAATGGATATAAACTGTACAAAAAGCATGCTTTGCATCTTTCTCAAAAGGGAACAAATGTTCTCAGTGAGCAGTTCAGATGTTTTGCTAGGATGTATTTAAACTAGGAGGGGGGTTGGTGGGGGTGGCAAAAGGGTGATAAAACATTAATCCAATTGCCCCAAAACAAGGACAGAAAGTTCCTGGAGCAAGTGTGTTAAAACATGATAAGCTTAGAGTCATGTCTATAAATGCTCACAATTTAGGGAATAAGATCCATGAACTTGTGGCAACAATGATAACTGATAATGTAGATTTAGTTGCTGTTACGGAGACATGGTATAATGAGAAAAATGACTGGGACATAGCAATACTAGAGTACTCTTTGTATAGAAAAGACAGGGAAGGCAAGAAAGGGTGGCCCTGTATGTGAAGGATAGCATAAAATCTAGCCTAATAAAAGTTAGTGAGGCGAACATCGAGTCCGTTTGGGTTAGAATTTGTTATTCACACAGTAACTCGTGTAGGTGTGATTTATAGGCCCCCAGGTCATATAGAAGAGTTAGATAATCTACTAGTTGAGGAAATAGCTAAAATAACAATGAAGGGGGAAGTTAACATCACGGGTGACTTTAATCTTCCTGATGTGAATTGGAAAACCAAAATAGCTGCTTGTGCCAGGAGCACACATATTCTAAACTCCCTACTGGGATTGTCTCTAAAACAAGTAGTTGAGGAGCCAACTTGTAAAGAGGCCATACTAAATTTAGTGTTAACAAATAGAGATGTGGTATCAGATATTACTGTAGGTGAATGCTTAGGATCCAGTGATCATCAGTCAGTGTGGTTTAATATAAGAACAGTGGGGGGCGGGGCCGGGCGGCCATGCCAGCAGGCTGCAAGTCAACATGGCTCCGGGGAAACTCGACGAATAATGGGTAAAAACCCATCAAAATCAGCTTGGAACCCCCTGGAAGTGTGTGATACCTGACCCTGGAGTGTCCCGGTGCAGCTGGAGCACCTGATATCGGGTGGACCGGGTCCCGGTGAGACGCTCCGGGGCTGGGGAGACTGAGGCCTACCCGGGAGGGGAGCGGGGTGGACGGCCGCCGCCTCACTTTCCGTCCCCGGCAAATACCGAGACCCATGACAAGTCTGGGGCCCCCGGCCTCGCTTACCCCACCCCTTTGGGCCGGCGGGGGTTATCCCGGCCCCCACCGGGCAGACACCACCGCGGCAGTGTTTAGCCGCCGACAGCCACCACGCGGCCCCCACAAAATGGCCGACAGCGAGGCACCTATTCGGCACACCATTGAGGGAAGCTCCCACACCACTCAGCCAGGGCTATGACCACCCATGGCATTTACCAGCAGTCATGACGGGGCGACAGCAGAGACCTGCCATTCTGCTGAACAGTCACCCCACAAGCAGACTTACACGCCAGCAGAGGACCCAACGCTTACCTGCACTGAGCGTGCCCCACTGGAGATCTCGAGACCCCAAGCGACCAGCTCATCACAGCGTTAGCTACATCTGGGTACTGCGCCCATAAAGCAACTTACCCGCACTCACACACCAGCTGGGTACACAGTCGAGGAGGTCCGCAGACACTTTAACCCACAGAGGGACCCACAGCTCCAAAGGACGCAGAGATGCTCTATGAGGAACATCTGGGTGCCGGAGAAAAGGACACTGCTCAACACCATCCACAACTCTAAAGCGACAGGTACCCCAGCGCCATGTGACAGACGGCAATTAAGGCAAAAGCTGCTAGACCTGCTGCTAACAGCCCCATTCACAGAAACCCTGGCTGTGAACACTTCCAAATGGACACATCTACTACCGACACTTAGTGCAGTTAATCACTTAATATGCCATAACCTGCCTGGTGGCAACTGTTTAACTTACCTGTGTAATCTTTCTTAGATAAGCTGTTAATACAGGTGAACATCAGTCTACTCACCTGCCTAATCGACCTTGGGTCTTAAGCTGAGCCCTAATCACCACCTAGCCTAAATTAACCCCTTAAGGACACAACTTGAGAAATAAAAGGGAATCATGACGGAATATTTCCGTCATGTGTCTTTAAGGGGTTAAGGGGGCAGCCCAAGCCGGGTTAGAACCTGCATTAGACCTAATCACTCTTATGAGGCGACATAAACAGACAAGACGAGCGACTGTAATGGCAACAGCTCAGGTCTTGTACTACATAACTTAGATGGGAACAGATGAATATCTTGCAATCACAGAAATGTTATGTATAATGCACCCATATCAGTGTTATTATTACTCATGTTATTTCACTACTTATTCCTTTAAAATTGCATAAGCTTTCCCAAGCGATAAACCCCCTGTAGGCAACACGATTTTATTTTACTTAAAGGCAACCGAGCCAGTTCCTGCTATCAGCAGCCCACTGAAACTAACTGGGGGCATAGACCCACAAATCTACTTGCAGCAACCGATAGAGGCCTGATACTGGGAAAGGGCAGTTTAACTCGGGGCTATAGGGCAATAACCTAATCCTCCCTGCAACAACCAAACGAACTTGCTACCATAGTTAACTATACCTAGCTTGTATGCAGCTTAGTCTACCCCAACCTTACTATTGTTACTCATAATAATGTTATCCAAGCATACTCAACGTAATTTAACTAAAGCTGTTCATTTATAATTAACTTTATCA
Organism: Pelobates cultripes; assembly: GCA_933207985.1. NCBI lineage: Eukaryota > Metazoa > Chordata > Amphibia > Anura > Pelobatidae > Pelobates > Pelobates cultripes. The sequence goes on from OW240922.1 coordinate 82,530,431, forward strand.
CATGCATGTCTAGCGTAGAATGTTTAATACGTCTACTAATGTTACAAAGCTTGTAATTTTACAGTTAACCAATAAGCCTGTTTAACCTTTAACGAACACTTGACTTGTATTAGCCTATTAGAATCATACCAAATAGACAAAGCGGATTTTCAATCTTACGTTTAACTATTAATATGCCTAAATACTTTAACATGTTATTTCATATAAGCAATGTTTACTAGCCTGTTATATTCATTTTTAACAAAAAATGTGCAAATGTAAAAAACCACGAACATGTCTGCATGAACCTGCCTGTGTCTGCTGTCGTGGCTACATGGGCCTGCATGTAAAATCTTTTGCACCAAAAATAAAGAATTAAAAAAATATATATATATAAGAACAGTGACTGAGTCACACCACACAAAAAAAAAAGTTTTATACTTTAGAAAAACAGACTTTTCTAAAATTAGAATATGTGTAAAGGAGTCATTTATCAGACTGGAGCAATTTAAATGGAGTCCAAGAGAAATGGGATTATTTAAAAGTTTCACTGCTGAAGGCAACAGAAAATTGCATTAGCCTTGTCAGTACAAGCAAAAAAGTCAAGAAACCACTGTGATACTCTGCGGATATGGCCAACATAGTAAAAAACAAAAAGTTAGCATTTAGTACTTATAAAAAAAAAAAAGTGAGGAAGACAGAATGATCTATAAGATTAGGCAAAAAAAGGCTAAGCAAGTTATAAGAGCTTCCAAATCACACACAGAAAAGAAAATAGCACAGTCAGGGACAAAAAGGGACAAAACTTTTTTTAGAAACATAAATGAGAAAAGGAAAGTAAAACAAGGATTAGTTAGATTTAAAACAAAAGAAGGAAGGTATGTAGAAGAGGATAAATGTCTAGGTGACTGAATATTTTTGTTCAGTATTTACAGATGAAAATGAAGGAAAGGGGACTCAGGAAAAAGGACAAATTAGTCATTTGTTACATGTGAGTTTACAGAGGAAGAGGTTCTATTTCAACTGTCAAAAGTAAAGACAAATAAGTCAACTTACTTCAGTAGTGGGGAAAGTAATGGAAACCATGTTAAAGGATAGGATTGTTGACATCTAAAACACATGGATTTCAAGATCAGAGACAACATGGGTTTACTTCAGGGAGATCATGCCAAACTAATTTTATTGATTTTTTTTGATTGGGTAACTAAAATTATAGATCAGGGTGGTGCAGTAGACATTGCTTACCTAGATTTCAGTAAGGCTTTTGACACTGTTGCACATAGAAGGCTTATCAATAAACTGCAATCTTTAAGTTTGGATTCCAATATTGTTGAATGGGTAAGGCAGTGGCTGAGTGACAGGCAACAGAGGGTTGTAGTTAATGGAATATATTCGAAGCTTGGACTTGTCACCAGTGGGGTACCTCAGGGATCTGTACTTGGACCCATTCTCTTTAATATTTTTATTAGTGATATTGCAGAAGGTCTTGATGGTAAGGTATGTCTTTTTGCTGATGATACTAAGATATGTAACAGGGTTGATGTTCCAGGAGGGATAAGCCAAATGGCAAATGATTTAGGTAAACTAGAAAAATGGCAACTGCAACTTACATTTAATGTGGATAAGTGCAAGAGAATGCATCTTGGACCTAAAAACCCAAGGGCAGAGTACAGAATATTTGAGAGAGTCCTAACCTCAACTTCTGAGGAAAGGGATTTAGGGTTGATTTATTTCTCATGACTTAAAGGCAGACAGTGTAATAGAGCAGCAGGAAATGCTAGCAGAATGCTTGGTTGTATAGGGAGAGGTATTAGCAGTAGAAAGAGGGAAGTGCTCATGCCATTGCACAGAACACTGGTGAGACCTCACTTGGAGTATTGTATGCAGTACTGGAGACCGTATCTTCAGAAGGATATTGATACCTTAGAGAGGTTTCAGAGAAGGGCTACTAAACAGGTTCATGGATTGCAGGATAAAACTTACCAGGAAAGGTTAAAGGATCTTAACATGTATAGCTTGGAGGAAAGACGAGACAGGGGGGATATGATAGAAACATTTAAATACATAAAGGGAATCAATGCAGTAAAAGAGGAGACTATATTTAAAAGAAGAAAAACTATCACAACAAGAGGATATAGTCTTAAATTAGAGGGGCAAAGGTTTAAAAATAATATCAGGAAGTATTACTTTACTGAGAGGGTAGTGGATGCATGGAATAGCCTTCCAGCTGAAGTGGTAGAGGTTAACACAGTAAAGGAGTTTAAGCATGCGTGGGATAGGCATAAGGCTATCCTAACTATAAGATAAGGCCAGGGACTAATGAAAGTATTTAAAGAATTGGGCAGACTAGATGGGCCGAATGGTTGTTTGCCGTCACATTCTATGTTTCAATGTTTCCAGCTCTACTATATTTTGCGTAAAAATCGAGGATCACTGGTTCATTCTGCAGATCTGCTGGTTTAATGAATAACTCCAATTGTTCATCTCTGGCATTGTTCTCCTGAAATAGCCTGGGAAATTACTGGACTATACAATATGGTACATTCCTATAATTCAATCAATAGCTTTTATTTTTAATTGCATATGAATTCTTTATTTTGTATATCCACAGGTTTCCCTTTTAGATCTTCCATTTACTCATCCATCTCTCTAGCTTCTGGGACAATAGGTTTAAAACAAAACAAAATCAATACTTTGTCCCAGAAGAAATCTGATTTATTCTTGTGATGAAATTTGTCCCACTGCGTGCAATTGACACAGGAAAGAGACACTGTAATCCCTAAATAGCTCAATAGAAAACAACAATTTTTGTCGTACACTGATATTGGGCACTTTAAATCACAGTTTGTCATTTGGTGTATGAAAACCTTTTCTTACAGTGCCATTAATGTTTGTCAGATTGAGACCTGATGTGTTAAGTGCCTGCCAAAAAAAATAATCTATTTCTTCTTTTAAAAAGAAAAAAAAGGAAAAGGAGACATTCATTTTAGTAGTACCTGTTTCTAAAAAGGATCCTACTCACTGTATCTGTAACAAAGATTATTATAGATTAACCTAGAGCTGAAAATGTCAAATATTTGAAACCATTTTTGACGATGTTTTGGGATTAAAATATCTGAAAACAGATTGAGGTTTGCTACATTTTTATTTAATAATCAATTTCATGCAAATTCGCAGTAGGACGTTGTTAACAAAAAAATATGAAGTTTTTAAATAGGGCTGGAGTAATTATTTAACTCTTAAGGATTGAACAGTGAGACTGCAGGGGCATGATCTGTACACCTTAACGACTTGATTAAAGGGACACTATAGTCATCAGAACAACTACATCTTATTGCATTTGTTATATTGAGTAGAATCATTACCTTCAGGCCTTTTGCTGTAAACACTGTCTTTTCAGAGAAAATGCAGTGTTTACATTACAGCCCAATGATAACTTCACTGGCCACTCCTCCGAGAGCTGTTAGAGATCCTTCCTGGGTCATGGCTGCCTAAAATGCATCCAAACATTCAGTATCTCCTCCCTCTGCATGCAGACAGTGAACGTTCCTCATAGAGATTCATTGATTCAATTCATCTCTATGAGGAGATGCTGATTGGCCAGGGCTGTGTTTGAACTGTGCTGGCTCTGCCCTTGATCTGCCTCTTTGTCAGTCTCAGCCAATCCTATGGGGAAGCATTGTGATTGGATCAGGCCACCACTTTTGATGATATCAGATCCAGACTTAAAAACAAGTAAGATTTTACTATATTTAGGGAGGCATGAGGTGACCAGGGTTGCCAGATGGTTGTTTTAACCCTATAGGGTTAGGAATACATGTTTGTGTTTCTGACCCTATAGTGCTCCTTTAAACTAAAGTTATTTTGGTGCTTAGAGTATGCCTTAAATCCTTCCAGATATATTTACTAGAAAACCAAAGAATCATCTTTTAATACCTTTGCACTGAAAATTTGTAGGTTGTCAAGGTCTAGGTATGGACCAAAGCAAATGTGACTCTGCATAAGTGATATACACATTCATTTTTAGGGGAGTCTAAGCCTGGCTTTACCTTGGCAGAACTAGTGCCTGGATCCCCTTGTACAAAGGGAACACAAACTTTATAAGGCAAATGTGTGATTTGTGTAGCTATACTTTGCCAGACATGGAAATATTTGTTGCCTGCAGAAATCTTGCATTAAAGTAGAACACAAAACAGAACACCAGACTGTTTTTCTATTCCACATAAATCATACATTTCTTTTATTTTTCAAAGGCAGAATGTATAATCTATAGATTGCCATATAACTAGTGTCTGGATACTTCTATACCAGCTTTTCTTGACAGACACATCATATTCATCCAGGCAACTGCTCTAAATAGGTTGACTACCGTAGAAGCATTGCCTTCCCTATTGCAATGGATACCTCTCTGATGTTGCTGATCAAACAATATTGTTATTTAATTCTGGGACATTGACACTGTAGATGTTGGTGGACTTTATTTACCATGAGGTTTAGCTAGCTTTAAGGTAGCCACGATCACCACAAGAACAATAGTCCACCAAGCTCTGCAGTGCAAACTTTAGCCAATATTGCTTGGGCATAATTTATATACCTGGAAATGTATGAAGGCCTTTTAATTTTGAACGATGCAGCTGTAAGTCCCAAATCATCATCATCTTCATCCATCCCTGCAACAAGGCCTTTCAATTTTACTCTTCTCTACCCACCCACCCACCCTGGTTCCTTCCTTGGAACCACAGCCAGTCACCTCCACATGCTATTAGCTGCTGCAGTTATACTATTAACTCTCTCTGCCTTCACATACAAATCCCTCTGCTACCTCTTGTCTTATCTCCTCAGTTTAACCTTTAGATTTTAAGATAGGGGCCATGGCCCTCTACCTGTTGTATCGGTCTGTTCTTATTGTGTTGTCTTTCCCAATTGTATCGCGCTGCAGAATATGTTGGCGCTTTATAAATGCCAGTAATAAATAATAATAAATAAATCTTCACTCTTACCTTGTTGAGTGACAGGTTATCAGAATGTATTTGCATATGATTTCGTATTCCAGATACTAGGCATGGGGAGGAACATGAATAAATCTGTGTATTCATTTGATATGGGAATCTGTTTATAAAGCTTTAACTTGGCACTGTTTTTACAATGCAGCAAGCTTGATGTGCTGTGGGTGTCCTGCCAAAGGGTATTTAGCAAGCAGATGTATAGACGCCATGAGATGGTAAGGAGGCATAGATACAAGTTACGATAAAGCCCTACTCACATGTGTGTCTCCATGCCCTGTGTATTATCAGCCTGCAGGCTCAAATTACCCCAAATTTACAAATCATGTTAGTTTGACTGCAGAATTGCTGCGTTGAGAGAAAAATATGTTAAAGGACTCAGGCAGCCTTGTTTATGTGAATGTTGTATTATCCCCAATAACAGCTGCTAAGCAGTGTCTGCAGCACGGAGTGGAACTAAGCCAGTGAATTGGTGATATTTAAAACGGTCTGAGGTTATCATCAGCACTCTAATTCACTAAGAGCTTGTGCAAACAGCCTTTTCACCATCAATGCCAAACTGTCTCTTCATGTCTGTTTATGGAATATCACAGCTCACAGAATGAGATATATATAATATATATATTATTTTTTAATTTTTTTACACCTAATCAAGACAAAAATAATGGGGATTTATTTACAATATATGTGATCATACATTGCATAAGACTGCCACGATGCCAATGTACCCAATTGTTGGCTGGTCCTATCCTGGCAACCTAATGTATGCTCTTAATCATATATGATATAGATACACACTGATCAGCCACAACATTAAAACCACTGGCAATAATATTGATTGTATCGTTACAATGGTACCTGCCAACGGGCGGGATATAACAGCAAGTGAACAGTCAGTTCTTGAATTTTATGTGTTGGAAGCAGGAAAAATGGGCAAGTGAAAATATCCGAGTAACTTTGACATGGCTAGATGATTGGGTCACAGCATCTCTAAAACGGTAAGGATTGTGGGGTGATCTCCTGATATGCAGTGGGTTAGTACTTACCATTAGGGGTGCAACTGGAGAATCAACGTCGGGGTCGTGGGCGTGTGTGTATATGTATGTATGCATCTATATGTCATGATCTTTACCAAAATTTATTTTTGAGCCGAATCCGTTCAACTGAACCAAATATTTCCACCAAGTCTAGAAAAAGTCTGCAAAACTTTTTTGTAATCTGTTCATCTCGCTCAGAATCAACCAGACCTAAGTGTGAAATGCATATTAGAAAATAATCACAAAAAATAGACTATACTGCAGCTATTGAAGTTTTTCTGATCTAACTTTCATTCATACCAGCACATTGTTGACATTTTTTCATTTGAATCCTGCTGAAGTTCTCTCAGCTAACGTAACTTAAAAATCACTTCTTTACATATAAGCTACCGAAAGTTCTATGAGTGCAAGCATTGTGTATTAAAACTCTTGTAATGATACAATTTTTTTTTAAATAATATTTTTGAAGGTCAAAACAGCAATGCAGGAAAGTTAAAGACCCTCGGTGGAGCTCTGGATATTATGATGCAAAACCGCTGTGCGTTTGTAATTCTAGAAAAGGAGCTTGCGTCTGAGCAGGTAAGCAAACGTTTCACAGCGTGCCTGTTTGCCTGTCTTCAAACGTGCTTTTATTGTTATCTTTGCGGATCTAATTAGAACACTTGTTTAAATCCTTTGTTTTAATGATTCCGGAGGTTTAATACTTGGAGAATGCATAAGTATGTGCACCGCATTTTCAGATCACCAAGACATTCTTTCTCAGCTTATCTATCAAAATGACCATCTGCCATTAGTTTATGTGAGCAAATAAACTTCTCTTCAACATTTTAATAAGTCGGCAAACAAAAAATGGAATTCTTAAATCTGAGCTTGGCTCACTGCAACATAATGTTAGACAGAAATTCTATTGTAATGTTCAATTTTGTATAATGTTGTAATTGAGTAGATTTCATTTATTTGCAATGTCTTTTCTCTTTCCTTTTTTGATGAAATATACAGAGCTGTATTTTGACTAGAGAAACAAACTACATCTGAAACAGCTTATAGATCAATTCTTCATTAGACCAGGGTTTGTACAAAATTGACAAGGGAAATTTAAATTAAAGGTCAGAATAGCAAAATGTTGCCGACTTTTAGAAAATTGTTTGTTTGTTTTTCTCCACGATCGCTGCTTTTAGGCCAACATTGCCAAACTTGACCACTATTTTTCCTACCCATTACCCCAAATTGTTATACTTACAGTATTTGTCAGTAGAACTAAAAATGCATAGCTTGACCTCTTCTGCTACTTGAGGTACATAGATAACCCATGCACATGTTTTGTAGGAGTGTCTGTGACTGTGTAAAGTGTGCTTGCATCCCTAACCTTTAGGGTAATTTGTCAAGCTAAGTTAAATAAGCTTTTTGTGGTACCTGGAGTAGAAGAAATGCTCTCCTGCTCTTGTCAGTTAGATTTTTCTTAGAATTTACGTTAAAGTTTTGAGCCATTATGCTGGAAGAGGCCTGTTCCTTGAGGATATTTGTGATTTTAAGGTACAGATTCTTTGGAGAGAGGAAGTAAAATAAATGCATTATGTATGTTTAACAACACAAGCGTGTGCAGCACATATCATTAGGGTATGCACCCAACTATATTTTTTGTAAAAGAGGAATATCACTCATTCATTAATTAAAAATGACAAGTTGTTGCTCTGTGGTAATCGGACCCGCACAAAAGAAACAACTCAATATTTTGGACAAAATGGCTTAGCATTAGGCAGTACCTTAATATCTCCAACATGCACCCAATGTTTTTAGCAAGCCTGAGAGAAAAGTTATCGCCACAGTGCCCAAGCCATATTTCATGTAGCCTCAACTGGTCAGAATTTCGGAGATATATATATCAAAATTACTCTTTTTCTTTTTTTTTTTTTTAACTTGTGTTTTGTTTTTTTAACTACACCTTGACTTAAAATTTTTTTTTTCTTTCTTGTTTTGTCTACTTGCATGTACTACATACACCTTACCAATGTTACCTATATTTATAAAAGAGTTACCCCAGGTAATGTAATGAATGAAACATTCCTGCCAGACTTCTCAATTCATCGTACAAAAGGTTAGGGTACAAAGCAAATATAAACATTGCATGAGCTTTGTGCAAGAGAGCAGTTGTGCTTCTTATCGAAGTTGACAGCCTGGCTTATTCCTTCATCACAGGGACAACTGTGTTCATTTGTGCATCTCTTCAAGGGCAGATTTGTATAAATGATTATGAACGTGTCCTCTGTGTCACCAGCTCGGCTTCTCTGCAGCCTTTACTACTTTCTATAATTTTGTGCTTCTTCAGCGTTTTATCAGTCTCCGCAGTGTCTCAGCCTATTTGTCACTTTTCTCTTTGCTGCTGGGAGCGAGTCATAGATTTCATTTTGCATTTCTGTACCTGTGATGCCCTCATCAGTAAATAACATGGGTTGTGCTCTTGGTTTGTTTGAGTTAGATTTGCAGTCAGGTCTTCTTTGGAAGGTTGAATCCATAAATTCAACCCTTCCTTCGTCTTCGTGTCCTTGTAAAGAAAATCTTTGTTATGATGAACCAGCCAGTACAACTGTAGTTTACGAACACGTGAAATTCTTTTTGCCATCTAGATTTAGAATTGTTAATTTAATGTTAAAGAGCATACAGGCAGGGCATATTAGATATTGCTTCAATCGTTGAGATTAATTGTGGGCCTACAAAGTAATCTGAAGGTAGCTCTTTCTTTATTGGGGAGAATTGTGGATGTTGGAGAATGCAAGCCGATGCATCATTAAAAGTAAAGTCAGGGTGAATAGTCATGGATCAGGTATGAGGAAGTCATACTGGGAGATGTTTGAGAACCATAGTGTGAAGATTGATGGATAGTTCTGAATGTAGTCACTATTGCAAGAGTTGAATCAGTAGTACTTAAGCAATATGTTTTTTTGAAACCTCTACTGGGGTGAATCAGTTGTCTTGAAAATACGTGTATGGTCTGTAGACTCGTTTGATCTGGAAAACCGATCCATTCCATTGATGTGAACATGACAAATTAATGTGTATTTTCCAACTTACATTGCAAGCTGGAGTTGACCCCCTTTTTTAATTAATTTTTTCATTGAAATCTATTAATATAGGCAATATATACATTAATATAAAAAGAGATACTCACATTTGAAGGTCCAGCCTTCACTGCAAATGTGATGAGCTCTCGCCAAACCAAAAGCTATTTGGGTCACTTAGATCTTATAAGCAGTACTTAAGGACACAGTAAGGGATCCCGAAAGTTGTACTGCTTTGTAAAAAAGAAATGAATTCATTTTAAAAAAATGTTTTCCCTAAAGGCTGATTTTAGTAAATGAAGGTACATGGGGGAGGAAACGGATAATGAAGCTTCCCATTGTAGGCCAGCTCCCATTCCTGCCTGCAAGATGCGAAGTTGACTACGTCTGTTGCTAGCATGCAGTCATAATACATCTTCTTTTTTTTTTATACAGAATTAAATTAAGCCATGTGTGCCAGGGGTGTAACTATCTCACAGCTAAAATGTGCAAATATCTCCGTATGTTCAGTGTTTCAGGCGAAAAGCTGCACTTACAGATTCCTACCACCATAACTACTTATAAAAGCAGAAGTGATCATGGTGGATGGAGTAACCCTTTAACAAGAGCATGGCCTGCAGAGGCTAACTTTGTTTGTTTCAGAGTTTCTGTAAGCTTGCACAAAAGTGTTTTGCAGAGAACAACATTTCATCTTTAACACAAACCGGGTTATTTATAAAGTGGGAATTCAAGGTAAATTTAAAACTTTAGGTCAAAATAGCTGAATTTAGCATAGCTGACTTGGCTTGAGAGTATGGCTTTTTTTTTAACATGCAAGGAGCGCGGTTTCCTAGTGCCCTAAACACAGCGCTCGTGCTATGATTGTTGGGATATACAGCAGGACAGGGCCCGAAAATCTGGACAGTCCAGCTGAAATGAGTATGGTTGGGAGGCACGATTCTGCTTTTTAAACATATTAATCCTTTATAGAATACAGTATATTTTTTGGCAATGTTATTTCATTCCCAGTACTTAATCAGTCTTTTGGAGATTTAAAAGATGCAAATAAGAATTGCTTTTTTTTTTTTTTTAAAGTTACCAAAAAAAATTATCAAATGAATGTTGATGCTGATAATCTTTCTCCAGCAATCAAACAGAACTATTTTAGTCTTCATGGCTTTCGCGCCCTTCTGGCTCCAAGCAGGTTACTGTGAATGCTGGGTTAAAGCGGCACTGTCATGCCGAAACCCGTTTTTTTTTTAACCCCCCTCCCGCCTCCACTACATCCAATTGACCCACTAGTCACCCCCAAATGCCCCTAAGCCCCCCACATTACCTATTTTTTAATCCTTATTTTCTGCCCCGATCTTGATTCAGGGCGCCGCCATCTTTGTGTGGGTAGGTGAAGTCCCTGTGGGACACGTCATCAGCCCACACTAGGCAGACACTGAGATTCCCGCACATGCCCAGTGAAACACCTGGACATGCGAACGGGAATTTCATCTATTCACTCATTCATCAGACAGACGAATGAGTGAATAGAAAGATCAGCCGAACAAACAAACAAACACAATGTATCAGTGTATCTGAGTATCAGTGTATGTTTGTTCGTGCAGTTTATTACAAGGAGGGAGCTACCGGCGTGCAGCTCCCTCCTTGTAATATGTAACTATAGAGGTGGCAGGGAGCAGTGCTCCCCACCACTTCATAAGCCCCCCAGTACCCCCTCTCACTCTATGGGGGTCAATATGACCCCCATAATAGCACAAGAGAGATTTAAATCTCCCAAATGCCCCTACTCACTATACCGCGAGTAGGGGCATGTCTACTAAACAGTGAGCAGCCTGTGGCTGCTCACTGTTGAAAAAAAAAGACATAAATTACAATAAGGGGGGGCGGACCTATTGTCCTCCCCCCCTCCCCCACCCTGAGCGGCGGGTGGGGGCCATAAAGATAATGGGGGGGGGACCTACTGTCCTCCCCCCGGCCCCCACCCCTGAGCGGTGGGTGGGGGCCCTAATAAAACAATAAGGGGGGGGGGACCTGCTGTCCTCCCCCCCTGGCCCCCACCCCTGAGCGGTGGGTGGGGGCTAATAAAACAATAAGGGGGGGGGACCTACTGTCCTCCCCCCACCCCCACCCCTGCGCGGTGGGTGGGGGCCCCAATAAAACAATAAGGGGGGGGGACCTACTGTCCCCCCCCCCCCGGCCCCCACCCCTGAGCGGTGGGTGGGGGCCCTAATAAAACAACAAGGGGGGGGGACCTACTGTCCTCCCCCCAGGCCCCCACCCCTGCACGGTGGGTGGGGCCCTAGTAAAACAATAAGGGG